>VZSV01000054.1:2941050-2956367 GCA_013398735.1 Nothocercus julius
CATTAAAAAAATGTTGATGTATTTATGATCACAAACAACAGAAGGTTGTTCTAAGTTTGACTGGGGTAGGAAGGAAGTGCTAAAGAAAGTCAGGTTCCTGCACGGCACTGATGTAATCACTGTCTGTCAGTCTTACCTTTTGTAACTGCGAAGTCTTCATAAGATAAGAGTAGCCCAATCTCCTTGAGCATCTTGACATTTAGCTATGTATTGATGGTAAATATGCCTATATATTTATACTTATTGTAGTGTATTTTTATACTTAGCAATGTTTTTTATTCTGTTAAGTTGTTGTAAAATCTGTGATGCTTACATATGCATAAAATCATAATATTTTATTAATAAATTAGGCAAGATAGAATAGGTTAAACTTTGGCTGCAATTTGCATTAATTTTCCTGTAATAGCTAAAATATTCCTGTGAAGTTTACAGAATCTGCTAAATAAACTAAACTTTATCTACACAGAAAAGTGTAAGTGGGAAGTTTGTAGGGATTCTGTGCATTAATATTACTGTTTCATTCTACAGACATTAAAGTGAAGGAGCAGTCTCTGGAGAATCTAATGAAGTAAGTTATCACTTTGAAAATGGAAAGCAGCACCCTGTCGGTTTACGAAGGTTCTCTGCCCGTGATGTATAGAAATAGCTTAATAGCTGAAACAGAGTCTGGGATTAATTCTTCCTTACACTAGCTAGAAATAATGTGAAGTGGTGAATACACATCACATTTCAACAGGAGAATTTTATGTTTTGGTCATTTAAGTTCATTTAACTGCATCTGAAAAAAAGCTCCCACCACAGCTTAATCATCTGCAATCTGTATGTTTTGACAAATATGCAGAATATAAATACTTGCTTACAGACATGCTGCAACTCTGGTTTAAATTCACATTCATGAAGCCTGACAGTAACTTGGAGGTTTATTTGGTTTGGAGCTCCAAAATAAAATCTGTTTGAACCAATCTACAGTTGGCAAAATAACTAAGAAGCATTTCACTTAAGAATATTTCTAGTCTGTAATCATCTGTCTGCTGGATAGGCACTGGGTAGGAAAACACTAGTTGGTCCCTGAGTTAGGGTATAATGCATCTCTCAGTAGCTGCGCTAAACCTGCATATGGCTTCCAAAAGCTGAATTTGCTTTTAAGACTTAAATGATCTGCCGGATGGAAGCTCTGCTGTTCACAGTTGTGCTGAGAATGCAATAAACTGGCTTCCTTAAAAACATCACACTTGTCCAAAAGGTCCACCCTGAGACCCTGGTCTTCAAATTCAATTTGCTGGGCCAACCTGAAATAGAAGATTAGAAACAGGGGAATGGGTTATATGTTAAATTTCTCTAATCATCTTTTGTCATAGGGGAAAGAAGGTATATGAGCCACCACGCTACATGAGTGTGAACCAAGCTGCAGAACAGCTTCTTACCATCATTAAAAACAGGAGGCTCCAAGGAGATGAACCAGGTACTATGACTGCAGTGTTTGTATCTACTGCTCTGTGCTCACTTAGATGAGCCTCTGAACCCTCTTTTTTCCTTGTAATCTGAGCAGTCTTTTGATCTGCAGTGGAATTAGACTGCTTGAAATCCTAATCACGGGATGGATTTGGTAGAGTTCAAGCATCCTTTAGGTCAGTGAACATAAAGGAATAAGCACTAGTGGCTCCTGGAGATTTAGTCAAAAGTCTTGAGTTTTGTAATCCTGTATTGTTTCTGTCCATCTTAAACAGTGAGCACTTTTTTCTGCTGGAATTGAGAGACAGTGAAGGATCCTGAGCATGTTAGATCAGTTGAGTTTTAACTACCCTGTTTTATTTAGACTTCCCACACTCTGCTCTACATGAATACCAGCGTGAATTTAGATTAACTCTAAGATGTAGGGCTGCAATTTTGACCTTGAATTCTTAATGCTGGTCAAGATCAGACAGTGGAAGATGTTTTAAGACTGGGATAAATTCTGTTTTTCTTTGTCCATAGCAGTTATGAAGATGACTCCTAGTCATGGTTTAATTTTCCCCATCTATTCTCCTTCTTTTAAAAGTTTATTTCTGATACTGTGTTAAGATGAAGAGGCAACAATCCCTGTTTTATCCTCCATGTAAATGAATCAAAAGTAGCAGTCTTCTCTAAATGAATACAATTCCAAAACCAATTTCATATTCTACTTTCTTACATTCCTAAAACACTGCTTTCTTTTTTTGAAAGGTGGCTTCTACTTGCTAGGCCCCTCTGATTTCCTATTTGGAGGCTGATGAGATTGCTGTTAATGCTAAAACACTTTATTATTTTCTTTCTTTTATGGTAAATGAAGTTTCCAGTGTCAGTTTGAACTTAGCCCCTGAGAAGGTTTTAGGATCACTTTTTGAGTCTCTCCTTTCTTTCAGAAATCACTGAAAACACCATTTGTGTTGGCCTCGCACGTGTGGGTGCTGCAGATCAGAAAATTGCTTCAGGCACCCTGCAGCAGATGTCCACTGTGGAACTGGGTGGCCCACTGCATTCCCTGATTGTAACGGGCTCTATGCACCCTCTGGAATTAGAAATGCTTCAGCTTTTTTCTGTTGATAGCTGTTCTAGTTCTGAAAATAATGCATTTGAAAGGACTGTTTAAATAAAAATGGAGCATTTTACATTTTTACATTTTTATTTCATCTTAGAGCTTGCTTAAGTGCATTTAAGTTGTATACTATTGCAAAAGACAACATTGTAGGAATATGACCACCTTTTATCTACGCAATGCAAGATGCATCTGCTGGCATTAGCTTATGGCATCTAAAGACTTCTCCAAAAGCCTTTAACCTGCAGGAACACTGTCTGCTCCAGGACACTTCCATGCATGTCAGCCACAATTTGGTGAGCAGGGTGAGAAGGTGCAAAGACAGAGAGAGAGAGGAGGAGAGAAGAGGAGGTGTAACAGGTGGCTGCTCAGCATCCTTGTGCTATAGTCTCTTCATCAGGCCTACTGTGTATACTGAGGTAAGTGTATTTTAAGTGAGAATACTCTTCACAACTCTGAACCAAGAAAACAAACTCACCCTGTGGACATCTGGGGAAGCTGCATGGAATTTCTCATTTGAGAAATTTGCAGCTTGTAATAGAACTAGATTGTGTGAGTGCTAGCATTTATGATGCACTGACTCAAAGTGCAGTAGCAATTCTCAGAAGACTGGGGATTCTCTTCAGAATCAGCTCCTATTGAAACTAGTACTGTGAGAGCAAGAGAACAGACAGGTATGCAGATTTGTTTTTAACTGAAGAAATATTGGAAAGAAACTTGATCCCGTATTTTTTTTCCATATAGGATAATATATAGGCCATATTTAAGTGGAAAGATTACATTAAGATTTTCTAATATTGCACTTGGGACAAGTCATGGCTAAGCTACTAACAGTATTACAGAACAAAATAATAGATGGACTTCAGAATTTTGGTAAGCTTCTGGGTATTATCAGGTTTCTTTACAGGTATTTGGACTTTGCTGATTGAAGTTAACTCACTGCTAAGAGTAAATCATGTAGCCTGGAACAGCTGCAGTTGAAAAAAAAGGTGAGCAGTAAGTTGTATCCTACTGGGAATGATTTTTAGCAATTTCTTCATTCACCTTATTTCACATTCTAGCCAAAATATTGCAGCAATTCATCTAACTCTTGTACAAGACCCTACCCTGTGCATGAAAGATTTCAGTGCATTTGGCAAGTGAAGTATGCAACTCATTTTTACACATCATTTCTGCTAAATTACCCCACAGGCAGGAACTTTTGTGGCTCAG
The DNA here is from genome assembly GCA_013398735.1 of Nothocercus julius. Lineage (NCBI taxonomy): Eukaryota > Metazoa > Chordata > Aves > Tinamiformes > Tinamidae > Nothocercus > Nothocercus julius. The sequence continues at coordinate 2,944,817 of VZSV01000054.1, forward strand.
TGAAACAGATGAGCAGATTCACCAGTATTTGCACAAAGCAAAACTTGAGGGCTTACCTGCCAGAGAACACAGAAGCACAGCTGGCATTTTTGCACATTATAGCAGTCTCTGGCGAAAAGGTCTCAACACAGATGGTCACTACAACAAAGCTGGAACAGGGGAGAAATCCCTAAGGGAATCTCAGCAGGTTGCAGGTAGGGATTTGGGGAAAAGGGTAAAGGAGAAAATAAGCAGTGAATATTAGGGGTCAGAGTTTAATACCCCCTGTATTAGGGGTCAGAGAAGTGGGTTTTGAACTATATGTATAATGTATATCCCTCTTTACTGCCTGAACTACACTTAAAAGGAGTGAGATAACAAGGATCATGGCAAAGGACATCTTGGTAGCTGCTTGAGGAAACAAGTCAGGACTTAGTCAGTAGAACCATGCTCTGAACTGGTACTTGCTTATCTTGGGTACCTTAAACTCCTGTGCATTGGTTAGGCCTTGCATTTAATAACAAGTAATTTCCAGCTTAATTTGCCTTTTTAAAAATGATTAAGTTCTCTAACTTAAATCTATGCTCAGGATAAAAAAAAAAAAAAAAGCAGTTTGCCAACTTTAGCCTTGGGTCAGTAAGTTGTTGTCTTCAGTCACAGAAGAAAACAATTTATACAGACCAGTAATTCTGTGGTAGGAAATCTTCAGCTATATAAAAACATAAGAAAAGTGTACTCGGAAAACTTGGTTCAAAATCTGGTACCAGTACCAGCACAATGAGTTTTAGCCGATTATCTGCAGACATTCATCCAGCACTGGATGTTAGTTGTTCATACAAGTCTGTTTTTGTCTAAAAAGAAGTAGGCTTCTCAGTTAACATGCTAAAGGCCAAGGGTTTTATAATAAGCAAAGTATTACATAATTAGCAAACCAGTGTTCAGGATATGGAAGGTTTCACTTTCAATTGCCTGATTTGTAGACTCTTAAAAGCAAAGCAGGTAGGTGAAGAAAAAATCAGGTGGCACCCTGTTTACTGATATCCTAGATATGGTTATATTACTGGGTATATCTACTGCCATTTTTAGAGTCTCTTGACAGGCAACTTTTGAGGGGAAAAAAAAGTATTTCTGAAAAGACATTTATGTACTGTGTTTTTCTCTAGAAAACATTTCAGAAGCTGGTATATCCTTATACCTCTACTAGTTCACTATGTAATTTCTTACGTTTCATTTGGATTCCTTATTACTGCCTCACTGGTAAGGAAAATGAAAACATACAAAATCATTGTGGCTAGATATGGCTTCTGTTTATATGTATATGTATTTACATATATTTTACTGAGATCTGCTGTGCGTTTCTGAAAACTGTTGTTCCAGAGAGAACAAAGTTCCTTAACTGAATGCTATCTCACATTTAAACAGTAATTTTTGCAGAGGTTACCCAGGAATTTTTTCATAAACACTTTGTTAGCAATTATGGTTATTAACAGGAATACTATTATACTGTATTTCTGTAAATATCTTGTAAGGGTTTCGGTCTATCTCAAGAAAATTTTTTCCTCTGTCTCAGGGTGATAACTGCCATCTGAAACAGTCATTCCTTTCATGTGTTCATCAAAATGCAAAATCAAAGCGGTGTCTCCATTTGTACAATCTAAGGAATGTTCCAGAGACATTACTGGTGAAATATTGTGAGCCAGCCTCACGTTACACAGCTGAGGCTCAGTTGGCATTTAGATCTTGAGAAAAAAGGCCCAAGAATAGAAGTAGAGGTAATGGCCACAAACTGAAGCACCAAAAGTTCCGCAGGAACTTAAGGAAAAATTTCCTGACAGTGAGGATGATGGAGCCCTGGAACAGGCTGCCCAGAGAGGCTGTGGAGTCTCCTTCTCTGGAGACCTTCAAGACCTGCTTGGATGCAGTTCTGAGCTACATGCTGTAGGGGACCCTGCGTGTGCAGAGGGGTTGGACTAGATGATCTCTGGAGGCCCCTTCCAGCCTTAACCATTCTGTGATTCTAAGGGTAAGAGCTCACCCTCTGAGCACTGTGGCAGAGCCTTCTCCAGGGAAGGAGCAGTTCCCTGCATCACAGTTCCAATGGAGCCTTGCAAAAGTGGATTGACACTAGAAGGAAATAAGGAAATTAGTTAGCATTGTATTTTTAAGATGTGCAGAATAAGCAGTAACACACTCTTCCTTCAAGTGCTTGAATTTTTCTTTAGTTGTTTCACTAGAAATGGATAAAGTTGCCATGAAAATATCTTACAGAAAATTAAAAGATGGACAAGATTGCTATGCTGTTTAAGTAAAGGCAAGAATGCTGCTCCCCCAGGTCTCGCGGAGGCACCAGTGAACAGTCACGGGCTGACAGTGCAATTAGTGGGTTTGGAATGGGGTTTGCAAGTGTCTCAAATCTTATGTGACGAAGCAGCTGGTAAATACAGCTCAGGAGCAATCACAGCCATGAAAATATGCAAGTGAAACAGTTTTTGCTTTTGTCTGGCTTATGGCATATTTTTCTTATGAACTAAGATAATAATGGGGCTATTGTAAAACAAAATTAGTATGGATCAGTCCAGCTCTGACAAAGTTATTTTGTCAGAAACAGACAGCTTAGCATATTCTTGAAGTGAACTAAGTGTAGGACCTCATCCAAGCTCAAGCATTAAACATCTGGAAACAACTAGAGGTTCTTCCTGGCTGCATGGTCTTGTTTAATCAGCAAACTCAAAAGGACTTTCATAAAACTACTTTAAAAAAAAAAAAAAGGGGGGGGGAGGATCAGTAAGGCTATACTCTGAAGCTAATATTAAAAGTTTGTACTTTGAAGTATTCAGTGTGGTGAACTCTGTTCACCACATTAAGGTATCATGTTTCATTCAGTGGAGCATCCTATAATTTTCAGAAGGATGCTGAAAATCTGTAGCCCAATGCTGAAAGTTAAACAGCCTAGTTTCAAGTACATGTTGTGCATTCCCCAGCAAAACTGAGGATAAACTTCAGCACCTGCAAGCTGTGTTTTACTGTCTAATAGGGGCATCACAGCTAGAGTACATGAGCAGTGAATTAAACAAAAAAAAAGTCCCCTGTGTCACAAACATTGCATTAAAGGAAGCCAGAGTGACAGATAATCCCTTGCTTGACTGATTTCAGTTTCACTAACAAGTGAAAGTGCAGCCTTGATTTTAATGAAGATCTTGAAAGACTAAACACAAGCTCAGGATTTAAACTAAACACAAGATCTTTGAGGAGAGACACTATCCCAGTGAACTTAAAATATGCATTCAAAATATTCAAGTATGTGCACACATGCTGCATTTTTTTTTTCCCCCCCAGAGAAAGGACAAATGGAGAACACAAGAATTTCTATTGAAAAATACCACTAAGTGGGGAAGATTATCCATGAAGAAAGTTTGACCAAAACATTTCTGATTTGAAATATTTACGTTATCTGATAAAATTATCATGTTATCTGAGCTAATGGAAGTGAACCAGCAAGTGGAAGATTTATAGACAGAGCCTACAGAAACTTGCCTTTATTTTACTTTTTAAGTACAAAACTACCAAAAGAGGTACTAACCCACAGAAAAATACAGGGCATTAACATATCCTCTACAAAAAGACTGTAATAAAAATGCCTGGGGGTGCAAAAGGGGTTACATTTTCATGTACACAGAGAGGAAATGAAGGTGTTGGAACAGGTGAAAATTCACTGACATGAACCTGAGGAATCCAGTTTGCAGCTACTAAATGTGGTTTGACCAACAACCAAAATGAAGTGCTGCGTGTGTGTAAGGAGCAGAATGACAACCACCTTGTACTGTGTCCAGGTGACGGGCTCACACCCACTGCTGTTTGCGCAGTCCTAGCTAGACAGCAGTACTGTCTGGCAGCTGTATAACTTTAGACAACAAAACTGTAAAAAGCACAGGGATAAAGATGTTTTGCACAATCAGGGTAGTCAGATCACAAACAGGAAATTCATTTATTGCTGTCAGCACTATGGAAAATGAAGGCTACTTGCAATAGACTATGTGGAAGGGAAACCCTTCCAGGCCTTGAGGCCAACTCTGGGTCTTCCTTCAAGTTTGGTAGCCTGAAAATGTAAAGCAAGATTTCAAAATCATACATTTCCAGCCTCCACCCACAGCTACAGTGCCAAGAATGTTAACCTCTTTCAAAACATGTAAGTTTTATTGAAAAGAAAATCCATTAGGCAATTTGAAACAAGATGCAGAGTTTCTTCAAGACAAGGATTGTAACTGTAAAGTTTAATATTTACTTTTCCATTTTTATGTGCTCTATTATCACAATTCTGCAGTAGTGATACTGCTAGTACTAGCATCTTCATCATGGGGAAACTATCTGAGGCACAAATCTGCTTTTCAATGGACACATTCTTAGCAAAACATTGTTCTGCTCCTCATTACCATGCAGATAAAGGCAGTGTTTGCCATTTAACAACGACAACTCCAAACAAATCCGACTACAAATGTGCTAGTTTGATGCAGAGTTTTGCTGCAGAACCTTTCTTCTGCAGTGCTAAGGCACTTCATTTAAAAGTTTGGACAATCTGTTTAAAATTGCACGTTGAAGGATGAACTTAAAAGCAAAGTCAATATCCCTGCTTCTGCACCATGTGCATTACAGGTTTGTTCTCCCTCAAAGCTCTTCTGCACTACATAAAGCAGCTCTGGGCTTTCTATGAAAATGGTGTAAGCCAAGAAAACAGCTTCGCTAAATGACTGAAGTTAATTGCTTTATTTCTTTGACCACTAGTATGCAATCTGAATGCTCTACCCATATTTATACCTGTATTTAGTTTACAGTGTCTTTCTAGAAATATATAAGTTTAATAGTGTTTTCTGACCAACCTTTTGCTTTATTCTGGGCCATGATTTTTGTTTAATGACTAATTTCACTGAGTTGAGTGAAATGCTAAATTTGCTTCAATATTTTGAAATACTTCGACCTAAAAGAAATAAATATTTAGTTTTAAATATCTAAAGCAGTTAGAGAATTGGATAATTTTTTATTGACTCAAGCAGAAGACATAAAAAAAAACTCAGAGAAAACCTGAGTGACTTTTTAAAACCTTCAAACACAATGATGATGAAGCACTTAAGAGCAGACTTGTCTATGAAATGTGTCCTATTTGCTTTTTTAACTAAACACTTTTGTGAGCTAGTATAAAAAGTAATAGAAGAAAATAGGTTTGTTGCATATTCACTGGCGATGCTGGAACAGCTGGGAAGGGTTCAGAGCTCCAAAAGAGCCTCCTGCAGCATCTACAGCCATCGCAACTGGCCATGGATTTAGGAAGCCAGGATTTTAAAAGAGCACAAGATGTAGCCCTCCAATGGAGAAGCACAAGCCACTAAGCTCTGCTTGTCAAGACTCCTAAACAGATAAATGGATAAAAAAACAGCCTTCTCGTGCAAGCAAGACAATAATGAAATTTGCAAAGTGGAAGGTATCTGATTTCATGCTTTTGCTTCTCCATATCAAATCAGTAATATTTGGGCTATTTTCCTCTCCAAAAAGATTTATTTTAAAGTAATATATTGAAGAGACTTTAACAATATTTCTGTATAAACCCAAAGAAGACAATTTTTACTGGGATGTAGACAGTCACGGTCACGTAGAGGGACATGATGATCTTAGCTCACTATTCTATAGTAAGAACTATTCAAGTTCTGCTCCACTGCACTTAAAAATTGTATTCGTTCCTCGGTGAAAGCAGAACCTCAGCAGAGCCCCCGCCAGCTGCCCGCTGCGTAGCCGCAACGTGGAGGGGAGCGAGGAGCAGCCTCTGGAGAGGTGCTGAGCGCCGCGCGGGGCGGCCACACCGGCCCTGACCACGGACACGGGGTGCAGCTCTTGTCGGCGGGAGAGCCCCACTCTTTACCTCAAAGCCCCGCTGCTTCTCTCTGCAGAGGCCTCGTTCGGCACCGCGTGCAGCGGCACGCGAGCAGACGGGACACGAGGCAGACGCCTTGAGCGCTGTGCCAGAGGAGCTCTTCAGTCGTCCCGTAGAGCTGCGGCTGTGCTCTCCCTCAGGAAGCCTTGCCATCGCTTGGGAGCTCTGAGCAGAACAGGCAGCACGCGGTAAGCAAGCTAGAGGACTGCCCAAAATGAAGAAAGCAGACACCGAAGCATAAAATGAATGAACAGCTATTCCACCTATACATATATACATAGGAAATCTATGTGTGCCAAGTATCAAACATGAACTCCCTAATTGAATAGTAGGTTTCTTCTCCATATCTTAGTTTGCCTTTTGTTTTTCAGCTTATTTTCTCAAAAAGCTTCTTGCTAAAAAGCAGGCTATTAAAATGCTCCTCAGAGTCCCAAGTGCCTCAGAGGCCCTATCCCTACCATCATCCTCAGCATTTTATCTCCAACCTTTACTATAAATGCCATGTCAAGAGCACTACTCTCATAGTTCAATTAAATAAGCTCCATAGTTTACACTTTTACTGGACACATCTGCATTATTCAAAATAGTCTGTCTACATTCCTAAGATTTAAGCATGTTGTATTTAAAGTCTAAAAACCTATTAACACAATTTTATCAGTCATTCAAATAAAACACAGCTTAATGCAATATCATAAATAAATTGTCACAGTTACCTGATCCTCTTAAAGTACATCAAAAATAGTAATTCCATTCTCCATGTCGATATTTTGCTTAAATATTTGCTTAGACATACAAAGTGTAAAATACTACTGGAGATTTCCTCGTATTTCTTTTTAATTTAAACTACATCTAATCATTTTTAGAAAAATTATGAGAATGTAGAAATCAGGTGTTTTTCTAACTTACAACATTCAGAATAGTTTATCCTTGTTTTCCAAAAATTAACAGAAAGATTTCAAGTCTAGACAATTCTCCTAGTGTGATCTCACAAGTGTACTCACATAGCCTTCTGCTGTATTCATGATTTGCTTCCTACAATATTTCCTGCTGATAGAAAAGCATGTGTATTTTAGACAGGTCTTACTCCAGTGTGGTAATGGGACATAACAGAACAAGTGACCGGCAGCCAGGTCGAGCTCCCAAAGCCAGAATTTTCCCTCATTCCAGCACAATGGTTAGCCCTCAGGTAAGCAATAGCCTCCAAAGAGCGGCCAAGGGAGAGGAAATTAGCACTGCAACCAGACCAAGGAGAAACATACCCCTGTCAGCATAAAAACCCGGCCTCTCCTAGGAAAGAGGCTCCCTTCCGGAAAGCAGCTTGGCAGCTGCGCACAGATTCCCACGCATGTTCTGAAATTCCGCCTGGCCCACTGCAACGTGTCGGAGCACCTAAAGACATAGCCGGGGGTCCAAGCTCAAGGTCTGGTTTCTCCTGCAGCTGAAGGCAGCATCAACAGCAGCACTGAGGACATCGGCACTCGAGTTCAGTTAATAACTAATGCGTTAAATGTGTTGGCCGGAGGTTTAGGTAGGCAACTAAAATGGACAATTTCATAGGCAAAATGAGAAGTCATGCAAGACAGCTCTGGGAGATCAGCAATAAAATACAAAAATTCTCAGTTTTATACAAATTAGCTAAAGCACTTTTGTAGGGTGAGAAAGTACCTTGGGGCTGTTAACTCCACCCTCCTTCAAACAAGCAAATCTTTATGGTTGCAAGCCGGGGGAAATCCCCAAGCAGCATTAAGACTTTTGGAGAGCTTAGACTGTTTTTTTTTGCATCTCTTTGGCTCAAAAATACACTTATTTTATTACAGCTGCAAAGAACAGACCCTCATCTTCAAACAGCTGGGCAGGTTTCCACATCTGGGGGCACACGTGTGCCCCCACCGCCCCTTGGCAACCTTGGTTTAGCTACAAAGAGGGAGAGGGGGTTTCAACAAACCTTGATGGCTGCTCTGCACAAGGAACATGGATTCCTCCTAAACAGCAGACAACTGTTTGATTTAAACCCAAACATACCGGAGGAAGAAACAAATCCCCTCAAAATGTCATTTATTGAAGCTGCAGGAAGGCCCACAGATGCAGTGAGGAACTGCTGTACTAGACACTGAACAGCAACAAAAATAAAAAAAAATCAGAGCTAGATCAGCTCTTGAATTTAATGTCTGCTTGCAAGCCCATATCACAATATTTCAGGATGATCTTTTGTCTCAGAAGTTAGTTTTGCCCTATTTTATTTTCAAAAATTAACTGAATTTTGAAAAATTTCCATACTTATCTAAATTCTGTCTATTATATATCTATGTCATTAATTGGGTCCCTGTTAGAACAAAAACACAACTTGAAGGAAAAGCTGAAAAGCCTTTTGGTTAATTCTAGAACAGCACATTACATGAATTACTCGATGTCTCAGTCAACGTGGGAGTTTATATGAAGGTGCTCATTTAAGGATGACTTCTAGCAGAGGTTAAATGAGCATCCTCTGGTGCTTGAAGGAAGCTGCCCGGTGCGACGAACAGGGAGATTCACATCAGTGACTCTGTGCACGCTGCCCTGCAGATGGTACAAACATGCTATATATGGGACAAACAGGGTGCCCACAGCTCTTCTGAAGACATTCGCCGCCGTGAAGGCAGAGAAGGGTGTTCAGCTGCTAGTCCGTACCCGCAGCAGTGGCGCTCTGCCCTCTGCCACCACTGCCAGAACAGCCACTGCGTCGCTGAATGAAGCGTTTGCTCGTCCAAGTTCATCCAAATACCCCCATGTTTACAGTGGTCCTGGTAGGCAACACGAGGGAAAACACACAATTACTCCTGAGTATTCCCAGCAGATCTTAAGAGGAACTGAGATGGCTCCGAATACAAATTCAAAGGGAGGAATGGTTCTGCCCAAAAACGCAGAGCAGCCTTGATTCATGAAGGGCAGCCAAGGGCACACGCTGTGCCAGCAGGCTCCACGCCGCCACGCCGAAGCCATTCTGCTCCAGTTACTAGCGCAGTACATTGGCTTATATAAGCACGGGCTGCGCACGGAGGGGAAGCTTCCCACCGCCTGAACCCAGAGGCATTTTTGTAGTATTGTGCCAAGAGGGCTAAAATGCCTAGAAGGAAGAGCAAGATGACTTGGGTGAAAACACACCAAGGCAGCCGTACAGAATAGAGGAACCAGTGCTGCTGGAAGGAAAGCAGACACAGGGAAGCATAAGTGTAACTGCAGTTCTGGAGTGGATAGGCCTGTTGTTCTGAGATGTAACTAGCACCAAAACGTAATGGCAAATATCGTTGATATCAAAGTTTACCATACACCTGTAAGTAGTGCTATCAGCATTGAACTGGTGGGATCTACTCTCATTAGGCCATAGTTGTGCACCAGCGTAGCACAAGGGACACCCCCAAGCATGCATGCAACTGCCTGCAGAAATACACCTGCTAGGAGACTACGTATCAGTACAACTTGACTTTCTTACAGGAAAAGGAAATGTTTCAGGGATAATTTGGGAGAACAGTTGCAAGAATAGCAGTATGCTTTATGCTTTTTAAATTTTGCTCAATTTGGGGTCAAATATACAGAAAGTGATTACAGGATTTCAGCACATCCTTAGAATATAAAGCATTTAAGAATTTATATTTTCTGCATTTAGCATTAAGTGATATTTCACGTTATCACTATCAACCTAAGTAGCTGTTAACAGAGTATTTTTTTCCCTTCAATATCCAGCAATATTGTAGTAGAGAGAAACTGATCTTGAAAAATAACACATTAGGTTAAAAGACATGAAAAGCAGCATTTTGCAGCTAGCCAACGTTTAGCTTTTGGAGCTCTCTGGTGGCAGTGACAGAAATAGCCACTCAGAAAGAGCTTTCTGAATAGCTTTTCAGACTGAAATCCCATGCAGGAAAACAACTCACCACTACAAATCAACTCTTCACTGATTTTTCTAATAAGCCTATATTGAAAAGTTAAAATAACAGAAAATTGAGTCTGATATGCTTTGCTTAAAATATGCCTTTCGTTTGAAAATCAGTCTTTTAATATCTATTATTAAACTACTGAGTACATATACACAGAATATAGATACTAAAAATACTGGAAGAGGTTGATAATGTTCACTTAAAAGGACTACAAACAAGAGGTTAAGTATAACCTCTAATCCAAAAAAGCATCCAACAAGAGATGAAACAGCCTGGACATTTTGGTATGTCAAATAATTACACTTTACATTTTTCTCCCACTAACTTTTAAGTATCACAAGAAAAGCAGGAAATATCAAAGCTCAAAACTGACATCTCAGCCCCCAGTAATTTATTTATACTACTGCTGAGAAGATCATGGCCTCCAATTATCTGTAAAGGGATTATAGAGTGAATGATCATCTTGTCTAAACCAACTGGAACAACTTTATGAAATACAAATTTTAAGCTCAATGTCATTCAGTTATTATGTTGATCTGCATTTTTTAAATGTTCTAGAATAGAGTTTCTTAACTTCCAAAGCATATATATATAGCATAAAATACATACGCTGCATCAGGACTCTAACCAGATTTAGTTACACCAAAAGCAAAGAGATTCTTTTTCTTTGTCCATGAGAAGGTAAATGACTTAGAAATGTGTTTAGCTTTCTTTTTTGTTCACACAATTGCCTTTTGCTTCCCAGGCCTCAGTTCTCTGGCAAAATTGTCTGAGTTAGAAGCCAACCACACTCCACTCTGCACTGCACTGTCCCCATTTCAGTGCTGGGAGGAGGGTCCCAGTACCTTCTCACCGCTTTGCATTGTGCCTTGGGGCTTGTGCAGAAGGAACTTTGTTCTGGACCATGAAACCAAGGCAATGTTCTCACATTAGAGAGCATGTCTAATTTGTTACTGGGACCTGAAAAGTATCTTTCAAGAAACAAAAACTATAAATGGAACAGAATTGGTGTAACTATCCTAAAAGACAAAACTAAGGGACACAAGCTGGCAGGGTTTATTTTTGCTCCTAGTATTTCTGTTGAGATTCTTCTCTAAGTCTTTAGATGGAGCTCTCCGCTGAAGAGAGCACATGCAGTCAGAAGACAACTCCTGAAAGTTACATTTTCCCCCATCATGCTGTCATGTAAATGGACTGAAATTAAACACTCAAAAAAGCCTGCAGAGCCACACTGACCACAATGTCATTCACGAACCCTGGGTCTCTACTGCTAGAGTTATTAAGCAGGAACATTTTTTTTCCTGGTATTCAAGGAATCTAATAGAAAAATCTGCTGCAATACATTCACATGAATAATGTTATTGTATGTAATGTAGATTTATATTTGAAGTTTTGAAGTGTAAGGATCTTACAAATCTTTACAGCTTCTCAGGAAGTTTGGGCAAAGAGGATGTGTTTTATGGACAGATGAAATGTACCACAGGCAGCAATTAAACACGTGCCCCCAGATACAAAAAAAAATGTTAATGGAAAAGTTAGTAGCAGAAACCAATCAAATATCCTCCTGTAACTTTTATAATTCACTTCTAATTTAGACAAAACGTAGCTCACAGACTTATAAAGCACATCATGAGGAAAGGCTGAGAGAGCTGGGCCTGTTCATCCTGGAGAAGAGAAGGCTGAGAGGAGACCTCATTAGTGTCTATCAGTACCTCAAGGGAGGCAGTGAGGAGGATGG
>VZSV01000054.1:2956397-2967370 GCA_013398735.1 Nothocercus julius
GGGTGACAGAGCCCTGGCACAGGCTGCCCAGAGAGGTTGTGGAGTCTCCTTCTCTGGAGACCTTCAACACCCACTTGGACGCAGTCCTGAGCCACCTGCTGTAGGTGACCCTGTGTGTGCAGGGGGGTTGGACTAGATGATCTCTAGAGGTCCCTTCCAACCTTAAGCATTCTATGATTCTATGATTCTATGATCATCTCTCAGCTTTTGGTAGTCCTCAAGTCTTGGAAAGGAGAACACTCGTTATGTTTTACTGACTGGATTCTAAAACTCGAAAATTGCAACATATATAATAACACAATAAGTGGGCAGAAACAGAGGTTAGAAGCAGTTGTGCAGAGCTATGGACTTTAGCAGCCAGTTATGGATTTAAGCAGCAGTGCTGCTAGCTGGTTTTTAGTCCTCTTAAGCAGAAGAGGACAATTAGGAGAACTGTGTGATGTCTCTGCTATATGGGAATATTAGATACTTTCACTCATGCTCTGAGCAAATGAGAGAGAGGAATTTCAACTGTGTTCGATTTGTATAAGTGGGTGTATCTAAATTTCTCCAAAATTGAGGAGGAATAGTTGTTTTGGAATTTTAAAACATAGAGTAACATCAGCCTTTTCTTTTAGGGAATTTCTGGCTTATTGAGGTGGAAAATGTGAGTGGGCATGTACCCTGGATGTATTCTATTAAAATTCCCTATAGTCTATCAAATATTATATATAACAATACTTATATATAATTACATGAAACATCATATCTATAATTATATAACATATTATTATATATAGCATCACAATTAGTGGCCTCTGAAAAACTAATAATGGGAATTAAATGAATGACTAAGAGATAAGAATAAGTTTATCAAACAGTATTTCCAGTCTCTTGTGTTGTCTCCTATAGTGAGTAACAGATTATTCTGGGTGTAACTGCATTCCCGGTATAAAAACACAATTGCCTGATCCAAAAGGCGCTGAAGACCGAAGGCAGGAGTCCCATTCATTTCAGTGTGCTTCAGTTCAGGCCAGCGAGGAGCTGCCGCTTGTGTTCTATGACAGGCAGGATTGCTTCTGCCTCCTAGCACGCTACCTTGCCTTTCAGAATCAGTGGCCCCGGTGCAGGAAGACAGTAGATAAATCGTACTCAAGTAGATGGCCACATGGCAAGAAGGGAGTATTTAGATATGAATTTGTCTTTTTAAATAAAGCCATTATACTTTTCTTAAGAAACTCAGAAACTTTTCTGTGTTCAGAACAATTAATTCTCCCAGTTCAGCTAATGTTAGTTAGTTGGTTAACCACTGCTGACGGTTATGACCAGCTTTAACACGTACACCGCAAATTCATGTTTTCACTGCCACGTTCACCAACAGGCTTCTTAATACCCATATAGGGTCTCACTTTGTGCACCCTCAGTTACAGAAAGGCTCCTGTACCGTGTGTTTTATATAATGTAAAGCCTAACGGTCTTTAAGTGCTGTGTAGAGGACCAACTGCAGTTGTGGATATTTATGCATGGAACCAGATTTTCTCGAGACTCAAAATACAAGCTTGAAACCTGCCAGCATAAATTGCTTCTCAGATAACTCCTGCTATTCGTTAGCCTGGAAACACTGTATGAAGAGAGTTCTTTTAGGCCAGTTTTGCTTAGACGTAGGAGCTGGCCAAGCCTGCAGAGAGGCGCATGGAGGGCAGGGCTGGCTAACACCCCCGAGCTGCTCAGGAGAGTTTGGCTGCTGACTCTTCTCCCAGCCTCTTATTGAGGCTCCATGGGTAAAAATCAAACATACAGTTTGACAACTATATCCTTCATTCAGCCAGAGCTTTATATGAGAAACGAAGTCCAATGTTTTAGTTTTCACTTAGCAAGGGTCATCTCTCTCTCTCTCTCTCCGTGAATACCTTCTATGATTATTTAAGAGACTAACGGTTTCCTAGTAGGGCAGTTTTTGCATTCATATTTCTGGAGTAGCAAAAAGAAAAAAAAAAAGGTGTATCCTACTAACAGTTTTTACAGCTTTGCACACTTGGTAACTAAACAGTACATGATACTGATACTGCACTTTCTTTTCTATCCTTGCCTGTTCAGATAGTTGTGTTAGTGAAAGCATTCAAGTCTTTTAAAATTGTGTATAGGAAAGTAAGTTTTCCTACAGAATAGGAGATTAAGTGTCTATTAAATAATATAGTCTGATCTGATCTTTAATGCATCATGGATTATATAGATGCCAATATATTTGTTAATTTGAATCTGTTGACCATAATGAATATATATTTCAACCAATTAAACTGTAAGATTTAGGTAATTAGCCAGGAGAAACAGCAAGCTTTATGGTTTAATTGAAATTAGTTCAACTTTTACTTTTGGCTGGATATTTGCAAGCTGGAAGAGTATAGGATAGTTGTGTACATGCATCGAAGCAGCCCTGTAAATATATTGATATTTTTAGTGCATGAACATCCAAAAGTATGAAGTGAAACATGCCAGAACATATTTTGTGTGCAAAGAGATCTGGGGCTGGTGGTCTTTTTGCTGTTTTTTTATTTGACAAGACATTTTTTCTGCTTGTTGTAGCACCTGAATGAACAAAAATCTTTGTGACAATTCAGAGCAGCAAGACAGGTTTGTAGTTGGAGAGACTGGAATGCCAGACTAGATCCTGGTACGTGCAATTCATGCCATAGCTTCCACTTGACTCACTGCATTGTGCTGAGCATAGGTCCACTTTTAAAATCCATCCACTGCACAATCCAGATGGTATTTTCTATGGCAGTGGAAACACCTGAGTTGTTTTGGTTAAAGCTTTCAAAATAGCAAAATTAACCTTAAAGCAGACATTTTGTCCTGAAAATTTGAGACCAGACCACTAGTCTAACAAAACCATGGAGACTTGAAAACAGGGTCCTAAAGGAAACTGCCGGGTAACCTGACAATGAGTGATCAGTTGGAATAGTCTCTTGTATAAGTAATGTGCTTATATTATTATTAGCAAGTAATAATTATTAACACATTTTATAAGGAGAGACCTTCTGACTCCCTTTTCTATGAAAAGCCATCTATTCTTATTATGAATAAAGGCCTGAGGCCATTCTTATTTAATTCATCCATTTAACTCTAGAAAATGATATGCCTGACAGACCTCTCCCATTTCCCAGAAGAAAGAGCATCAGGCAGTAATGAAATACATAATGTGGAAAACATTCCAAGTTTTAAGAACATCTCCATTCTGCCAATAAGAGTGTGAATGTGGAGAAGTTAGTCCAGCTTAGGTAGTTAAACTAGCTCTCCAGCTACTTAGTTTTGGAAAGTTATATTCCGGTAACTATTGGTGAGGTGCTAACTTACAGTCTGGCAAGATTTTAAAGGCTGCATTGGCCTTTATGGGCTAGAATATAAAAACTGGAACTGCAGACTAAAAAAAAGTCATTCAAAAATTATGAACTTAGAAATTGGGTGAACTTGGTTACTTCAAATGCCAGGAAAACACACTTCACGTGCCTGACGTTATTTAGTCTTGTTGAAGAGATTTAAAGCAGGATATTTAATAATGTGGGAACTATTTAAATCAGCCAACTCGACACAGAAATCAAATAAATTGAGATTGGAGCTGTGAGCTAATTCCTGTAACACTTTCATGGGGATGAGGATAGGTAGTGGGAGAGATGCCATGCAGTTTTCAGCAGGGGTTTAGCCTGTATAGACAGATGCAGGGAATTTGGAGTTGCATTTGTTTTTAATCAAAACATGCTCTGAGAGGCCTAAACGGAGCATAGCATATAACCTTGGAGAGCTAAGCACCTATTTACTCGTTTTCTTCATTCTTTCTCTTGAGCAAATGGCAAGAATACAGAAACTCAATTGTTTAAGGAATAGTTTAATTTCACAATATGTTAGTGAGCGCAATTCTGTCAGAATATGCCTACAGGGCAGCTCTGTTAATTAGAATACCTTTCTGCCATTAACTGCTAATATAATGCTGTACCCAAGCTAGTATCTCCTGAGAGGTTAGAAATAGAAGGTATTTTTATACAGAAGGTATGAGGTGCAGTAATTAGGCTCATAGGCTGCACATCTATAGAACGCATTTCAGAGGATAGTTCTGGTATGAGAGGATTGGGGAGCTTTTGGATGTTATCTGTTATTTGGGTGTCTAACATTGACTCCAAAACAAACTTAAGTCCATGGACCAAGGTGGCAATGCCCCTTTGTAACTTGAAGTAATTTCCTTCTCTTTCAGGAGCTTATTTTGGTTGTCAGCCTGGAAATATTGCTGCTTACTTGCACGTAAGAGGTTAACTGTACGGCTATACTAATTCTTTTAGAATTGCTGAAAAGATCAAACCTAAGTTATTCTTCCTCATCGCACGTGATTGCTTGTAATTTTAAGATATTTGAGGACAAGGCTTTTTGCTTAAAGTAACTGTTTGTATGTTATGGATTATAATGTGGCATATTATAGATTATAATGTGGTATACATTTGGTAGATATGAAAAGTCCATTATGAATACCTCAAAACTGTTAGCCAGATGACCCAGAACTACTAAAAGTGCTAGATTTTCTCAGGTGGAATTAATTAAACTAATGTATCATATCTGGGCCAGTTTTCAAGAAGTGTGTTCTAAACAAATTTAAAATTTTCTCTAGAAGTAAAAAGTACACTCACTTTTTGCATTTTCATATCACTAGATCTCCCTACCAAATAAATTTACTTCACAGAGCATTACAACTAGAAGATTAGATACGTTTGAAATGAACATAAGGTTAGTAAGTTTAAAACATTTGTGTTATAGGAATACACACATTGTGTGTGTCTGTATGTAATTGTGTTTATAATGTAAAGCTGTTTTCAACCTTGGATATTAAAACATAATTTCTAATGGTTTTGCCTTTACTGAAAATAAAAATAAAAGTTATATACTTTTTGTAATCCGTTTTCAAAACCCATTCTATTCTGATTTACCAATAGAGGGAGATGGTGTTCTTGAAACTCAAAGCAAACTTGTTAGTTACTTCTGTACTACAAGGTGACCGTCTAATTGTTTCTAGACTCTCTGGAAAATCCCGACACGATCAGTTTTTGAGAATAAAATAACTTTCAATGGTAAACTTTTTAGAATAACTTTAGAATAATACTATAACAGTTCTGCAAAAATTCTTGCATCCAATGAGTAATAACTCAAGTAGTGAAAGCAGTAACTATTGTAACAATTTTATCTGTCTAGTTACATCTTCACATCTATTCCTCTACATATGTAATTTGATGGAAGTATCATGAGTGCAATTTAATGTATATACTTGGGCATGACTTGGAGAAGCTGAATGGCTGACTTGGAAACCAATTCTCCTCATCGGTATAAGAGATGTGTACCATAACGTTGCATGCCTCCCATGTGCTAGTCCCTGCAGAGCTGTGGTGAAACGGCCCAACAGTACGTTACAGAAACCTAACTTCTATGTTATTGGAGAAATTCTTTCAAAAAGGACCTTCAGATAACAATACTGAAATTCTTTCAAAGATCCTGCCTCAAAAGTTTAAACTAAAACTGGGGAAAGATCTGTAAGCAAAACAGCAGGCACACACGACTGCACAGGACCATTACCATACAGGTGACAATCATTAGTCTAAATGCAAACGTTTGCTGTGCAATGTCTCTACCTGAACTGGTCACCCCTGACTCCCTTTATAATCGGTGTATTAAGCTCTACCTGTATAGATCTGATCTCCATGGACTGGAAAAGGAGTTTAGGGTGCCTAGGCTGGAAATGCACAGATATTAAATTTTATATGTGATGGAGACTATGCTGTCTTGTGTGTGCACCATAATTAACATATGGTGACAAATGAGCTTTGCATCATCACACTGCTCTGTGCAAAAATGCTTCTAAAGTATGGAAAATGCACATGAATTTCTTGTATACTAATTTTTAAAAATTCAAGTTCAGGATTAGTTGATCTCTTAGTAAAGAGCTGCGGCTGAATGTAACTTTCACACTATGGTTCTTTCATTTTCAGTGTATGACACTATTGCCATTGTTTCAGAAGGAAATACATTCACTTTCTTATTAGATCAAGTTGTGCTGTAATATGGATTAGAAGTTAGTACTGTGCAGTAGTTGTTCAGACATGCTGTAGATATTTCCAAAAGTGGCAGAATTTTGATTGAAATTAAAAAACAATTGATTGTGCATGCACACTCTTTTTCGTCAACAGAATATCCATGGAACATCTTGCAAATAACGATTCAAAACTGTATTATTTGGTGATAGAAACTATGATTGCTAGTCCCTTTCAAAAGGCTTTAGAGCTTAAAGTTTTACTGAAATAGAGACTATTTTCACCTTCAAGGCTATTTCGACAGCAAATAACAGGTGTTTTGAATTTTGCTGGCATTTGCCTCAGAAAATTGCAAACATTCATGGGAGAAAGAGTGCTAGGAAAACCTGCAGTACAGAGAAAGAGGAATGATGATTAAGTAGTGCAGTGAAATTTAGAACTGGGTTCACTTGCTATTTCTGCTACAGATTTTCTATGCTAACTTGGACAACTAATTTAGCCATTCTCTGCTTTCATTCCTGATTTATAAGATGGGAGCTATGGAGCCCAGGATCATAGAAATTTTGTAAGGACATGTCAAGTGGTGATGCATATGCACTATGTGCTCAGAAGTGCTTAGGCAAGCGTGGTGGGGAAAGGTTGCTAAAGAAATCACAACGGTCTTTTCCACTAAGTACAGACCTTAAGCTTTTGATTATTCTCTTTTCCATCATCATTTTTAAGATACAGGGAAGCAGAGAATGGATACTAGTTTCATCCTTGTCTTGATACAGTATTTTGTTAATAAAAGCAGCAAGCGTGCTTCTGAGAGAGAAATAAAACTCTTAGACCCTGACTTTTACCTCTATGCCTTGATCACAGGATGAACTGTTTAATAAAACAAATGTTTTATAACCAAAAGCAAAGTGATTTCATCTTGCGCATGAGAAATGATGATTCAGTGTCATAGCGGGGTGAAAGAGTCTCTTGGCTCATACACATGGTTTATCAAACAAACTACTCCAGTTGCCACAGCTACTTAGTGCTTGTGTCCAGCTCTTTCTTCATTATTATGTGAACTTTTGGGATGTGTTGAATTGTGAATCAAACTGACAGTTGTATTTAGGCAGACTTCTGTGGAAGAGAAAGGACAGGGAAAACTGCAAAAGATTAACTCTGTGTGCCTTCTAGCTTCTTGAAATGTAAAGCACATGGCATCTTAAGAATGTCTAGCTTTTACAACCTTTACATTAGGTTTCTACCGCCTAGAAAGGTTTGCAGAATGCGCAGAATGGGTAGCAGTCACCTGTATGCTCTGATAGCGCTGTGAAGTATTAATTGCCAAAGCCACGGTTAAACATCCGGTATTACTGGGCTCATGATGCAGGCTGAGGTTATAAAAAAATAGGGCAACCCTAAGATAGTGGAAGGTGAGAATTCAGTCAGACATTATAGGTATGAATGGTTCTACAGATTGGGGTGCAGCTTTTCTTTTTAAGAAAAGCTTTCTCCTTTGCCAAAATCTGAAGTGTAGGAGTGCAGAATACAGCCCATAGCTCGATTTCGGATCTAAGCAGAGCTGGATTTTCAAAAACAGGATCAGAAACCCACAAATTCTTCAGACCAGATTAATTGACAGCCCATCAGATCCTGCAGAGAGGTGATCACGCTGGCATCTTAGGGTTGTTTTCTTAACAGTGACAGATCATTTCTAGTCAAATGGATTTTGGAGAAAGCTTACAACATATGACCCTTCTGACAATCGAGAAGCCATAAGGCAAAAAAGCACTAAACACATGCCATGCCATTTTTATATTAAGTGCTAGGTGTTTGTATTGTTGGCAAAGGTAATGTATCTTAAAGGAGGATGTGAACTTACTGTGTTTTAACTAGCGTGAATTTACCTGTTGTTTCAAGGGTCATCAAACCTGCTGGATATATGTGCCATTTTATTCTGTCTGGAGAACTTCTAACTGTATCCAGCAATGCCCTGATCAACAGAGAGGCAAGATGTGTACAAAGAACACACAGTCTTCATGTGAGGCCAGCTGCATGGCTAAAAGGAAAAAAAAAGCCACCAGCTGGAAAAGGTCAATGTTTGTCACGTTGAGGTTTGAACCCTCATATCACAATGACATTTAGACAACACGATCTTCCCACAAGTAGAAGTTTCTCATTTCCTACTATTTTCATTGTCTTTATAAATGAACGTCAAGTTTTTACCATACATAACCAAAGATTAATTAAGTAGTCCTTTCTGTTTTCTTCACCTTGTTTATCTTTCATTGCAGATCAGCTAACAACAGTTTGAGCTAGCTGCCTTACCTGCTTTCAGGCTCCGCAGCATACCTGCTAATTTCTGTTGTAGCATTCCTTTTGTAGAATGGGAATTTTAACCCTATCCCTTCCAAGTGCAGCACAGCTCCTTCTTACAAACTACTTCAAAGCACAGAATTTGAGACCCCAAACATTATTTTATATTAAATTTTAGAGTAATGAATTATGCATCTCATGCATGTGACTAGTGTCTTTATACATAAAATACAAAGACAAGACAAAAGATTGGATAAGAAAACAAATTTTAGACTCTTTGTGAACTGGAGAGTACTTAATATACTATACATATACTTCTCATAGCCAGATGCCTAAAGCAAGCAGCAAGGATCCCCTCCTTTTCCAAAACAATTAATCTAGGCCAAACAAAGGGAAAAAGAAAAAAAAGAAAAAAAAAAAAAAAAAAAGACTTTGTGGAGGAGTGAGAACAATGGAGCTGAGCTTTTAATGTGTATGCAGTTTCAGAGGAAATTTTGTCAAATGTCTGTGACAAAACAGTTCAAAGTATCTGGCCTACGTGCGGAGTTTATTGAGCAGAATAGAGATTTCATGAGAAAAGAATTCTAGCAGATGTGGCCTGCTGAGCGTGGTCCATGGGATCTGTGCACAAGAAGCTGTTTTGATATCAGTAGTTCATAGTGTAATTAGAGAGCAGCATCAGCTTTAAAAACAATCATTTTAATATTTTCCTTCAGAAGGAAGCTTCAGATTTTTAAGTGGCTTCTTGTTTATGAACGGAATGCTATGGACTGTACTGAAACCAGTAACTCCTTCTTCATCCGCTGCTTGGATAGTAATGATTCTCAGTTGCAAACTACAAATTGGAGCAGACTCAGACATAGGCCTTAAAGATGAAAAGGACTTTTTTTTTCTTTGCAGTGTTGTAAGTTAGCATATTTTTGCCTACAGTGTACGAAATACGTGCTTTATAGATTTGAAGCAAGCTAGAGAGAGAGAAGCTAAATGACTTAATCCTCTACTCCACCAGCTCTAGTAACTTACAGACATTCAAGACAAATATACAGCCAGTTACCAATCCAGTAACTGCTTACTGGTTACTTTATTTATACTCAATATATGACTGTGATAAGAAAGAATTTGACCATCAGGTCCAAATCCACTGAATTCTTCTGTGCTACCAATCTGCATTAACATAATAAATTCTAGCCCTAAAACAGACATGAAAAGATGATCAAGGTCAGCTGCATTACCAAAGCTCCAGCCCAGCAAACAAGTAAGGAAGCCAACTGCACACAAAAGAGACACTGAGATGGTGGGGGAAATCATGAAGGTTTCCCCAGTAGATGATTCCTTGGCAAACTATGGCAAACTGTAAAAATAACTTAGCTGGAGAGAAAAAAAAAATAAAATAAAAAAGATTTCTCTCTTGTGCCAGGCCTTTCTTGCTGCAGTTTTCAAAGGCCTGATGTGAACAATAATGTTAAAGCATCAAACCTTCTGGAATATTTTATAGTGGAAAGTGTTAGGCAACCAAAATAAACACCAGTTTTCACTGCTACCACAGTAAATTTACTTTTCTTTATGTCATGCCTTAAAATCTTCATGAAACAATAACTTTCTAGAGACACAGCAATATGTGTTTGAGGAGGCTGTTTTTTATAAGACACTACCTTGTTGATTTTTGCTTGTTTATATCTAAAGATAAACAATTAAATACAGAAATAGCACGATGGCTTTCTTTGTGAGGAAAAATGCAACAGGAAATCATGTTCAGAAAGGACTGAGGGAACCCCTAAATCCAAATGCTGCATGTTCGTAAGGCACCCTCCTGTTTTATGGCTCGAGCACCTCTCTACTCACGCGATCTGTGAATATTTTGACGAACCTGGTGTGAGCTTGCTGCTCACAAAGTTACAAATGAGGAAAGTTTTCCACAGCTTGGAGTTTATGGCGAGTGCTCCCACACAGCCCCGGTTTTGTGCTTTCTTCCTATGACATCAGTGCTGAAGGGGAGAAAAAATGTAAACATCTGTTTTGTATAATTCATTTTCAGCCTTATAACTTGATTAGGGTAAGCAAATGTTTTTACGTAATGAGTTTTCCAGTCACAATATGACGGTTCTGAGTGCACCAACCTTAAGATGAAGTAAAACAAGGGGGAAACTAAGGACATTCTGCCTCATTTTCCAGTTTTCCTCATAGCATCAACTAACTAAGGCTGTTTGCCTCATCCACATGCCTAAACCCACTGAAAAGAGATGATTTCCCTATCGATATTTAAAAAAAACGATGCGCTCCTGCCTACTCCCCTCACTTTCAAGCACTGGCACAGGCAGGTTTGCAATTGCACATCCCAAACCGGCTCTTGGGAGTTTCAGAAGGTATTTCCCAACGTTTATTGAGACGCGGCCGCAACTTGAAACAACTAAGAAAAAGCACAAACAACAACAACAAAGCAGCTTTTTGTCTTCCCGTATCTGCGCACCGAGGTGAAAATACCACAGGTGGGACAGGAGCCCAGGTCAACACGCCCCGCCGGCCCCGGCTACTCGCCCCGCCCCGGCCCGCCTGGCTACCGTTAACGGCGGTTAACGGCCGCCCTGCAGGGGGCCCCGGAGGTGGGCGCCGGGGGGTCGCGGCGGCCAATGGGAGCGC
>VZSV01000054.1:2968725-3029993 GCA_013398735.1 Nothocercus julius
TTCCTGCAAAGTATTTATTTGCTACTGATAGAAGCATCTTAAATCCTTTACTTGCAAAGACAAGGTCTTCACTGATTTTCCAAGCTTTCTATTTAGTTATCCATGTGTGTGTGTGTGTGTGTGTATGTTGTTTTTGCTAGGAGTCCATCAGTGTACTGTTAACAAAAAGGAATTTTTACCTGTTTTTTTTTGTTTGTTTCTTGTTTTTATATTTGATGTTACTTTTCTTCTCCCATCCCCCCCACCTTTCTGATGGTTTGTGAAACAAACGTATATGTGACTTTAAAGACTATAAGGTCACAGGAATCAGCAAGGACAGGTGTAAACACTGAGCTGTTTTATATCCTTTTGAAAAGTCAAGCTGATAGTTCTTGTAAAGTAATAGGACAGAAAATTAGCATGATGGAGTGGGTTTCTTTTTTTTTTGATTTATTTATTTTCTCTTTTTATTTATCTATGTTTCCTCTCTCTTCACTGAAATGTTTCCTTATGAGAATTGATAGTTCTCTTTTTCAGAATGGCTTGGGCACCTGCATGAACCTGGAGAGCATGAGGGTGACTTTGCATGGAACAGCTTTAGGTTGCAAGTTCGTGTGGTTGGTACTTTCTCCTCTGCTCTTTTGCATCCTTGATATAATGAATTTGCAGCTCTTATTAGTAATACTTCTAATGCTAAGCTTTCATTAGAAGTTAATTTCAAATCCCTTGTTTCAATAGCTACATTTTTTTTCCTCCCATCCTACATGTGTTCTCTTACTTTTTTTTTTCCTTTTTTCCCCTCTGTTTTCCATTCTTCCAGAACTTGTGTTCACTGGCTTTCTAAATTTTCTTGCTTTTGTTGCAGACTGATTCTTTTAATCATACTTTCTTGCCTCACCTCTTTCTTACTCTCTACATATGCAATCACTGTTCAATTAGCATTGAATTAGCATCCACTACCACCTTCCTCCCCTGATTCAGACTTTTTCCCCCACTGCTCACAGAGTTGTGGCTTCCTTGCTTCCTGCCCCTTCCCTCCCTTTTCACAGGAGACCCCTTTCCATGGCAAATGTTAGATTTCATCACATAGAATAACTGAAATCCAGACCTACAGAGCCCTGGCTTATGCAATTAACAACCTCTGGTGAATGTGTGTGAGGTATCCTGTTACATGTCTTTATATGGAAGCCCCCTGCCCAGCCAGAGGGGGCCACAGTATGATGAATAACTTGCTCTGTCTTAAAGCAGTTTGAAAATGAAGGATGCATAATTTTAAACCTTATTTTGTCCTAGCTTATGAAAATTATTTCTATCTTTTTATGTAAATGATGGTAGCAAATAGAATAGTCTGCTATCTGGAATTTTAGGGATGTAGCAGCTCAGAGCACTAGTCTGGCTAGTTTGGAATCTTGCATTTGACGATGAACAAATGTAGGTACTTCAAAAGAAAAGGCAAGAAATACTGTTGTGACCAACTTTTTAATATCTCTTTTGCATCTAGAGAAAAGTACATTTCCTCAAAACTCTACAAAAGTTATTGTTTGGCTTGGGTTTCACGGTGTCCCACTCATTTACTTTGGCCTAATGTTCTCTTTGAAGTATGTTTAGCTAAGTTGAGCATAATTTTTTTTTCTCAAGTTGTCCGATTATTTGCACAACAGAATGTTTCTGTTGTTTTTCAAAATAGACCTTTCTAGAACTGTACAGATGAATTTTCTTTATATTTTTGTGAGACAAATGGAACTGCTAGGAGTGCAGCATGTATTTGGAGCTCAGCACCAAGGAGCTTCTCTGTGCATAAAGTTATCCAGATAGCCTATTGTGTAACTATAGTTAACTGTATTATCCTTACAGTTTAAATTTTATGATAATTTAGCTTGTAATTCTTCTGGTTTTGTAACTTCTGTTGCACAGTGTGTGATGAACTTGAGTACCCTATGGAAGAGTTTTTTGAAGATGGGAGTGTATTCTTCAAAATCATACAATAGTCTGTCCTGAAAGAGACTTGATATCACACAAGGAACATCAGAATCATAGATAATTGGAATTATTTGAAATCCTACTATATTCTGCTAGACCATATTATTATCAGTGCTGCCTATTAGTGCTGCACTATGTTACAAAGACACATTGTAGTCTTTAGTGGTAGCTTTGAATGCAGTGTTATCCTTAGTACAATGGTGTTTTGCTCTGACTATAGTATTTTGGTAAAATAGAAGTGACTGACAAGTATGTTTGTTCTATTAAGCCTGAGTTTTTGGTGTAGAACAGAATTGTGGCCTCCAAAGAGTTAAAGGATGGGCTTCACGTTCTGCCACCACCATGCTATCCTGTGGTATGCTGAGCTTCCATTTTGGAAAAGCCTTTTGTTCTGCATTCCTCTTCATGTGTGTGCATGTGCAACACTTCCAGCAGATTACAGGGATTTTTCAGCTGTATTTTTCCAGTGCCTAAACACAATCACAGAAACTTCATAGATGCTGAAAAGGGTATTGAAAAAGAAACCGCTTGCAAGACTGTTTTCAGTTGAAAAATTGATGATTAATTAAGGAGGGTTGGCACAGGGAAACTTAGAATTGGATCTAAAGCTCAAGATCAGTGAATGCTTTTGTAGCTGTGTGTAGAGGGTTCTGATCTTATGCTAACTCCTATTGTATTCTGTGGTAATGGAATTGGACTCGGAATGTCTTTATTTAACATCTGTGGCCAGCCTTTCTATTTTTATTTTATACCATTAAGGAATTTTGGAAAGGAAAACAAGCTTAAGAGGACAAATTAATTCCCAGTATTATTCTGTAAAGCTAATGGAATTATACCAGTAATAACTTCGACCCTGCATGATTTCATCTTTTTTTTTATTTTTTTATTTTTTATTCAAGCATTCCTTTTGTCTGAGTGACTATTTTAAAGCATTAGTTTCAATAATTTTAATTATAAGGAAAATGAAGAGAATATAGCTTGTGCAGAATATATTATGCTGCATATTTTTAGGTAACCCACTTCTGTAAATGCAGTCATTCTAACAGACTATATAGAGTTTAAATAGATTTTTTTTTTTCATTTCCTTTTCCATGGAAAGGTAACATAGAGGAGAAAATCTGACTCTTTACCCAGCCAAGTAAAGTCTTGTCTGAGTTGTAGTCAAAATTGGGAGGTTTTGGTAAACCTGAATGAAGCAACAACTGTTTGTTGTACCTTAGATTGCACATGCAAGCATATGTGCAGTAATGTTTTGGGCTTTAATTTTCCTTGGAACTTGAAAGCAGCTACAGTAATAAATACTGCGGACTTCCTAATAAACAGATTTGTTAATGATCAGCTTGTCTACAAACTTCCGATCTTAGCATCCTGTATTTTACCTACAAATCTAATAAGCAGTATATTGCCTATGCAAGAAATAGGGAAACATTAATAATGCTACTGTTCATGCAGGGAAATAATATTGTACTTAATTCACTAGGTCACAGAGCAAATGTGTAGGAGAACTGGAAATACAATGTTTTCCCCCTCAAACCTACTCCCTTTTTTGAAAGCGAAGCTCCAGTTCCATAATGGAGTAATGGTACATGGTCATTTTTAACATATTACCCTACCTGTAGTTAGGTTGCTGGGCCACATATCAGCATGGAACAAGTTGAGAAGGCCTTGTGAAAGGTTTGCTTTTGTTATGCTTAAGAAGTCTAATGCTTTTTCAGAGGAGGAACAGAAGAGATTAAAATATTTCATGCTTTTGAAATAAAAAGTATTACAGTCCATCCAAATGTGTAATAAAGGAAGAAGGAAAGCTGTATGCAGGAATGGAAAAGTGTAGCCCTTCTTTGACATATTAACTGCAGCCTTGAAAAAGACATTTGAAAGTGATGAGGAATAGACTGTCCTCTAGGCAAAGCAATAAAGCACCCACCCTTGCTCAGCTGAAATTTTCTGTTTTTAATTCAGACCTTTGAGGTCGCCTGGCTAACCCTTCAACCTGGCTCACCAGCAGGTCCCGTCTTTGTATATCTACAGATAAACAGCATGATTGCCTTTCACTATGAATAGTTTTCTCATACAGAATTTGTCTGGTAGTGCAGAACAGCTCATTGGAAGAAAACTTAGCTTTTGTGCTCTCCATTGTCACTTGTGTACTTTGGCCTCAGAATTTGCTTTCTGGTTAATGAGTGTCTATCAATTTTCAAAGTGTGTCTGAATGTATATAGATACGTTGTGTAAAACCTTTTTCCATTTAGGAAATTCAAGTTGAATTGTCTACCTTCCTCCTCTGAAGGAGGAGGAAGAGGTCATTTTCTTCATGATTCCCTCTGATTCTTTTGGCTGGGGATATAAATGTTCCAATACTCAGTTTTACTAAAGAACAGGAACATGACTGGGGTGAAACAGTATGGCAGTAGATTCCAAGTAGGGAACAGGAGTTTAACTGAAATGGAGTATTTTGCACTGCTACTTGAGTTTGCTAGCACAGCAGTACAGAAAGTAGAGTTTGAGCCAAGGATGGAGCAACACCAGAAAAGTTTAGAAGAAACAGACCTAACATCAATCTCTGCTGTATTTTGTGTATACAGTGTGCTCAGCAAGTTGCCCACTAAGAAGAGAAGACTTGGTAGGTTCTGAGTTGTCTTGCTTGTCTTTGGGAAGTAGCTCTTCCTCTCCACACTTGGAACACCACCTCACCCTCTGCAATAGGCAAAAATATTCTACAGCTCTATAGTATTTGAACCAATTATTGGGTTGGTGAGGAGGTATAAACTGCTTGCAGATGAGTTTGTTTTGGAAAACACTGTGTAGGTGTCAAAATACAGTATTATTTGTTTGAAGCAAAGGGAAGACTTGTCCTGGATCTATTTGGTGAGAATAAGGGTAGAGACAATGAAAACAATTCTCTCCATGCAGTTTAAATACGCCTCTTGTTTTCAGAGGTATGTGGGTTTCATATTATTCCTCACAGCTAAAGTGGAAAAAAAAGTGCTTGTTTAACAAATCTGTTTTCAATGTTCTAGTGCAGTAGTTCTAATGATGCATTGCAAAATGTCAGGTTAAAGTTGTCCTAACTAATTCTTCAAATGAGCTTTTGTTTTTAGCTGTGTAAAATTTTTTTAACCATCTTATTTGTGTATTTGCTTGTATAAGTTTTTTGATTTAATTAATTTTTAACTTTCATACATATGTCGTGACAGAAATAGTAAGTGCGCTTCTAAGTTCAAGTCTGCATTTCTTGCATTCAAGGTTTAAAAATATGATATCAACTTAGAAGTGTTCAGTGTCAACGTGGTCTGTTGGAAGCTAAATTATAACAAGAACTCTGTAACAACTGCCAGATCTGCCTTTTTTTTTTTTTTAATAACTGTTTGAATGCAATTTTTACTTATTCTCTTACCATTGACAATTTTGTCAGGAAATATTCAGTTTAGTTAAGGTCCCACATACACCTTCCTATCGTTGTCATTATTACTACTAAATTATTCAATTTAGTCATCGATTGATAAGTAACTTAGTTTCCAATTCTCAAATCTTTTTCACATGGGAGGGATTATTACCCCTGTTTTGCAGGAAGATAAAATGGAGATTGCCTTTTCCAGGAAAAGGCTGATAGTGCCCCAAATAACTCATAATGCAATGCAGAAGAGATTAAAATATCTTAAAGCAGTATATGAAACTCTTGCCTATTGAATTTGCCCAGAATCATTAGTCATCCTTGATTTTTGTTTTGCTATCCTCAACTCAAACTGGTGACCATTAGATGAAAAGTCCTCTAGCTCGTTAGCAATGTATCCCAATGCTGTTCTAGCCCCAAAATAATGGGGCTTACTGTCTAGAAGTGTGTGTCTGTGCTCCGTAGTTTCTGGAGTGTAGATAGAGGGCACTTCCCATGGGCCAAATGCCTTACACATTGTTGCTTGGCAAATGGTTGTAAAGCATGGTGTCTTAGCTATTCAACATGCAACAAAATAGCATATAATTGCACAAAGTGCTACATTCCCTTCTGAACGAACTGGAACAGGAAAACCTTCTGTCAGTCGCTATAGAATCTTTACGTTAATGTTACCTTTTCCATGCACTGTGTCTCATGATCAGGATTCAGTCTCTCTCTCTTCCAGATACAGTGGGTTTTCTTATATATCATTTAGTGCTCTCATCTTTGCTGAACACTACTCAGTAGAAAAATGTAGACTTTGAGGAGGGATCATATATCTTGCTGAGAATGGAATGTACTGATTGATCTCAAATAAAAATCAGCCAATACTGAGCCAGATAAGAGAATTGTGAAACTTATGCCTGTTAAACTGATGAAATAGTAAACTCATTAAAAGTAGCTGGCACAACATATCTGATAGTGTTTTGAATTGTTCATGCAGTTTATATGGTACCTCTGAAAAGCTTTGTGGAAAGGGAGGAGGGGGCCTATTGAAGCTATATATTTTTTTTTATTTATTTTTATTCTTTTGTCCATCTAGGACTGTTAAGTTGAGCACTAAGAGTTAAATTACTCTTTTGTGTAAAATGGGGTCACTCTCACCTGATGTATTAATGTCTGATAAAGCAATGAATATAGATTATAACAGCCGAAGAGCTGCATTTAGTAGCTGTCTGTTTTATTCTCCTTCTCCCCTTCTTCCCTTCACAAGCAGCTTGTGTTTCCACAGAAAGTCATATATAGAAAGCCACATTAATCCTGGTTTTGACAATAATTACTTAACAGTAGGCAGCGTTGGCTACAAGTCTTGGTGAGAGCTCCGTGGAATGGAAATGGAAGAAAAAATTCTGATGTATGCTTCTATTGAATTTGCTTTAAGCTCCCACAAATCAAATTTCTAAAGATTTATTAAAAAAAAAAAAAAAAAAACAGAAATTTGATGCAGATCCTCAAGTGCTTTGAAGTTATGAATAAAGCAGTCCGCATCCCTACCAGAGATTTATATATTCTGATTCTTTCTTGTCTGCAGACAACAGTTATTTCATGAGAATGCATAGGAATGAAATGAGCCAGAAGGCATAAGCATTATATGCCTTTTTCTCTTTAATTGAAGAACTGATGTTCAGTGTAAGATGGATTTTTTTCATTGATTATATGTAGAGGGAAAATGACAAAGGAGACTACAGTTTAAGCAAATATTGACAATTAACCACAGAATATTTGCCTCTCAAAATGCCAGTCTTACTACTTTAAAGCAGAAGTGTTGGAATTCAGCCATAAAACCAGTGGTCTCTGCGGTGGGAATTAATAGCGAATGCCTTTGCTGAAGAGGGAAGCTTGAATTTTCCCAGAAGAATGAAGAAAAATCAAAAAGTGAAGCCATCTTAAATTTGGTCTCTGTGGTCTTTAATCCTTGCGCTACTTCATCATCTAGCAGTAAAAGCTTGATCTGGATTAGGTGTGGTGACGTGTTCGCATTCTGTTTGACAGCTCTGTTTGCGCGATGCAGAACATATGCTGGGCTGTACACTAACTTCAGGAGGATTAATATTGTTTGTTCCTATGTAGTGGCGTGAAGCGACGGTTCTTGAGGCAGCCTGCTGGTACCAATTGAACTTCAAGTTTCTTTGAACAACTGTGAGCAAAATGAGTTTACATTTGGTCAGTGCTTTATATTGCGTGTCTGTGACATTTTTCATCCTGTAATACCCAGGTTTTAGAAACCTCAGGGGCATTTTTGTGTTATGTGAACTACAAGTGTGATTATCTGTAGCCCGTTTCTGGCCTGTGCCTTCCAATTCTCTGTTTGCGTACTGGTAGCTACTTGGAAATTCTGCTAGAGCAAGTTTTGTTCAGTCAGGTGAGCTCTGGATAAGCTGGATTCTAGAGTGTGGAAAAGAGGAAGGTACTTCATTTAGTTAACTGATTTATTTTTTTATTTTTTTATTTATTTTTTAATATAGCCTAAGGAATGATAGGAGCCCTTTAGGCAGGAAAAACCCTTGGAGGCCAGTTGGTGTATAATCTCCAATCAGTGATATTTTTTTTTTTTTTTTTTTTTTTTTTTTTTTTTTGGCCTATGCTATTGGGTTTTGGTTTTGAAGGAGACACACATAGCAAAAAAAGAGGGGGGGGAGAGGAAGGAACATGTTTCTCAGTTTGCAAAAATAATTTCTCTATTGAAAGAGATTGGTGTTACTTGATTGCCTCACCCTTTTTTGATAATCAGCAGTTTGTTAGAAAGAATACAGTGAATCTAATGAAATGTGCCATGTGCTGACTGCTTCATATACTCTACTGCTGCCAGGAAAAATGTGTGAGTGACATTAAATATGTTTCAGTTTTAATAACTTGCCATTTTTAAGCATTTCTTGTTTGAGGTGTGTTGCTATTAAATCAGATTTATTGCATCCTTCAGTTATGCCTGTTGTAAATTCATGTTCTGCCATTGTTAATGGCTAAGCTCTAGGTCCACATTTTGCATTTTATGATGGAATGGGTCATCTTGCAAGTGCCTGTTACACTCCTTTTGCAGCATTTTGAAGAACATGTACAATCTCTTTTTAAGCTAACTATATGAGCTGAGCTTTTTTTTTTTTTTTTTTTTTTAACCGTACTAGGAGCACAAGGACTGTGTTCATGAAGCACTTCAGTGGGATCACGTTAGGTCTCAAAGTTGGAGAACAGACTTAGTCCCATCACACTTCAGTCACTTAACTGTAGAGCCTTAGTTAGGAGAGTAACTCCCTACAGGCTCCTCTGGCTTGCAGAAAGTGGGACACCTTTACAAAGCAATTAATCATTTTTTAACATCTGAAATGCTCTCTGGAGATTTCATTTGTTTTCCCTTCCTGCAGAAGGGGCCAAAGTTAATTCAGCTGAGACCCTAAATTTGGGATGGATGAAGTAATTTAGGAGAAAAGAAGTCAAGTGAGGGACTTTCTGCTCTCTCCTTGCCTTGTGCACTTGGACTGACTGACCAAATAATAGTCACTGAGACTTGTTTTATACTGCTTTTCCTCTTACCAAGTGTTCACATGAGCCTAGACTGCTTGCACTGGGGCTAAATTGTGTCACCCCGCTGTGACATAGGAGAGTTCTCCCCAAGCTACGCAGAGGCTGGCATCCGACCCACGTCCCGTGGCTCACACTGCCACCACCCTAGGTATGCTGAAGAACTTCTGGTAGGGCATTTTGAGCTAAATCTGAGCTAAATCTTCCCAGAGGGAGCTCAGCAGGGCGCTTTAACAGAAATTGAGCTTTGTTAAGGTAGATGCATAGTGAGCGGCTACTGTAGGGCAGTACTGATGCCCTGTGCACACCTCATTTGCCCTTTCTTGGAGTTGTCAACAGGGCTTGAATCTTGCGTGTTTTAACCTACGTGCTTTCTGTATTATCCAAGGGAGTCATACTGGCAGCAATATGGGTCTGATAATCTCTGTGGGGATAAGCCACAAATAGGGACATGATACACACTGTGCACAAATGTGAACAAGCTGTGTGTATTTATGAATATATACTAATTTACTGTGCTGTGCCCTGTGTATTCCCCATCTTGTTTTTCTTCATCATCTTTGGTACTCTCCTCTTCAAAAAGATACTGTGTGCTCTTTTGCAGCTCTGCTCATATTTTAGCGCTCTCCTAAAATATACTTAACCACAGGTTTAAGTCTGTGAACATTGTTGGTAAGATCTATGCATATTTGACAATTACATGTTCCCAAACACATGCCAAAAAGCTGCATACATCCTGTGCAATGAAAGATAATTGAAAGTGTGGAATTTATTTTCCTTAGTATACCCCTGTTAAGGTCTCTTAGTCTCATCTCTTCACTCTGGAGTAATGGTTTCCTTACCATATGCTCTTGATAATATAAAAGATAGTGTGACATTAGGTACAAAAGCAAACATGTAAGTGTTCAGAGTCTGTGTATAATATAGGGGGACTCAAACTTGAGCATGACAGTATTGTGTAGAGAGAATTTAGAACTATTTTTCACAGGTGTCCACAGGAGCGGACACTTGCGGAAGATGGCTGGCCACCTTATGAATTCAGTGTTGCACAGCCATTTACTGCATTAAAGTTGAAAGGGAGTTAGCTTTTTCCCACTCTTTTTTATTTCAGTGGTTCAGTATTTTCACAGGAGCTGTAATACTTCCTTCCTCGGCAGTTTTTCCAGTCATAGAGCTACAAGATATGAAGACAGCTTTAAAACAGTTTTATGTAGCCTGATGTAGAGCCAAATTCCCAGTATCAACAGAGTTACTGTAGGGTGCATTATAGTCAATAGGTCTCCTCTGCAATCACACTGGTATGCAATTAGATGTAACTGAAAGCAGAAAGGGACTTCAGGCTTGCAGATTGGAAAATCCCTGAAGTACAGTGAGTGGGGGTAGATTTGTATAATTAAAGGAAAATGAAGGAATGTCTTGTGTTGCTGTAGTCCCAGCTAAATGTTGGGGGCTGTTTGCTCAGGATAGCAGCTCTAATCTGTGACCATAGGTTATTGCTGGATTCCTGCCATCTTGTTTAAATTAGATTCATAGCCCAGAGGAGGGGGAGTGTAAGCAGGAAGCCATTGTAATTTTCAAGGTTCAGACACTAGTGTATTTTCATGAGCTGAAGTTAAGTGTCTCTGGGGATGCTGAATATCACTGAAACATTTCCTGAGTTCTCTTAAGCTGTACAATGGTATGTCCGAGTCTGTTTTCCAAAGGACAAAGCTTTTTGTTTAGTTAGAGAGGTCTTAGTGTAGTTCAGTGAACTAGTCTGCTTTTGCACTGAGTTGTAGAGGAATAAGCGAAGTTCTGCAGGAGAAGTGGAATGCCTCAAAACATATTTATCCTTTATTAGGTAAACTCTCAAAGAGACTTGGACTTCACAACTGACTTGTGTCAGAGCCACTGTCTTAGGCTGTAAACAAGTAATATGGTTAGGTAAGTGCGCAGCTTTAGGTAAACCTGCTATAGCTGGGGCATCCAGCCAGAGAGACAAGGTTTGCAAAGTGCAGATAGTCTTTTATTTTTATTTTATTTTATTTTTTGGCCTTCTGTTCCTTTTTTATTTTTTTTTCGTGCCACTTAATTTGTGTGACCCCTAGCACAGTGATAGTCTTGTTTTAATTACAGATCCCTCTTTGCTGGCCATGCAGCAGACTTCTCAGGTACATGGCACATGCTTCTAACTACAACTCTTCTGCTTACCTTGGAGAACACCATATTTTAGGCAGTGATGTTTCTGTTCCTTGTGTAATGATCTATTATTTAATATCCATATCTTGTTGTTTTAGGGCATTTTAGGGCATTTAGGTAACTTACTCCTGAGTCAGTTTTGTGTGTTAACCACAAACCCACAAGTTGCTTATTTGCCCTGAAATACTCCTTTTTTTTCCCATTTGCTTTCCTAATCTCTCATATCTTTTAATTTTGCTCTTTGCCTTCTGCCCTTCCCTTTCTCACAATTTCCATTGGCTCTCGTCCCTGGGAGGTTCAGTGTCTCCTCTCCACACTCTCCTACTTCATCTCAGGTTTTCTTGGCAGTCTAGTGTATCTTATGCATATACAGACTGGATCCTGATGGTGAAATGTGTTGCTGCTAAAAGCAGCATGTTCTGGCCCTGGAATAAAAGTACTGTGCTAGCCCCAAATAGAGGCAATGAAGAATGTGATGGAGAAATCTTGCCCTCACAGTTTTCATTGTGGTTGATACTTCCTTTAACATGAAGAATGATAGCAAGGGCAGATAGGATGATATCCTTTTCACGTATTAGTCATGAAAGCAGGTATGCTTCTTAAGTTTGTGCTGGGCCTGAATTTGACCCATTGACTCCACTGTTTGTGCTTTGAAATTCTGGCTGAGTATATGGAAACGTGTTTGCTTACAGATGCAGCTGTATTGACTGAAAAAAAAATACTGCTCTGCACTGCTAACTGCTTCCCTTTCTGATATCCAGCTGTGGATGCTCCTTAGCAGCTCTAGACAAAATGAACCAGGTTAGCAGGGATTACTTAGACTATTTTTGCTTATCAGCTTTGTTAGGAAGAGCGTGCATGAACTGTTTTGCTGCAAAGCAAAGGGTAGCTTTTGTTAGAAGGATGATTCTGCAGGGGGATGGCAATTTGTTTGGTTAGCATAGCTGCAGTTGGAAGAGAATGAGTATAGTGTTACTGAGCTGCATGTAACTGTAAAGATTAAGGGTTATTCAGGATCTACATGTGTTTGCAAATCTGGACTGTTTATGTGGGTGCTGACAGTGAGTAAAATGTGGTTTCTTTGTGCATCAAGCTTTGCTTTAAATAGTGCTGTTACTCATGCTCAAGGTGCATAAAGTGGAAAAAACTTCTATTACTGTAAAAATTCAGCCCTTTCTTCACCCTTGAAACTATTTAGATGATATTCTGTTACTTAAAGCAACCTGTGGCATATAAAAACAAAAATAATGCATATTGGCTATGTTGCATTCTGGAGAATTCAGCTGTTGCATCATGGAAGGGAGAAGTAGCTAGGGAGAGTGTGATAGCTATGGTGCTCTGCATGTAGCCTTTGCATGGAGTAATGTAATCGCTAGAAGCGAGATCTCTGTGATAAAGAAGTGACAGATAGCTCTCCCAATATTGAGTCTTGAGCCTCAGTTTTGTTTGGTGAGGGGAGGAAGAAAAAAAGAAAAGGTGTAAATAGATGAAGCATATTTTGGATTTAACTCCTTAATTTGTATAAAGCACAGACACAGATTTAAACTACATAAGACCTTTGAATCTATAGAAATGGTGGCTGTAGATATTTCTGCGATATCTTAACTCTATCTTGGTTTATGCTGCAGCTACTTAGTTTCTTGGTTGCACTGGTGTGTCACTTTTTTATTTTCATATTATATCTCTATTAACCTTGATAACATGGGTAAATCTAGCGTAATTCCATTACTCTAGGTGATGTTTGTTTAGATTTATACCAGTAAAACTGAGGTCAGAGTCTGGCTTTGGTGCTTTCTTAATCTGCAAAATACTACATGCTTCCCAAGCAGTCTTTCTAATCTTTTCAGTCCTGGTCGGCGGCTCCTGCTTTCCTAAATTCCAAGAGTAACAGCATAGGTGAGATTTAGTTGATGAAAGATTGGTTAAGCTGTGTCTGTTTCTTATTAGCTTGGCTGTTTTCTATTTCTTCAACACTGTTTGAAGTTTTATTGTACTCGGAATGGGATTTGAATTCTTCTTGCTTTTTCTACGTGATTCAGTTTCTTCAATTAGAAGCGTGACATCTTAAATTGCGGGGTGAGTTTGAACATTATCATTGAATAAGAGTTGTATGCATTGGTTACATTTCAAAGCAGTCTTCAACTCTGATGTTCAGAAAAAGGGAAAAGGATGTGCCTTAAGGCATTGCTGTTAATCAGGACCATAAGGTGTTTGAAAGAAAGAGCATGGTAAAGACAAAATATGACTTTGGAGAACATGCTGTTTTTTTTTTTCCTGTTTTTGTTTATTTCTTGCCATTACATTAAAGTCCTCTATAATGAAGTTCAGAGTACACATCTACAAAGCTAACTGGCCATGTGAGAGAGACATCTGGAATTTTGCCTGGGTTTTTGTTAGATAAATTTGGTTTATTATTAAGTTTAGGTATTTGTGTGTTATAGTTTTTGTTACACTGAGGTTTTGGTCCACAAGTTAATATGAGAAATTCATAATATTTGTTACAACATTTCTATAGTTGAACTTCCATTGTTCTAGGATCTCCACCTTCATATGATGATTAATATCCTGCCCGGAATACCCTGCTTTTACTGTTGTGACAAAGAAAGGATGAGAAAAGAGAAACACCACCTTTTTCACAGTTTGAAGGCCTTGGGCACAAAACACTTAGGATGGTTTTGATATAATGTTTGTGCAAAGTGGAGGTTTTTTTCAGATTTGGGCTGAAGGATTTGCTTTAGGCAACAAAGAATCTTTGACAGTAGTAATGATTAAACCTGAATAAAACAATCTTAATCATTGTAGATGGGATTTTTGTATTGTAGAAATCTGAAAGAGAGCTTCATAGCAAGACTGAATCAATTTTCATGTCTGTACCTGAACCTCTCCTGAATTTCATAGGGCTACTGTCTTTGCCACGAATGTACAGGTAGCAGTTCATAAAAACAGGTTGTTTCCTGATTCTCCACCACAGACTGTCATTTGAAGAGCGTTACTCACGCACTCCAGGCCTTTGCTCTTTCATGTTAGTGTTCAAGAAAGCTAGCCTGACAACTAATGTTCATGGGAATTTCATGTTGGTTTGTCAGTGCTGCTTATAAATGCAGATTTCTGTTGTGGTTTTGAGCCTTCTTTTGGATGCAGAAGTATGACACACAAGCTCTGAGCAGCCAGGCAAGAAGTGCTGTTTCAAGGCCTGCCACTTGTGTGGGGCATTGAAGCCTCACTGAAGGGGACTGCAGACAATTTGTTTTTTTTTTTTTTTTTTTTTTTTTTTTTTTTTTTTTTTTTTTTTTTTTTTTTGTCAGATTTGAACTTCTTGTTCTGTCTAGAAGTGTCAGAGGCCAAGATATTCCTCTTCTAGGACAGTGCTTACTTTTCTGCTGTGTTATGCCTAGATGATGTCGCTAGCAAACCAGTCGGCTCATCAACAGCAGAACTTTTTTGGAAGAATGGAGTGAATGGTTAGCTCAAGATTCAGTGCTGAGGCACTACATAGCTGGATTCCTGAGTCTTCCAGCCTATAAAGGACATCAGGCATGAAATTAGTCCTTGAAGATGTGCCAGAGAGACCTTGCAGCAGAGCTAGGAAGATTAATCTTACTTTAAGACCAGCTTCAACTAGAAGAATATCTACTGGGTGCATTGGCATAATATCTGGAAGCGAGTGCTGCTGTGTAATAAAGGAGTATGTTTAAGCCTAATGATATTAGAAGACTACATGTATTTTTGTATCATTCTCTCAAGACTGAGATGAGAAGCCTACGGAAAATATAAACACTGAAACCATGTTCCCATCCTCCCTTTATTAGCACAAACAGTTTAGAAAACTTTGATTTAAGGCAGTGGAAAATTCCTTTAATGTAGACTGAACTTCAGCTTAATTAATCAGCCTGTGAGCCCCCTTACTGCTACTCAGTGACCAAGGTCAGTGACAGAAGTCTCAGATCAGATAGCAGTGAGGGCAGATTTTTGAATTTCATGGGTGGCACCTTAAGCCAATGTGCTGGGTGTCAGCTGCAGTAAGAAGGACTTGTAGGGAATTTGTACCCACCTTTCACTTCTATTGACTCCAGCACAGGACTGGTTTCCTCTTGAGGTATCAGAGTATGACTTGTCAGAGAGGATTTTGGAGCACCTATGCTCAGAACACCTGAGTGTGTATGTGTAGGTTGTTTGTTTTCTTTTTGAGGCGGGAGGATGGAATTTCTTGTGTCTGGAAACGAGTTTACTTTTGGTTGACCTGAATACCAGTCAGGTCATAGCATTTGTTATCAAACTCAATGGCTTCAAGACAATTAACCTCCTCTCCAGGGGAAAACAGGATTGTGTTCTGTGTTGGTTAAACAGGCCAAATGGCTAGATGAGAACAATTGTGGTAAATGCTGCCATTTTTAATATTTAGTTATTCTCTAAGAGTAACTTTAGTAATTACTTACTGTTTGATCATTTTATTTATACGTGTTGTATATTCTTGCAGTATTCTGAGTACTTTATATTCTTGAACAAGGCCAGCCAGAAGACCAAACTGGGAAGCCCACGAATGAAAACAAGTGAGTTAGTCTAAGCTAGTGTTGTGTGATATTTTTTTTTTTCTTAGCTAAAGCTACCAGTCTAAACCAAAATAGTGGAAGTATTTTGAATAAATTATAAAAGGGAAGCAAAGACCCTGCATGATGTATTCCTGTTAAACTGATTGAAGAAATCCTTATGCCTAGTGAAAATGCTATTTTGTTTAGGGTGTAAAAACTAATGTTCTCATCTCTTCCCCCTGCTCTCCCCACCATCTGCTTTTTGAATTAGTATGGAGTGTGCTTGCATTTTTGCCATGGTTCAACTCGGTGGAATTTTATAGTCTACAGATAACACTTAATTGAATAAAATGTTTTTCTCCTCTTCCACAGCATCCTAAAAACTGTGGAATATTTAAACTGGCATCAAGAACAAAATTTTTTCTTGTGTTTTTTTTTTTTTTTTTTTTTTCCTTCTTCCAAAGCTGTGAAACAGTTTTCTTATAGCCATTAACCTCCTGTTCAGACATCCCACTGTGTGCTGGATACGCAATGTCATGTTTGTTACAGTCGGTGCCAGGGCGTTGAGCCCACACGAAAGGTGATAGGAATCTGCACAGAGTGTGATTCTGATCCCAGCAGTGCTGCTAACAGCACAGCTGACTACTGAACCGCGATGTGTAGATAAGCATGGGTAAATCTGCATGGATTAGTAGTTACCCAGGGTTTAGGTAGTTAAGCTCTCATCAATCCTGCCATAATGAGCAGCCTAGAGTTATTGCTTGTGTAGAAGAGTTGGCAAAAAGAGTATGTTTTGAAGTGCGTTTGTAAGCAGGCTGCCAGTGAGAATGGCATAAAGCTGCTCCTGGGGCCCAGAGATGGCATCTCAATGCTGAGCCAGGCCAAGTGGCAGTGCCAGGCCCTCTAACCTAGATATATCTGTGCTGGTTTTGTGAGTTATGTCTTGCAGTCTGAAAGGCTTGAAAAAGGCGTTTCTGGTGGTTTATCTCAAGCTAGAACAGACACAGCAGGTTTGGCTACCTCTGTCTGTCCCAGAGAGTGAAGATGTTGCAGTGCAGTACTGAGAGCAGTTTCGGAGGACTCTTGCTTTAGGCTCTTGCTACAGAGGAGTAGGTGGTAAAGTTAGGCGTGCGTGTGGGGGGTGTTTCTTCCATTTATCTCTTGTCTATGGAGACCCTTCAAATCAGTACAACAGCATATGTCTACCTCAAGAGCAACTCTTGCCTGAGAGATTTTTATGTAGTTTGGCTGAAGAAGTGGCTGATGATGGATGCTGTAGGGCTGTGACACTTGAGTGGGACCAGCTTATAGTGAGGTGGCTGGTGAGCTGCTGTGCAGGTCCTTGGATATGCCTTCAGCATCTGAACCTTCAGTGCCCCTTGAGTGGGGGGAGCATTGTGCAGTACAGTTGTGCAGTAAGTTTACCCATCACTGCTGCAGCCTGGAAGTTTTTGTGGTTGCCTTTCAGAAAATTGCACAATTGTTGATGATACTGGCCAAAGATAAGGGATGGAAATCAGCTTGCAGCTGGTTCAGCTGTTACCAAGGTAAACAGTGCTCCAATAAAGGTTCAGATGGTGCTTATATGGCCTTCAGAAACTTGCCCCATCTTCCTTTTATGAACTGATGTTTCAAACTCAATTACAGCTTTAAGGAATAAAGTAAAATGTTTCAGAATCTACTTCTGTCTGGATTTTCTCTGCTGAATAATAAACTTACTATTGTTTTAAGAAGAAACAAAAAGTTAAATTTCATCTGGTATACTGGTTATGTTGTTTTAAGCTCTTTAAGGAGATGCTTTTTTTAATTAATATTTGAGTTCAATAATAGTATTTGCTGTAAAACTCCATGTTTTGCTACCTGTTTATGGATCAGGACATGTTATGATAATGATGTATAACTCGACTAAATTTATAGTTATAGTGGCTAAAAGGGAATAGCTCAGTTTTTAAATGATTTTACATTGGTAACCCCTTAGCAAATAAAATTATAGTGTTAAGAGTGGGAGGGGAGCTTGGGAATGTGTGTGTAGTGTGTGTGTGTTTTTTTTTTTTTTTTTTTTTTTTTTTTTTTTAAGCCATACTACAGAGGCATTTCAAGAGCATAAGCCTATTAAAGAGCAGCAGGACTTGTAGTAACTTATTTTGGAAATCCTTGGTTCTACAATCTCATGGCAGTTTTAACCACCAGCTCAGTTAGCGTGTTAGTGTTGTGATCTCATAATTCTTTTAGAATGGTTCCTTCAAGAAAATATTTAACCAGCTCTGCTCGTCTACAAATAGTCAGTTAGTAGTTGTAGACCTGAAGTGCTATTCCTGATCTGGCCGTCACTAATCCACATCCTCATAATGTGGATGTAGAGCAATTGCTACCATGGCTGAGTGATGTGAGCATGTCCTGCTCTCTGGATGCTCAAGTTGCTGTTGATGACTATATTTTTATGTAGCTGTGGGTGCTGAGTTCATTGCTTATTTCATTCTCTTCATAAAAACTGTGGCTATAACTTCAGAACAAGCCAGTGATTTGTTCAGCTTTGATTATGCCTCATCATCACACTTACAGCTGACGAGTTAAGAAAGGATCCTCTCCAAGGACCTCTTCCAAGTCTTTTTGCCGAAAGTAATCGGTGAATATAGTCCTCCAAGCAGAACTTTTAATTAGACATTGTAATTGATCTCTTCTGGAAAAATAAAAATAAGAAAAAGATCAGAGCTTATTTTATTTTTCCTTTGCCAGTCAGCCTAAGCACCTGTACTGGGACACAGTGGGAGAAAGAATTCAGTGAAGAAGGCACCTTATGAGCACTGCTGCAGTAACTTGTGGTGTTGAGAGCTCCCAATGTCACAGCTGTGCTGTTCCCAGCAACGTGGCCTGCCCTTTGGTTGATAGCTCCTGCAAAGCCTTTCTTAGGTGCTGTAATACATAGGTTCATTTTGCAGTGTAACTCAATAAATTTTGAATTAAAAATTCAAATGTTTGATTTGATTTCAAAGTACTTGGGGTATTAATCACAAAACAGCACTGCACAATTTGTAGTTACATTCCTTCCAGCTTTCTTCTTCAATGTAAGTTCTTTATCCAGCTCTGTTACAAGTGTTGAAAGACTACTGCCAAAATATACAGACCAAGAGATGGGACAGAAATAGATCTGGACTGAGCTGAAGTTCAGTCTGGAGAAAGAATTTCAAGCGCATTATGATCTGAATTTTACTCCGTTGAGATTGTTGTTAACAAGGGGAAATAAACAAAAGTGGAAAGCAGTCTGATGACCCTTGCAGATGTTCCTGGGGATCTGATAGCGCAGGCCAGTTTCAGTAATGACTGTTGTTGTTCCTGCTCTGTACAGTACAGAAGCCATCATGGTTCTTTTCAGCTGTTTATCTTTTACTATAAACTGAAGGAAGCAAACTAGTCAGATAAAGGTTGCATGCTGTATTGAGTAAATAACCATCAGACACAAGAAAAAGCATTTTTACCCATTAGAGAAGGAACAACTTCTTTCTCTTAGAGCTATTAGACTGGCAAGCCTAAAACCAAAATCCTTTATGCACTTAAGAGATACATGTGGGCATGGGCAGCAGTTTGGTCTGTGCTTACTTCCCTGGAGTGGCTCAAGGCTGGAGTGTAGAAGACCACCTAGTTGAGAGACTCTCGCAATCTCCATGGTGTGCTCACTGCTTTGGCCTCCCTTGGGGGGTGTCAACCCAGTTGCCAGCTGTGACTGTGTTTTTCATAACTTGGGCAATTGAAGGTTGGATGGAGAAGGCCAAAGTACTTTGGATATGTCTCCTGGCCCCATGATGGGAACAGACCTCTAGGCCATTCAAAGAACCAGGAAGATGGAGGAGAAAGGTGGATTTCTTGTAGATGCCAGGATTTTCTATGTTCATTTGCATAGACTGCAGCTTCTTCCAGGCTTCTTGGTCTTTTACTTGTACCCAGAAATGGAGAAAACTTTCTTGCCTAGCAGTAGAGTCAGAGTGGATGTCCTTCTATGTGAGTTGTTTTCTTGGAACAAGAATCAGCTTTAAGATCTGTTTAATTTGAGCTCTGTCCCCACCTCGGTTTCAACCTGAGGTAATACATCTTCATTGTGTGATTCCATGGTGAGTCTAATAGCACATCACCCATACTAGGCTTGAGAGGTATAAGACTCTTCTGTGAAGCACCTAGTTAAGACAGAATTTGCAGGAAATGTGGATGTGCCTAGATGAGGCTGTTCTGTACATCTTGTGCTTTACTGCTCAAGCTGTTAAAAACGAGTGTGTTAGCTGTTACTATCTGTGCCAGGCAAACTAGCACCTACTTTTGTGTTCTTTACTGCATGTGGCTAATAAATTTTAGAAAACTGCACTGCAGACCTATAACCTGAATTGAGTGGTAGCTACAATGGATAAAAGATAATACTATTTTTTCTTTTTTTTTTTTTTTTACCCCTGGAGGTCTCCAGGGTAGCTTTTCTTTTGAAAGAATTGTAAACATACATAGTGGTGTGGGGTGTTTTTTTCTCCTCTCTCTGATTTTCTTCTTTTCTTTACCTTCTAAAAGTCATTTTTATTTTCCTTCATAAGAGGACATGCCATTTATTAAGGCACGTTGTTTGTAAAACATCTTAGAAGCTTATGGTCCGAATGTCTGTACTCGTGGCTGCTGCCCTGAGATGAAGGTGAAGAGTTGGACGTTCCAGGGTGATGACTGTGGCCATGAAGTGGTACCTGGCTCAAGCTTCAGTAGGGCTACTTTAAGCTGCTTGGCAGTGATTAGAGTTGGCAAAACCTTCCTACCTGTTCTTTTTTGTTTGAATAGCCAGCAAGGGGAAAGGCTCTGTGGGCAGTCTAGCTCCTCCAAGTCAGTCTCATAGCAGTGTTTGTCCTAAGTGGAAGTTTGCATATTAAAGATAATAGTCATGGATGTAGCTAAGGAAACATATGTGAGATTGCTGCCCTTGTTTGGCTTTTCTTTGTCTGATTAAGAATCTGGTACAAACTGCTCACTGTAGTTCCTAGGCTTTTAAAAAGTGATTATAATTAAACCCACATTGAAGTCTGAAAGCCAAAAACAACTGTGTCGTGAGGGGATATCATGTAGGAAGAAACATTTAATAGCTTATTACATGGTCTTAGTACTAAATATCTTGACTTGTTTCAGTGCTCATTGTATTTATAGGGAGGGTTTCCATTAGTCTTCGGAGACTAGCATTGGTTATATTATATATTTCTGTAAGAACCCAGCTAGGTGTTTATCACTCTGTGTGTTTGTGCTTTTAAAGTGCCAGCTGCTTCTTGAGAAATGAAAGGATCTGCGCATCTCCTCCTGTTTTTTGTGAGGTGAGGATGCCGTATTCCAGACCATGGGGTTTGATAATGTTTAAAACAGTTTCTTCTGATTTTGTGTAATAAATCTGTTCATATAAGCTGCCTGAATAATGAAAGATGTCCACTATAATGGGCAAGTTTGCAGTTGCATGTGTCTTTCTCCTAGTCATCCCTGTGATGCCTTGCTTTGGAGAAGATGGGAAATACCACAGTGCAATATTTCTGGTGGCAACTCGCAAGTGGTCTGTAGTTGGGTGAAATC
Source organism: Nothocercus julius (assembly GCA_013398735.1). NCBI lineage: Eukaryota > Metazoa > Chordata > Aves > Tinamiformes > Tinamidae > Nothocercus > Nothocercus julius. The sequence goes on from VZSV01000054.1 coordinate 2,989,915, forward strand.
CCACTGTGTAGGGCCCAATTTGCTGTTAGGAAATTCAAGGTTGTTGCTTATGTGCCCCAAGGACAGACAGGTAGCTGAAAGCTGTTTAAGAGAAACTATCATTGTTTTCTTAATCCTTGGCAGGTACCACTCCTGAAGGCATTCAGGAGAGTTGTAGGCAGAGCCTTACAAAGAATAGAATTCTGAGGGAGAAGTTTGAAAGTGAGCATTATTATGTTTAAACAGGAAAAGCTCCATGTTCAGCAGTGCTGGGAAGCAGCCCTTGAAGAATAACTGCCCACTGATTTCTCTGAGCAACTGTCCTTGCTAAGGCATTTCAGCTCTTCCAGCTGATCATTCCCATTCCTTTACCACTTCTGTGCTTTAAATGGCAGAGAGTGCAGGAAACCCAACTGGGAGACAAGTCTGCTAGAAAAATATGCCATATGAAAGTAAATATTTAAAATTAAAGTGAGGGGCTAGGATTTTTCCAATTTACAAAAGTAAGTCCTAAGCCATGTTATAACAGGATGCCTTGATGCTTTTACTGGGTTACTGAACTTCCACTTGTGGCTTCTAAAATCTTGCTCGCTTCTCCTTTCTCACAGGTATCTCTGTGTTCACGATCGCAATACTGAGGTTCTCCTAGTGCTGTGTGACAATAAGACACTTATTGGACACTCTGGAGATATAACTCCTTTGACCTTCTGTAAATACATGTTTTTTTTTGTGAGGATATCAAAGTTTTCAGGATTAATACTTCTTTTCAAGGAGTGCATTTAATGGACAATGGACACATTTTACTGAGTGCAAATGCTTATTTCTCAGGATGTCTGTGAGCCTATGTTGTCACTGCACTGTGTAAATGAAAAAGACCAGGAGATAACTGTCACTTATCTTTTTTCTAAATAACCATTTGATCTTCAGGTGTTCTTCGTATTGTATGCTGGTGGAAACTGCCTTTCTTGAGCTACATACTACATGAAGTTCTAATTTTGAAGTCTTTTTGGTCTTCTGAAGGCAATAAACAGTGTCTTGGATAATGTTTTGCATCTGGGAAACATCTTTGCTCTAAATTAGAAGGATTTCTGTGGGTAAGAGCATTTTTCAGGATTTTATATCACTGGGTTAGCAAGAATCAATTAGGCTTTTTTATTTTTTTCCCCATAGCAAACAAATACAGTGTTTGGTGTTGACCATGGGTAAATGGCTTCCATATTCCTTAGCTAGTTTCTCCTAAAACAGGCAGCTCTCTAAACCAGATACTTTATGCGGATGTCTTGCATGGTGAGGATTAAGAGCGTGCCAGACTCGCAAACGCTCTGGGCAGTGATTATTGTGTGTTATTGGGTGATGCCTGGCTTTCCCCATGCGCTTGCTGTTCCTTTTGTGTATAAACTTGCAGCCATTTGAGATGTGGCAGAAGGACCCAGGAAAACATGAGAGCCTCTCTAGAGGGGCAGTTTGTCAGCTTCCTAGAAGCTTTCCTGTTTATGAAGAGAAAGTGGTATGTGTGTGTTGTGGTGGTGTGTGTTGTCTTTTTTTTTTTTTTTTGGTCACATTTGCTGCAGGAGATGTATCAGCACTCCTAATCTCCGTCAGATGATCCGGAGCTCGTTTTGTCATTTTGATGTTGTCGTGTTTGGCCAGTTGCTTAGGTACAAGCTCAAATACCATATTGGCTATGTTAAGTTGAGTTTTGCGGTTTTACAGTTTAGGAAATCTGGGCTTTGCTCAATAACATGCAACCATTCCTTTAGAATATGTTTTCTCTTATACATAATCAGTTTTATGTGCATGTGGAGTAAAGTCCTGAATCACCACAGTTAGTTTGGAAGAATCAACGTTTATACTGTGCTTTAAACACACAGGAATTTGGGACAGCCTCATAAAAATGAACTGTCTCGCTGTAGCTGCGTAAGGGGTTTTACTTGTGGGACTGAGGAAAGGAGTTCTGGGGTAGGGAGCAGTGGGGGGTTGAAATTCCAAAATAAAACATGTCCCAAATATTCTGGTATTGGTGCTTTATGTTGGAATACTTTGTGTGTCAGTTTTCCAGTGAATATTCTGTATTGTTTAAACATGCTTGCTGTGAGGAATATGTGACTGGTGTTTGGTTTATGCAAGTAGTTATTAAGACTTTGGGCAATTTTATAAATGGATAAAAGTGCAATTGAGTTGACTACCTATATGTGTGCTGTTGTAAATGCACAAAATAAAGCAGTCTTGCATGGGTTTCAGAGTGTAACAGAATGAGAATAAAAGAAAACGAGCTTTCAGTCTTTTGGCAAGCAGGTCACAAGCAGAACGGTGGCCTGAGAGCACATGGAAAATAGTTGTTGCTGGTGTGAGTCAGTCACATCTCCACATGTGCCTAGAGGGACACAAAATAACCACGCAGATGCGACGATCAGGTCACGCGGCTGGGGTATTGGAACCAGTGCAGAACAGGTTCAGGTGTTCTGCACTTTGTAAGGCTCCTGCGAAGCTTCTCTCCCGTCTCTGGGTAAATTTGTATCTGATGCTGAATAGCCATATCCCCTTTTCTAACCACACAGTCACAAAATCCCCTTTCTAAAGTGCTACTTCAGGTGAGCTTACAGAGTTAGTGCTCTCTACAGAGCCCTCACCAGAGGGCACTGGAGCCTTCCTGTGTTCCCGCTGCAGGCAGAGGGACACCTACAAGCCCTGCTGCTTTGTGCCCTTGCTGCCTGCAAAGAAACAGGGATTTTCTCCAATGTAAACAGGATATGTTGTCTTAGTGGGAGCAGTATTACTTCTTAGGTTTTTATTTTATAGGGAAAGAAAGCCTTTCCAAATGATATACGGTGTTAGAATTGCAAAGTTTAATGCCTTAGACTGGCAAGGAATAATGAAGCTAGTGGTTTTACTGCATGTACAAAAGTCCTAGTTTTTGCTTTAGGACAATGCTCGGCATGGGAGGAGAGTGGTAATTTTTTTTTTTTTTTTTTTTGTAATAATTTTCCTGAAGCTATCTCCAAATTGTTTTGCTTAGTTATAGACTTGTGCTTTAAAGATGACCCCCTGGGAGGGACAGTACTAGCCAAAGCAAAGGAAAGAGAGAACATCAGGATGAAGTTTGTGGAGGAGCAGTGAATTCTTCTAAGGGCTCCTTTGATAGTGGGATGCTTTAAACAGTTTAGTAAACTATGCTTACAAATCCGTGTCTCAAATCAAAGCCATACCAAAAAAAGAGCTTAAAATTATGAGAAAGATGATGTATGATCTCTCGAGTGACTTTTAAGCAACTTAAAGCCTATCCTTAGCCAGGTATTTATAAATAAAGCCCCCAAGCAAACTTGTGTGTGATTGTAGTAGACTTTAGTCATAGCTGTTGTTGGAAGAACAACTCCTGTGAAATAAAGCTGTAGACCATTTAAAAAAGAAAAACTGCTAGATTACATGGAAGATAAGTGTGTATTAACTTATATAGAGCTTGGAAAGTAATGTGGTATGCTGAAGCAGCACTTAAGCTCTAGCTGAGTAGAATTGGCACCACAATGGTTTCATGCTTTGCTTCCACCCTGACTGCATGACTGTAATTGATTTTTGTATGCTGGTACTCATCTGGTTTCTTCAAGAGGTAGTTTGGTGCATTAGGTTAGCAGAAATGTACCTGCTATTTTTTTTTCCCCTTTGCTTGGTGACTTTTCTTTTGGCTTAGTAATGTAAGCCAGCTTGTAGACCTTAATGAATCCTGTTACTGGCACAAGGCCAGTCGAGGAATATGTGGCCAAGAGAGGGAAAGAATAAACTGCGTGAGTGCCCAGTTAGATCAAGGTGAGCTGTCGAGAAATTGCAGCCCTTGAAAAACAGCTGGTGCTGTGAATGAATTCTGAAGCTGACTGCAAAAGGCGGAGGGAAGACTGGTGCTGCTGGTCTGGTTCTGAAACTGCAGCTGCGTACAGACCCCAGCCCACTCAGCTTGGATTCAGTGATATCCTGGCAGCTCTTAATATTGCAGAGGGCAAATACTGTGATTAAAATCCGTCACACTTAAGTTCTTTCTGACAACTGCTGTTGGAGAAGTTAAGGTCTTTACTGGCTTCTCCATCTAGAGGTAGATAGTGTTCCAGGCCAGAGATGTGGCATATTTTTTAACATTGCTTGGTGCAGCTAGGAACATGTGCTCTGGAGAGAGGCCTGTGTCTGTAATGCACTAGTTTTTGGTGCAGCCACTTTTGTTTGGGAGATTTTATCCCTTCTGTTTACAGAGAACAGTGAAATGATGGGTCAAAAGTAAACATGCATGTGAGAGAAACAGAACAGATCACTTCATGTGCCTATAAATTTTAAAACACTTCAAAAGTAAGCAGTAGTAAAATGTGTGTGTGTGTGTGTATATAATATATATAATATTTTAAATGTAAGGATTACTAAATTTTCAGTCTTTTGAAATCTATAATTTCAATGCTTACTGTATGGTTTTTTCAGTTCCTCCTTTCTGATGTTGGTCTGTTTCTCGCATGTGTGTCTCTAATTTTTTTTTAATTTGAAAAATTAAAAAAATATATTAAAAAAAAAAAACTTTTAAAATCTTTTGATAGCCTTGTGTTTTCTTACTACATATTTTTGTATTTTTGCTTTTTTTTTCATCCCAGAAATTGGTCCAGTGACGATAACCACTGATCCCAAGAAATTTCAGTATGAACTCAGGGAACTTTATGTTCAGGTGAGTAACTCATTAGGTCTTTATATACTGGTAGCAACAAGTCCTGTTCCCTGTCTCTGATCTTTCTGTTCTTGTTGATGGTTATGCTACAGTGCATCACTGGGATATAGACAGTCTTTCTGTTAATTCTGTCAGCACAAAATATTTGTCTTCCTGTTCTCTGGTTCTCCTAGCTTATGCTTTACATCATTGTATGATGACTCAGTTTATTGATCTTATCCACTAACACAAAAAGGCTACTTAGTAGTGGTGAAATTTATTTTGCATTTTAATTTAGTCCTGTCACTCGTTCAGTCCATTTTATGAACTGTTTTACTGTGTCTTGTATCCTTTTTTTCCCATGAAAAACCTTTGCCAGCTCTACAAACTAATTCAGGTAGAAAGAGACTGTAAAACCCATGGAAGTACAACTCTCTTCCTACCTTCACTGCCAGGCACTACCTAGTTGCTGTTGAGTCAAACCCAGCAGTTCACCAGGTACTGATTCAAAACCACCCTCTTCCTGAGCCCCTGGGAATTGCCCCTGTAGCTGTGCTCAGGTGAGAGCTCTAGAACTAGCAAGAAGCCTGATGGAGCTCACACCAGATTGCTCCCCTTGGCTGTAAATAAGCTGTAAATGTGATCTGGATGAATGCTGGATGGGGAGAGGAGTGCTAGGATGGAGTTGCTTTCAACCAGAGGAAATGTGATGGCATGAATGAATCCCATCAACAGCGGCCTTGCAGCTGTGGGCGGTCAGTCTTGCCTCTGTTAACCAAGCAAGCTGCCCCAGACCTGCAGAGAGGCCTGATACTGCCTTGGTTATTAGCACTGGGCAGGCTCCCCTGTCTGAAAGGACAGATCTTGTAGAAATGGGTGTATATATAGTGGAATCCCTTTAATAAAAGATTATTTGGAAGCTGCTAGTGCTAGTTGGAGTAGAACAATGCATAGCTGAAAACTTGCCAGAGGAAACAACAGTATATTCTCAAGGAGGCCAAAAGAGCCAATTATGCTTTATTTACTTAGTTGAAGGTATAGGGGAATTAAACCTGAACAGTCCTCCTAGTCTTGATTTTATTTATTTAAATAGCTGTAAAAGAGGATAGGTAGCAAATATTTTTAGAATTAATATAAAAGAAGTTGAAGCTTTAAAAATTTAAACACATTAAACAGTATGTGGAAATAACTTGAAAATAACTTCTTTGCAAGTGAAGTTTTAAGTTTCTTTTCTCTTTAATACTAATGAATTGCATATTTTGTAATAGCTTTCAAGATGCAAACATTCAGCTAAGACAAGATATTCATTGACTTGTACTTGCTCATGATATTGGTCAAAGGAAAAAAAATATTCAAGAAAAAGGACAGATGGGACATTTTTAGTAGATGTCTGAGAAAATGCAAACATTACCTATTTATCAGTGTTTTGCTTAGAAAGGACCATTTGAAAAAACTGTAGGAATGAATGCTAGGGAGTTGAGAAAAACTGAGATGGATTAATCTTGAGAAAAGTTATAGAACAAGAATTATCATTAATCAACAAAGCTAAAATTAATGCTGTTAGAGATAAACTACCGCAAGTAGTCTGAGCTAAAGAAAGTATGTATAAGTTCATCTCCGAGTGCTGAGCTCTAACTGTTTACTACTGTTTGACATTAGGAAAAAATTTGACTGTTTGCATCTCATTGGACAAACCAGGCCCTATCCCTTTTACAATCAGAGTGATAGAGAAAGAATCCCTTTGGCACCTTATAAATTGGTGGATATTTGTTTTATATTGTAGTTTACTGGGAATCATTCTTACAGACAATGTAATGATAACTTCTACGTGGGCAGCAGTGGCGTTCCTAGTGTTTCTTGTAATGTAAACATGATTTTGTGAGTTCTATTAAGCAATTTTCGCACTAGAAGATTTGAAAGTGCACTTAAATCTTATCTACCTTAAAAAGAAACCATCTTCTCATAATTTGAGAACTAAATGATCCTGCAGTATAGATGTTGGTACACTTGCATAAGCAGTTAGGAAAAGTCTTTACTTCAATAGTTCTAAGAGTAAAAGTGACAACTTGGTGTCTCTGCTTGAGCAGGGTGGTTGGACTAGACGATCTCTAAAGGTCCCTTCCAGCCTCAAGCATTCTGTGATTCTGTGTAACTTAATGATAATAGTTGCCTTTAGTAGGGTTGTTCTTAGCACTTTTTGAATTAGATGTTAAATTAATGGGATACAGAACCATTTAAATATATTGGTACTAAAATTTAGACCTAAGAAATTTGACTTTTGAACCTGTCCAAACAAAATGGAAAACCAAACTTTGAGCTTCACTCACCACTGTGTCTCCAGCAATTGCCTTGCATGTGAAGAATTAAAAACTGATGCAATAATCACACTATCCTTTTTTAATTTTTTTTTAAATTAAGGCTATGGGTGTGGGAAGTATGTATATGAATATGAAATATGTGAAGGAATGCTGATCATAGAAATAAATTTGAATCTTGACACTGCAGAGATCTGTCACCCTTTCCAGGGGAGGTAACAGCTTGTATTCAGCCCTTACCAACTTCTCTCTTCCACATGCTAAGTCAGTATTTATGCAAGAAGAAAATGTGCTTTTGTTTCAAAAGTATTTTCCTTTCTAATTGAGGAAGAAAGTGGTCCTTTCATACAATGTTAAATAAAGTCATAGTTGGAAGCATTTTGATTAAAATAAGAGCTGCAGTGTGTCCAAATGAGCAGCTGTCTGCAAAGCAGTGCAAGTCGCTGAGCACCCATCACCTGCGACCCTGCTGCTCAGCTCCCTGCCCTGGCTGAGCCCGTGGGAAGCCACAGATTCAAATGTCCTGCCCAAGAACAGCTGAGATCATTTCCCATCTGGGCCTATGACCATGACCTCCCATGACTGCTGCGCACTACAACAGCCACCAAATCCTCGGATAGCTGTGGTGGAATTGTTGCCAGTTTGTGACGGTGCTCTGCAAAAACTATGGATGCCTTGGAAAAGCAGAGTGAGTAAATGGTTAGAAGCTGAAAAACTGCCTGTCTTGAATATCCCCAAAGAAAATAATTTAGTTGATATGTTTGTTTGTTTTTGTTTGAGAAATTTGTGGTTGTTTTTTTTTCTTTTTTTATTAACTTATTTTTTATGTTTTGTGAAAAGGGTGGTGGTGACTGTCCAGAGATGAGCATTGGGGCAATTAAGATTGCTCTGGAAATCTCTCTTCCGGGTTCTTTCATCTATGTGTTTACTGATGCTCGCTCCAAAGATTATAGACTAACCCATGAGGTACTTCAGCTCATTCAGCAGAAACAGTCACAGGTATGGCAGGGCTTTACATTCAGAATTGTTTTATGGCTTGAATGTGTTGTGTTCCCAAGGGGAAACAAACTCTTCTCTTTGAGACTCCGTGAAATTTCTTCATACAGAAAGGATCTTGATATTGCCATTCCAGCAAGTGTTTTATATTTTCTTGAAATAGAAAATTATCTGATCTCATCCATTTTTCTAATACTGTGAATTAAATTTTTCTAATACTGTGAATTAAATAGTGGGAGTGAACATTTTTGCTAGTATGGGTATTCTTGGTCAGCTTAGTAGTTGGATGACATTTCAATGTATTGAAATAGAATTATTCTGTGAAATGAAAGTGCTGACAGAAGACTATCACTTGAAAAATCACTATGAAGTGATTCTTCTGTTTCCTTTCTTCACTGCTTTTTCCATCAGTGATGAATGCAATATCTGTCCTTCGTGCAAAGTAATATGAACCCATGCAAAGCACCACAAATCCATGTAGAGCAATATGATTCCTTTGTCACACCTTAATGCCATCTTTGCAACATTTTCCTTGCTAAATTTCGACACCATGTGTCAGATGACTTAATCTTTCTTGCTTGTGTGTGTGTGCATATATGTGTATACATGTATATATATTTGTTTTTTGAAACACAGGTAGTATTTGTACTGACTGGAGACTGTGATGACAGGGAACACATTGGTTACAAGGTCTACGAAGAAATTGCCTCAACAAGCTCTGGTCAAGTTTTTCACTTGGACAAAAAGCAAGTTAATGAGGTAAAGTCTCTTGAGTTCTGCTATATTCAGGGAGGACAAGGGCCATGTCTACAAGCAGCTTGAGCAGCTTCCCTCTGCCTGGGTGAGAAGGGATACATTAGTGGGGCTGCTTGGATGAGGAGCTGTTCTGTGTTGTGGAAGCAGTCCCATGCCTGCACTGTGCTGCATGAGCATGTGTAGTAACACCTTTAAATGAGTATTTTCCAAACGACTGATCATGAGTCTGGACAGAAATCCTCTCAGCATTACATAGGTGTGAGGTTGGGAGAGGGAGAAATTATCTATTGGGACTGTACAGTTTCTGCCTTGAATTTGGCAATTATTTTATGTGAAACTTATAGTATTTTGATTAAATATACTATTTTATTCTACCTAATAAGAAAAACAAGCACAAGTTGCATAAGCGAGTAACTGAAGCCGTATACACCACGTATATCACACAAACAATTCTAGAAAGGAGGCTATGGCATTTTAGACCTTGTTCCAGTGTAGTAAGCAGCATTACTCGTGCATGAGCCTCAGATGACTAATCATAACATACTTTTGAGACAAATTTATTGTGAAATTTCAGTGGGAATAGCTCTCTGTCAGAAGTGAGGTTCAAGGACTTTTTTTTAATGGTTTTGGGAGGCAAATGTGAACAGATAAAACCACTTGCAAGTGCTAAACAACTCCATATTCTTAGGTAGAGCTGGCATGTGCTATTCTATCAGCAGCCTATCCCTGCTTTCTGAACTCCTTAACACTTTTCGTGTTCTAGGAATACCAGCTTCTGCTTGAGTGGCTAGTTTCACTTTGAATGCTGAGTAAGGTTTTAGGTGAGGATTTTAAGTAGCAACTTCTTCCTCTTTTCCACTCCATCTCAATGTTTGCTTTGAACAAATAACAGGTAGGTTCCTCATCTGAGGGCTAGACAGCCCATGCTCTGCATAAGAGCAAAGGTTGATACCAACAAGTGAGGGTATTTTTGCAGAGTTTTAGCAGGGAGTCAGGAGGGAGGGAATGGGAAGAATGCAGTCCTCTCTATAATCACAACTCGCACAGTGTCTTTGTGCTGTAAGTGATCCCCTAGGGAAACTAAATGGTTTTTGTAAGTCTTGCATGACAAATGAAACCTCAAGATTGGAAAGTCTACTTTTTCAAGGGCATGCCCACCAAAGATTGGCTAGAAGTGTAAAGGATAGACAGTAGTATTGTGCATCAGCTTTCTAAGGTGTGTATTCCTTAGGCATGCTTCAACAGAAGCATGTGCCATCATGTGCCATCAAGGTTTATAAATGCTAAAACATAGCCACTGTTTTGGGCCTAGAGGTAGCTGATGCTGAAATGTCCATTAGGAAAATGCTACCAATAACTAAATGTGAATGCTCTGCCAAAACACAGTCTTGTTTTGTTAAAAACATTTTTGATTTTTCTGCTCCCCTTCTTCCCCCAACCAAGTTATGTATAGTGTATAAAATTGCAAATCGTCAGTTTCATCCTTGCCCTTTGTGCATTTTGTGGGGAATGAAGCAATATTATGAACTACAACGAAACAAACAAAGCATGACCTGGTATGTATCCAATGCTTGTGCTGAAAAAGCCTTTAAAGCCTTTTTTTTTTTTTTTTTTTTTTTTTTTTGAATGGAGCTCTTCTACCAATGTCATTCTCAGCATTTGGCCCTCAAGCTTGTCAGGACCTCTGTGCTTTACATGACTAAGAATATTTTCTAACTTCAAAATGCAAGTTGTGATTTTTTTTTTTAATAACTAAAAATTACTCTATGCTTTTCCATTATTTGGGATTTTAGGTGTATCATCATCTCCAGAGGTAACTCTATGTAATGTCAAAGAATGGCAAATTTCCTGCAGTATGGGGCCACACATGTTCTTAGCATACTCAGTAGAGTTTAATTTTGCCTCAGGCCTCTAAGGAAGTGTAAAAGTATTCCATGATCACAATCCTTAAACCTTTTCCTTTTAATCTGATTTGATTTTGAAGTTCTTCCTTTATAACTTATTAGTGATCTCTGAATGCTACTCTGCTTAACTATAACCTGAGTAGGCTTCAGCCTGAAGCTTTTCAAACTCATCTCTAGTTTGTTTTATTCTGTTTGATCAGTTAAAATGAATGTCCTTTAGATGTTTGTTGCCCTCTTTGTCCTTTTTGCACTGAAAGAGAAGTAGTTTTTCACTTTCTCTCCATTGTCTTGTTACGGTTATTATGTTTATTTTACCTGAGCATTTAAGTCCTGATCTTGAAAGCTGTTCTATTAGGATGGAATTTCCGAGGCTGTTGAATGCTGCCGTGGAGAGTATTATATTCAAAGGAGATTTCTATTTGTGGTGTAGTTTTTACATGCAGTGTCTGTGTTATATATATTTGTAATACACCTATATAACCATTAGTAGGATGTAATCTGGATTTTAGCTTTGGATTGAAGTATGCAACCCTAGATAGATAAGCAGTGAAATGGTTAACTTCACATAGTTTTTCTTTGACTATTTGAGAAATGTTCTGGAGACCTAGAATAAATAAATGGGATTAGAGACCATACTCCATATATTTTCCAGGTTTAAGTATGCATTCCAAGAAATGACCTGACAGCAGGGCAGGTTGCAAGAGCAAGTCCTCTGGAGAAGTGCTATAAATTAGTTCTGTGTTTGCCCTTCCCCCTCTAATAATATTTATCAAGTCACATTTTGGCAGAACCGCAAAAGCTGCAATTGTTTGGGGGGCTTTATGTAAGGATCCCAAAGGACAAAATATCTACTTCAAAACCAACATTACAGCAGAATTGCAAAGCTCTTTGGAACGAGAGGGTTGGGAAATAAGGCTTCCAGATTTGCTGCTGAACTTCGGGGGGGAAAAACTTAACCATACAAGAAAGTTACTCCCAGCCTCATGACAGCTGGGTCATTGGCCTTGGTTCTCATTTTGAACTTGAACTCTCAAATATGTTCATTTAAAAACTGATGTTGGGTTCTTTTCTGAATTTGAGACTCTTACTTTGAGTATCTCTATTTCTGATATATATTTGGGTTAAAAACAAAGATTTATTTTTCTTATTTTGTTTTGCTTTTCTTAAATGGTGGTTGCACTATGTAAACCCTTATCTGAAAGTCAAGGTGAATTTTATTTATTCATACAACATCTGAGAGGAAAAAATAATTAAAGGACAAATTCTGTCTTTGGAGGACTCCTAAGTAGCCTCATGGTCATCAGCCAGCCTGCAGATGATTCATCAGCTGGGATTTCAGCTGTGGTTACAGCAGTTTCTGCAGTATCTGAGTTACTTCACGATCACTGTTGTAGTTGTTTCTGTGGCACTTCTGTGAGCGCAAAAAGTACCGTTGTCCCTGTGAAAGAGTATTTACCCCAACCCAAGCCAGTCTGCCTGAAGTCCTGTCCCCTGGAGCTGCCAGAGTGCTTGCACTGCTGCTGGACTGTTGCCTGTTGTGGAGGAACTGCAAAACCTTGAGCTCCAGCAATTGTTTTGCAATCTCTTGATGATTTATTGCCTGTTGGATAAAAGCATTAGAAGTTGAGGAATGTAATTCTCTAAGACACAAATTCAGTTGTAGTTGTGGATTCCCAAGAATTCGAGTCCTAGAACTTTGCTCCCCTCCATCCTGAGCTGTATGCTGTGTAGAACAGGAAGCTGTATTGGAGAAAAACTAGTTAAAATGTCCACAGGTGGCAATTAATGAATACTACCCCTGGATAAGGAAAGTTTCCTTATTGCTTCAGGCAATTAATAGTTACTGTGTGACTAGAAATAAGCATATAACTATATCCTTTATCTCTTTTGAAAACCTAGAGTGTAAGTGTGGGTTTTTCTTAAGATATATCCATCTCTCTTTTTAAAATCATGCTGGTCTTGGCTTTGATAATACTTCCTTTCCAAAAAACTTAATACTTTAAAGTAATTTTCAAATATTTGCCGTACTATGGTATGCGAGCCTCTTCATTTTCGAAGTGGCAATTACACACATAAGGCAGTATAGTTTTGGTGCTTGTTGTTTTTCCAGCATGTCTGTTTTTTATGTTCATGAGAAATACTTTTTGATTTTTATATTGCACAACAGAGCCTGAAGCATGTCTTTGTGTTGGTTCTTTGCTTCTTATATATTCAAAGTCCACCAGGAATATCTTTTTTTATCATTTTTCTGCATTCCAGCAGTATTGTATGTATGTATATAGGGGCTGAAATCCTGTTTGTGCTGGAATATCTGAAACGAATGTATTCCTGAATTTGGCAAGCTCTTGACTTATTGATTTGATTGATTTATTTTTTGCTTGGGGTGATTTGGTAGCAGTGTGTCATTAGACAACAAGGTCATAGATTGCTATTTTCAGCTCATCACCATGGATGTGTAGCCTCTTTATAAAATATGATTGCTGTTTTCTGCTTCTAGGTGTTGAAATGGGTTGAAGAAGCAGTTCAAGCCTCCAAGGTGCATCTCTTGTCTACAGACCACTTGAGCATGGCTGTGAATACTTGGCAGATTCCTTTTGATCCCAGTCTCAAAGAGGTTACAGTGTCCTTGAGTGGCCCTTCACCAGCCATTGAAATTCGTGACCCATTAGGTAAAGTAGTTCATACATTCTTTTATGTTATAAAAAAAAAAGAAAAAAAGGCAACTACCATAGAAGGGAATGTTTGTGTGACTTCTAATATTAAATATGCATCAGTAGTGAAGAATGATATTGTGTTTGCTCTCTGGTGTGTACCTTTTTTGTCTGTTTGTCTCTAGGCAAGCAGATCAGCAAAGGATCTGGACTGAATGAATTGCTGAATATACACAACTCTGCTAAGGTAGTAAATGTTAAAGATCCAGAGCCTGGGACATGGACAGTTAAGGTATAGTTATTGCACAGATTACTTATGATTTGTTCCATAGTTCTATATAAGGGGTTTCATAATGCTTTATTATAGATATTCATCAATGAGTTTGTGTTATACTAAGTGTCCTTACTGGGCTACTTGTTGCAACAAATTCTGAAGGCAGTAGCATAAAAATGTTACCAAGGTGAAGCTACTATTTTAGGTCAAATTCTTAAGTCACTCTTTTTCTTTGAGCAGAAATAAGTGACCACTAAGCTGTTTGCAGTCCAGTGAGTGGAGGCTTTCTATAGAGAGTATAGACCAGAGGGGGTTTGCTGTGTATAGTGTGTCTTAAGAGCTGGGAAAGAGATGTTTTATAGGTTAGACATGTCATGAAGTGGACAGTTCTATGTTTAATTCAGACTTATCAACTCTTGAAGACCTATGGCACATGAGAAAATTGGTTAATGTAAGTGGTATCCTAGCAACATACTACTGCAAAATTGGACCCCAAAGGATTTGGAAGTGTTAGCTAACTAAAATAAACATGCTCAGTAATAACAACTGATCAAGAAATGATTATTAAGGCCTGCCAAAATTATCACCTTAAAAATGACTGTAGCTCTACAGTGGTTTTTGAATTAACAAAATCATACAGTTGTTCATGCATTTGTTTAAATAGATGTGTTTTGCATGATTTTAATGTGGTTGTTTACGAGAGGGTTTCAGGAAAGCAGGTTTTCCCGGTACATGTGACAAATACACGTTTATTTGTACATCTGTCCATTTTTCTTAATCATCTAGTCTGTGAGGAGAAACAGTAATGTACAATTTTATCATTCAGTGCTGAACTAAAATAATCACAAGAGAATCGATAAAGATAGTACTTAGAAAGCAATCCTTTGGGATGAAATTTGCTCTTAAGAACTTGCAAAACACTGTCAATTTCTAGGTGCTCCTATAATTGAGACATTTATTTTTATTAATAAGTGTAACATTTTATAAAGTTATTCTAACCTTAAGACTTCACAAGTATTCCAAGGTCAGAACAATTCAGAAAAGAGGAATACTTTCCAAAGTTACTCTTTTTCTATGGCTAGTTTACTCAACCTTAGTCCTTGGCTTCTTTTATTTGTGCTAAGGTTTAAGGCTGCTGCTAAAGAGTTAGAAAAACTTCGTGAAATGTTTATTCGCACTATAAATTCTGTGATTAAAAAAAAATGAAGCTTTAACAGCCAATTAACACTTGATAACAGGAGTTGTTTGGCACTTTTAATTCATTGTTAACAGCTGTTTTATATAAAAAAGACTAGTGATTTGCTGAGGTGAAAGGCTAAATAGGAGCAAACAGAGGTTGTCTTAAGACAGACATCAATTTGTTATAGTGTCTAAATGGATGTATTGGGCAGTTGGTTATGGAACAACCTGCTTAGTTTAAAAATAGTCATTGCAGCTGTATTGGAGACAGTTACTGAATTGCAGAAATGATGTATTTTAGATTGGCTCAGATAATGCTGTTCCTGAGAGACTAATTCAATTGGTACTTTTTGCAGGCACTACAATTATATGATCCAGGATTTAAAACCTAAGCCTTATTAATGGCTTTTTTTTATCAGTAAATTTTGACGTATGCCTCCTTTCTTCCTTGTTTTTACTGAACTCAGCTGACATGTCAGTAACTTGACAAACCCTGACATGCTGCTTGTGCCCATGGTCTCTCATTGTTTTGCCTTTTCAGACATCCAGCAGTGGAAGACACTCTGTTCGAATCACAGGTCTCAGCACCATTGATTTTCGAGCGGGGTTTTCTAAGAAGCCAACCTTAGACTTTAAAAGAACATCTAGCAGACCAGTGCAAGGTTGGTTTCCAGTTTATTTCTTGCAGGGCAAGAGTTTTTTTGGGGAGTGTGCTGAGGTCCACCCAAAACAGGTAGAACTTGATGATTTCTCTAGTGAGCCTTATGGTAAAGCTTGCCCCATAGGCTTGTCCATAGGCAATGTGTCATAGCAATGAATTGTCTTGTCATACTGCAGTGTTCTTCCATGTTACCTGGGTTTGTGCATGTTTCTGTTAATTTTTGAGGCTTAAAAAAAGAGGTTTTGGCCCTGGGATGTGGTGGGGAGTTAAAGCAGCTTCTATTTCAGACACATCAGTTGCAAATCAGCAATTTAAATCAAAATCAGTGCTGTGTCTCCTAAGAACTAATAAACCCAGCACAGTTTAGCACAGCTTAGTCTCCTGCTCCTTGGTAAGTAAAAGGTTGTCACTGAATGGTGCATTTGTGGGATGAGGGGCCATGCATGCATATGGAGTTTAACCTTTCCTCCTCCCTTTTTCTTTGGACACTTAAATAGTGTGTTGTTGTTTTTCTAGGGATTCCTACCTTTGTGCTGCTGAATACCACGGGGATTGCTCTTCCAGCTAGAGTAGACCGACTGGAGCTTCTGAGTATCACAGGGGAACTTATCAAGACTTTGCCAGTGAAATACTATCCTGACAGAAAGCCTTATGGACTATGGAATATTTCTGACTTTATTCCACCAGAGGAAGCCTTTTTCGTCAAAATAATGGGCTATGACAAGGATGATTATCTTTTTCAGAGAATTTCAAGTGTTTCATTTTCTAGTATTATTCCTGGTAAGAGGTTTCAACTTTAATTGAATGTACATTTGTCATATCTGAATTACATAAAATTGCTGTCTAATCTTGTTTTTGACTCGCTCAAGTACTGAAAAAGAATTTCCTTTGTTTCCATCCAAAGTTCTGCCTGTATATTGTGAAGAAAAATGAGTTTTATTATCTACTAAGTATAATTTAATCAGATTTTTTTTTTAATGAGGTGAAAAGATGGGGTATATGTTAGTAGTTTTTAATAATCTTTGGGGGAATATTTTCTTTCTTCAGAGGCTCCCAAAGTAACAATGCCTGACAAAACTCCAGGATATTATTTACAGCCTGGTTCCATTCCTTGTCATGTAGAGAGTCTTATACCTTTCACTCAACGTTTTAGTAAAAATGGAATAAAACTAGGAGTGGATCAGTTCTTCAAGTAAGTAGTAATTTTTTACTATCCTGTTTTATTTTCCATTTGTATCCTGGCATTTCTATCTATTTATGTGCTGTTTATATTGTATTCTTTCTATTCTATTTTCATCAGTGACTTTTTTAGGGAGTCCATATTTTTAGGTGAAAATTCATAGCCCCTATGAGGAGAAGGCACACACGACGTCGTACAGGTCTGCTTAAAATCCCCCTTTCAAATATGGGCACTTTTAAGCCCTGTTTATAGTAATTTGAAGCTTGGAAGGCAAATGCTGTTGCATTTATGCTTTCTTTCAAAAGCTCTGCAAAGTAGATTATCAAGTTCCCACCCCAGCCCCTCAACTTTTCTGCTTCTCCCCCAAAATACAGGTGAATGGTTATGTAGTGTATATTAGTTTCTTAATTGCCTTTCATGGATGCACTAGAGCAGTCCCTGTCTCCTCTGCTTGAAATTTCTCCTCTGTAGAGAATCCCTCAAAACAGAAAAAAATAAAATATGATATGGTGCTCTTCAGTTTCCTATTTATGAAGTGGATTGTGTGCTTTTTCTTTGTAGAATGAGATGGTAACAAAGAAATTGCAAGAAATTCTTCTTGCAAGTCTTTGCAAGTCTTCTATTTGAAAACAAAAGAAATACAAAGCAGAAACCACTCTCTTTATTCCTTATTTTCTGTATATCCAGTGCCTTCATTACTTGTGTGTTTTCTTTCGTGATTGTATTGCAGAACAGATGAATAACAGTTCTTCCAAAATAACTTAAAGTTAATATGTCCCAAGCCAAATGTTATTGATCTAGATCTACAGATAAAAAGATTCTAATTTGATTTGTTTTATCAGCTTTTTATAAGTAGTGAGGTTCTAGACAGGATTAGTAAAGATTTGAGCTGTCTAATTCTGCACTGTGTTGATGACAAAATGTCCTGTTTGCTCAAAAATTTATTTATATACTTAGCTCAAGAAACAGCTGCTTTATATGCATCTCGATGCCTAGCATGCAGCGTGTATTCAGAGGGGACCAAGTAAAAGGATTTGGGTGGATAAATGGCCTGGTGCTGAAGGGTGTGGAGTAGGTCACTGTCCCATGCTGCAAGGAGCAGTGTGTGTCTTCCTCAATTTAAGGTCTGTGCCAGAGCATTCAGCAGATGCCTCTCAGTGGCTGTTTGCTGCCATTGTCACTGCTCTTTTTTTTTTTTTTTTTTTTTTTTTTTTTTTTTTTTTTTCTTCTCTTCTTTAAACAGGTCACTGGCAGCCTGCAATGGCCAAACTTCTCCACTTTGGATACATTTCCTTTTACATACTCAAGGCTTCCATGTTACACAGCTGTTACATGGCTAAAGCCAGGAATGAAGAATAGAATTGTGTAACTTGACTTTTAACATACTTCTCTTTATGAAAAGTTTTTCATTTTTGACTTGGAAGAAATACTGCTTTATGCTGTTCAATGTTGGCAGTTACTGATACTTTTATGTGCCAGCACTGCACTGTTGAATGCTTTGGAATTAGTGTGTGATATATTAGGTTATCTATAACAAATGTGAAGTAAGAGAGTAAGTAGGGAGCCGTTTAAGGTCACAGTACACTGTTTCGATTTAAAGTATAATCATCTGAGTGGGTTGTCTGTCTCTTGATGTTACAACATGGAACTTTTTCGTGTATTCCAAGTTTCTTTCTCCTCTCCTTCCTGTATCCTTTAAGGATTGATAAATGGCTTCGCTCAGTCAAGGAAAAAGGGGATGAAAAACATTGCTAATTTAGAGCTCTCTCATAATGTGGAAGCTGTTTGCCAAAGCTATCATGGATAAGACAGTCATGTTAGTGGTTCTTGGGTTTGTGCGCTGTAGTGACAAGCCTAAGCACACGCTGGACTCTTCTTGGGTCGTTCATGTCGTCTGCAGTGTGCCTGTTGCACCCTGTCTTGTATGAGATGTAGTTAGGAGTCTTAATCTATAGAGTTTACAGAGCAAGTGACACTCTACACAAATTTTTTTTGTTGTTCTTGTTTCAAATATTATATTTGAAAAATGAGACCCTTAAATCAGCTTTGCCTCTGCAGTGCCTTATGGGCAAATACTAGGTATTTATCTAGATGCCCGTTGTGGGATTTTGCTCACAATAACAGCTTTTCTGGCACACCCTATACTTTTGTTCTTGATTATATTAATTTTTGTTGTTACATGACTTGTGCTAGCTAGATCACGTGCAGAATATTCAATTACTGTTGTATCTACTGCCATAACTTCAGAGGTGAAGTCAGAGAACTGACTTCATATAGCTCTTTCATACCTTGCAGCCTTGTAGGAGTTTGGGACAGAGCTATTCCCTGTGGTATGAAAAGTAAAAGGTGATTCCCTGAACGTGCTCTGGAAGCAAAGGTCATTTGGTAATGGGGAGTATCGGAGAAGGTGCCCTCTCCAACGTATGGACCTAATATGTTTATATATGGAAAGAGGAGAAAGCAGGCTGTGTCCGATAAAGAAAAGAGGGGTGTTTTATGTGTAGCCCCTGCACGTACCTGGGAGTTGGAGACTCTCATGCTGTGAGGATTAACCCTTGTACTTTTTCTGGTAAGAGGTCTGGTACCTGGCTTTACACGGAAACAAGTGAGGAAAGAAGGAAGTTAAGGAAATATATCTTTCAAAATAGTAAAGTAACAGCAGAATATGAGCAGCTGAGTGCAAGAGTGCAAACACAGTAGTCTTGGTAATTGTGAGGCTACTGTTGACATCTGTTAAAGGCATGTTTGTGGGTGCTTAATTGATTCACTCTGCAAAAAGTCACATTTCTTAATAGTTAAATGAAACCTGACAATGTCTGCATCTTCCCTGCTCCAGAGAGTCGTCTAGCATGAGCTGGGAAATGGAGCGTGTCTCCTTGGCTGATGAAGGCTCATACGAATGCAGCGCGACAAGCAGCGCTGGAACTGGCCGTGCGCACACCTTTCTGGATGTGTCAGGTAGTATTAATTAATCCTGCCGGGCTGGCATGTCATAATGCGTTTAATGGAGACTAATGGCACAGGCTGGCAGTTGTGCTGAATCAGCATGTCTCTTGCTAACTCTTCACTTGCAGAATGTGTGTCCAGTTAGCTTTTACCCTCCAGTCTTTCTGTCCCAGATATGTGCATATAGATGCTCAGTCTTGATGTTAAAAATACCCTTTTTTGTGCGGAGAGAAGTGCAAGACAATCCTGAGGGGAGTTTTCTCATGAGCCTGGTGGCACTTGGAAGCTGGAGACTTTTCTATATTGTCTCCTTTAGCAGGTGCTGTGAGATACCCCAATACTGACACACTATGTAAACATGAGCAATTAGCTCTATTTTGAACCATACAGTCGATTAATGTGATGAAAATTCTTTGAAATTCTTGTGTACAAATATTTGGAAGAACATTTGAATATTTTTGCTGTATAGAAAGTAAAGAGTCTTTTCAATTATTATCAGTTTGCCCAGCTGACAGACAGTATTGCTCACATTAGCCATTTTGTCAGCTGCTGTGTGAAAGGCATTAGAACTGTGTCAACATGAAGTGAAAGCACTTTGGGAAAAAGCAAATACATGAGTTTGACTTAGTCTTACTAGTAATAAATGTTTAGAATGTCAAATGGCTTGTTAACCTTGTGCAGACATCTTAACTGAAGTGCTAGTAAAAGGTGGCCTGAGTATGGGGAATTCAGATTAAGGTGCCAAGAGACCAGTGTGATCTTAAAGGTGTTGCCCTGGGCTGGCAGCCAAAAAATCTCAAATGAGGGGATTTTAGTCCTTTCCTGGCCTAGGTGATTTTTCCATTCACCTCAGTTTGGGGGCTGGGTTGTTTGGGACACTCCCTTCTCAGTAAGTGAGTCTGGCTTTTGTTAGCTCTCCTCTGCATGTGTTAAAATACACTGTGGTGATTATAGGAGTGATTGCTGGGGAGACCTTGTTTATAGGGTATCAGAGCTGCACGCCCAGCAAAGCAGAGTATGAGTGAGATGGATGACTGTGCAGAGAGCTGGCAGGGAGCTTGTGAACCTCATCTGAGGCTCTGCATGAGGCTTGAGGAAGAGTTAATACGCTATTTTTTTCCCCCTTCTCTGTGCTTGCTTTGCTTATGAGGATTAATTTTGATATGCAGTGATAAAGATTTGGTTTTGCCCTTACAGCTGTCTCCTGCTAGAGCATCCTGCTTGAGCTATTACTCATTGCAAATCTTTCTGTAGTCAGGAATCATTCCGACTGAGGACAACAAATGGAATATTTGTCCTTTTTAATGGGAATGCATAGGGTGTCATGTATTTAGTTTTCTAAACCAACATTTTAGTTTTCTTTCTCATTGACATTTAAATGTTTCCTCCTTCATTCAGTGATAAGAAGAATCAAGATGAAGGCTCCTATTTTAAGCATTTGTGGGTTTTGAAATTAAATTCCAGTAGAAACATTTTGCAGCTATGTTCTTCTCAGTGCCATAGAAGTGTACATATGAACAGGAAGCAAACAAATAGCAGGAGCTGTAGCGTAAAATATCTACTGATAAGAAAAAGATTGAAATGACCTAAGATTTGAATGGAAACCAGCACATTAAGAACATAGTGATGCTTAAACCAACTGTAGAATTGAATTCATTGTCTTAGCTAGGAGAGCTTTAGTAGTACCCTTTCATATGAAAGCCTGTTTTTAGAAAGAAGAAATCCTAGAGTGTAGCTCAGATTGTGTGGAACATCTCAATCAAAGATCGAACTACCAGACCAAGTGGTGGTCCTGTCTGCCCATTCTGTTTCAGTGGTGCTTGGTTCTCGCATTGACTTTCTTTGGGTGCAAGATTAGAGTGGGTGGTTAGATCAACTGAAAGATTAGCATGAAAGACACTTCTTTCCAGTAGTCCTGCACTGTATCCTTTCTCATGCATGTCTGTAGGGCAAAACATTCGTACCATCCTAAATGGTACAATAGATATTTCACACAGATCACATGTATTTGTATTATGTAAGCTCCTGGCATGTAAATTGGGATCAGGCTTGTCTCTGTTCTCTGTTTCATGGCGTCATGATCCACAATGAAGTATCAAACTGATCTTACCAAATTATTACTATTATTTTCTTTAGTGGTAATACTAATATTTGTTTCTTTTTTCATGAATCTACAAACAAGCCAAAGATTTCCAAATCATTTCCTTTGTTTTGTTTCTACACAGAGCCTCCACCTGTGATTCAGGTTCCTAATAATGTCACAGTTGTTCCTGGTGAAGGAGCCATCTTGACATGCCTGGCATCAAGTACTGTGCCCTACAATCTCACCTGGCAGAGAAATGGCAAGGATGTGAGACTTGAGGAACCGCTGCGAATGAGGATGATGAGCAACCTGTCTTTAGAAGTGAAAACTGTAAAGCTTACCGACGCTGGCAAATACGAGTGCATCGCTGCCAATGAGGGGGGATCGACCACAGCATCCGTCTTCCTTACAGTGCAAGGTAACAGAGGAGCTGCCTTCATCTTTATTCCAATGTTGCTTTTGATTTTCTTGTGTATTTTTGTTTTGTGCTTGTTTTGGGAGAAAAGTGCAGTTTAGAGACACATACAAAAAGAACAACTTTGGAGACTGATAAAATATTATGTAGCCTTTCTTGTTTTAAAATAGCAACAGAAGTCACCGAACAATACTAGGGCTTATTTGGTGAGACTTATAGCAGGGCTGCCTCTTCGTACTGGGAATAAAGTTCAAAAAATCAGTAAAAGTGCAGTGATTTGCTTTAGAGGTAAGTCTTTTAAAATTTGGATGTCCTGCAGATTTTTCTCCATTTGCCTTGAAGTGATTGGAACTTTTGGTCCTAGCCTCAACAACCCTGTAAAAAAAAAAGAGGCAGCAAAATGCAAAACATATTTTGAAAAAGAGGTGGTGGGAGGGGGGAAACGCAAACTGTACTGTCTCATATTTTTAGCTTTGACTCTTTTCATAAACTGCTTGTGAGTGGCTCAGCTCTGATAGGTTTTCTGCTTACTAATGACACCAGGTCATGTTCATTCCGTAACAGGTAACTTCACTGACTTCAATGCTCTAATTCTAGGACTTTGTTAGTTGTGGAAAACTAAAAAAATATGGGGCAGGGGAATCAGTGGTATTGCCTTAGTTAAGGTGCTCAGGACCAAAGGTGGTTTGATAGAGGAATTGTAATACTGCCTAACGGGATGAGGTTCAACCCTCTGTGGCAAGAGCTTTCCTAGCTTCCTTAGTAGTAATAAGTAGATGTGCAATGAATTATGTAGAACCTGTTAAAAATGAGAGGCATTTCCTTACTGAGCTGTTTGAGTAGCCCTTTGGATATCTACAGTAGAGTCTAACCGCTAAAGTCCCAGCAGGGCTAAAGGGGAGGAAAATGAGAAACTCTAAACCTTCTAAACCTTTGGAAAGCTGACAGTTTTGTTTGAAATTTGCCAGGATTTTTCAATCAGGGCAATCATTTGACCATGTCAAAGGCAACAGTAGAAGCGTTCTCCCCCACCCATCTCTTCCTGGGATTTAGGTTTTTCTCCCTGATCTCTGTAGACCAGCTGGGAGATTTAACAAAGTGACCAAATTACTTCTGGCAGGTTCTTACAGTAAAGCTCAAGTAGTTTACTGCTGCCTCAGCAGAATATTTGGTTTCAAATCATTCATATATCTGAGAATGATTATGTCATATAGTTGGGAATTACATTTTGGCTGGCACTGGTACTGCTAAAAGCTTTAAAATGTGGGACATAACCCCCTTGGATGGTTTTGACAGGGGTAGCTGAGAAGACTGACAATATTTTTCTTTTGGCTTTGTTGAAAGGTGCTTAGAACAGAGCTAAGCTGTAGGAAACACTAAGCCGTGTTCAGATTTCAGCTTTTGTGATTGTGTGTCTTCCTCAGGAGCACATAATCTACCTCCAGCCCTGCATAGAGCTCCTGCAGAAACTCCGTGGCAGGAGAATTTCATACCCTCGTTTCAGTTTGCCAATCTGTGCCTTTTCTGGAGATGTACTGATCTGTGGTTCCCAGTGTCACACACAAGTCTTACCTTTTGCAAAGATCTAGAATGCACAAGAACTATGGAGTAAAGGGTGACTGTATTTAAGAAGAGAAAGCTTGGGAGGATTGTCATGTTAGAACTCCAAAGGCGGCAATTTGAATCCATTGCAATCTATTAATAAAATGTCAAGCTTTTATGTAGTTGCAGGTAATCGCAGAGATTGGGTTAAATTCAGAGGTTGGGTTAAATCCCAGTAGTATTGCTGGGATGGCTCCATATTGATCCCTGAAAGTTCTTTTAATCATAAGAGAATAAACTCTGCTTTTTGTTCCTACTTTTTTTGGAGTGAGTTAAGGTAGAGAAGAAAAGCTGGTAGCTCTCAAAATAATCCAGCATCCACTTTACATGCTTAATGCTTGTTTTGAAAGTTTTCAGTTTGATAATGCTGCTTCTGAATGAGAATATTCATCTGATTTTTTTATTTATTTTCCTACAGCTGTGCAAATACAGATTGAATCCTTGAATGAGAGGTGACGTTTTTTTCCCCCATTTTCTTTTCTGCTCAAATGTTGCACACTAGTGCTAAGCAAAGTTAGATGAAGATCCCTTTCAGAAATTGTGTTTAGTTGTGGTGTGGCAGAGAAGTGGAAAGGTCACCAAATGCAAATCTATATACTAGTGTTTGTTTTGATAACTATAAAATGTTTTTGATGTTTTTCACCTGCATAAGTAATATTGACCCTTTTGGATTTTGAGAAACGCTCCATTAGAACTGTAGTCCTGACGTGGATGCTGCTAGATGTAATTTTATGGGTTGTCTTGATTTTGCATGTTTTCTGGTTTGAGTAAGCAAGAGCAGGCAATGAAATACTGTTTTTGAGGATTGCAGTTACCTTTTACCTCTAATGTGGAATGCTGCCCACATTAAATGTACAGTGGGAGAAAATAGAACCTACTAGCCCAAGAAGATCCAAGTGTGCTATTCTGGACACTGCTCAGCTTGAGATGTAGATTAAGAAAAGCTTGTTGGGGGGACAAGGAATGTGATTTGAGTGATCTGAGGCAACGATGTCGTGCTCAGACCTTGCACAAGGAGCCGGAGCCAGCACTGAGCATACTCTGACCTTCAGCAGGAGTACACGTATGCAGCTCTGCACACCCTTGTTTAGTTTTTCTCTTTATGCACAATTTTTCTTTTCATGTGTTTTTGATCTGGCTCATGAACCAAACTGAAATACTGCCTTGAATATCTGCTGTTAAATGTATATTGATTGAAACATGACTTAAGCTAAGACAGTACAAATTGGATGAGCAGAGACGATTCCTTTTGAGGGACAAGTTATGTTTAAGTGCATAAATATCTTATTTTATAGAAATGCCAATAACGTGAATTGTGTGAATTTGACTTCCATGTGCAAATATACTTCTGGGAGGAGATTCTTCAGTATTTGCAAAGCCTTATTTTTATGTTCACATGCTAAATTGGCTTTTGGGTGTTTTTGTATTTCTGTACCTTTCTCAGGTGCATTCTTGACACCAGAACAATGTAGGTTTTCAGAAAGTTTGATCTTAGTCATGTGCTTCCTTTCCTCTAATTCCCCTGAAAAACTAAGGCATATCTATAAAACTTACGGACACACAAGAATTAGCGGATGTTCAGTATGGTCACCTAGTCCTTCACAGTCTAAAGAAACAATAAATTCTTCACACTGCTGTTAGAGTCCCTGTAGGACATAAAATAGTGTTCATCATAAAAACACACCCTGCAATCTGGGTAGTTTGAAGCATGTGTAAGTGCAAACTCCTCCCTTTTTATTTTCCACTAACACGAATGGGTCACGAGTACAGGGAGTCACTGATGGTGCAGAGCTGCTTCCCTGTCAGAATCCTGTACCTAAGTGTACGCAAAAGTGGCTAAATGCTTATGTTAAAGTTTAGAGGGTGAAAAATTTTGCAAAATTCATACCTTTAACCCATTGCTTTCCAGAGAAACAGTTTGAATCCTTCAGCTCTCCAACCATCATTCTTGGAAATGATAAAAAGGCAAGAACGATCCTTTATGGATAGGGGCTCAGTACCAGTTCCCTCCTAGCTTCTGAGAAAAGTTTCATTAAAAATGCAAAATAATGAAAAATACACCGTTAGAAAGTCTTTCTTTTTTTTTTTTTTTTGCTAATAAAAAATGAAAAAGGTGTGTCTTTTTATATTGAACTTCATACAATTTCCGTATCTTTATTTTCCTATAATTCATGTTAACTCCTGGAACTGACTTTAAAGAATAGTGAGGCCACTGCAGATTACAAGCACAACTGCATTGCACATCTCTCCAGGCCAAGGAGTTTCCCTAGCGTTTTCAGTGGGTTGAGTAAGGGGAGGGACTTGTGCTCCTTGCTTATCCCCATACATATATTTTACCAAAGGGTACAATAAAACTCATTGCTCTGGAACCCATTCTATCTCCCTGCATGCTTGCTATCCTCTTCTGAGCAATCAGACCAGCTTGGGAAGGAGTACCCATTCTGCTTCTGGGTGATAGTTCAAGTACAAACCAGCAGCAGTGTTGCATGTTAAATGTAAGTTTTACGCCTGATTCCACCGGTGTGTAGCAGTACCTGCTCGTGTAGGCTGTGCAGCCTGAGCACAGGCAGGAGCAGCAGCAGGAGCATAGCCCCTGCCCTGGACCAGTGTGTGCACCACCTATCGCACCAGCTCTTGGCAAGAGTTAAGAGGGAACAAAAATAGCTGAGAAAGCTGTGCACAGCGTGAAGTGCTTGAGGCCCATTCTCTAGTTTACATCTGTGTTTTCCGTCTCCCTGCCCCTTGCATCTGCATTCAGTGCTAGAGCAATGGCTCTGCCTTCCTCTGGTGTCTCTCTTCCAGGATCTTGGAAAATTCAGAGCTTTTTATGAAACCCTGCAGGGGTTTGATAGGACTCTACAGATGGTATTAAGTTCACTGTAGCATAGAAGAGCAACAAATTTGGGAAGGTTAAGGAACATAAAATTAAAAATGGAAAATATTTTATGGCTACATCCAAATTCAAAACTTTGTGGGTCTACA
The DNA here is from genome assembly GCA_013398735.1 of Nothocercus julius. Classification (NCBI taxonomy): domain Eukaryota; kingdom Metazoa; phylum Chordata; class Aves; order Tinamiformes; family Tinamidae; genus Nothocercus; species Nothocercus julius. The sequence continues at coordinate 3,016,510 of VZSV01000054.1, forward strand.
TATAAGTTACCTAATTTATTTTTTGTTCTGCTCATGCAAATGTGGTCACTGTCTTTGGCAGTGTAGCTGTGATTTTTTTTTTTTTTTTTTTGGTATGCACTTTTACGTACAAATCTCAGACTCTTCTCCAAGCTCACACAGCCCACTGATGACTGAAACAAAGTTATCCAGTCCTAGCAGTAGTTCTGCTATGCAGTGAACCATGGCAGAGCACCAGGTCACATATTGCATCAAAAAATCTCTCTTAAAGAATCAAGAACCATTTCCTTTAAAGTGTTTCTATGCTTGATAGGGATGGCATATATGTTTTCATGATATGCCAGCAAACTTTGAGTTTTCATGAGACTCAGAGCACAAAATGTAGTGCAGTTTTTTAAAATACAAATATATAACAGGTTAAGTAATTTACATGCATGATCTGTATGCTGATGTTATCACTAATTATATCTTAAACCTGCTTCTGTGCTCCTTAAGAAATTTGGTCTTCTGTTCAGCTGAGTTGTTTTACAAGCTGGGTTGTTCTGTAGGAGCACGCTGCTTGTATTTGTTTTAGTCCATGATTTTTTAGGCAAATAGTATTAAAGGATAGAAACAAGAAAAAAAATCTTCCTCCTCACATGCTAATCAAGTGGACACAGGATTAGACCTTCCAAGGGAGTGCAAGGGCTAGGAGGGCTGCTGCTTTCGTTGCTCATTACAGAATGAGATACGGGTAGAAAGACCCTGGAAGTTGCCCATCAGGACACTTTTAAATGCTCTATCCTGATGGATTCTGTCCTGCATCAGTGCATTGTACTTACTGCCTGTTACTGATTTTTCTTCAGCAGCAATAAAAACTTCTCAGGGATCTGTTGCCTGAGCCTCTGCCATAGTTGAACCCCCACTGAAGGCAGGAGGAGTGAGCTGTGTAGCGCAGCTCTGCACTGCTCCTCAGCATGCGAGGATTTAGCCTCTTCCTCTCCAAAAAATAGAGCAGGCTTAGGCCTTCTGTCTAAGAGTGCTTGGCAAGGGCTATTTTGTGCACAAGTATAATAAAACTCAGGCAGCATCTGATTGGCAAAAGCCTGAGCTCCTCAAATTGAAAGTAATGCCTTGCTCCAGTAATAGCCAGTTTTTTGTTAATTCTTACCTTAACAGGTAAGCAACAGCAGCAGCTATTAGTACTGTAGATTTCTTCTTTCTCAGGCAGTGAGCAATGTGCAACTTCTTCTCCCCACTCTAACCAGACCTTGTGGTCTTGATGGGTTGTGTTGGTGAACTCACCTGATCTGTTCTGGCTTTTTATCTGTATTGATGTCCACATTTGGGAGCTCTGTGTTATGTGTCTCAGTACAAAGTGTATAGGCACATGAGTTAATCGGCCTCTGTAACCTGAATCCTGACTTAATGTTGCCTTTTAATGCCTTTGCCGTAATGTCTTATGCTGAGGAATTAGATGATAGAGGAAAAGAGTGAGAGTTAAGGAAACATAACTAATTGAAGAATATGAACTCTCTGAATAACATTCTGCTTTAAAGAATGCCATGAGCATAGATGCATTTTAATACAAGTATATTTTAGTGTAGCAGATAGCCTCATCATGCAATCCATGTGTCTCTAATGGTCGTTGCCCATGTTAAATGGAGGTAGCTGGAGGGAAGCATTCAAGTCTTCTTTACTGTTTCCTCATGATGCAACTGTTCAAGAACTAGAAGAAAGCAGTTATTACCATCTCTGTTTGCAAAATGTATCTTTTTAATTTTCTATTCTAATTTGCTGTTTTTTATTTCTTTTAATAGAACCACCTAGGGTTGTCATCTCACCAAAGAATCAGACTTTTACAGAAGGCTCTGAAGTGTCTATCAGGTGCTCTGCAACGGGTTATCCAAAGCCAACAGTAGTATGGACACATAATGATATGTTTATTATTGGTTCAACCAGGTAGGTGCTATAGCTCCCTGTCTTTTTTTTCCTTTTTGTGAAAGAGGTTTTGAAGACTGCTAAGATATTCTTACTATTTCTTCCACAGCAATCTGTGAATTTAAAGTCAAGCTGTGTACCTCAAACTTTATCTTCATAGCTCTTTGATTAAGTTTCCTAATCTCTAAAACAGAAGTACTATGATTACCTTCTTCAGAAGTTTTTCCCTAGGTTAAATTTTAGGCTGTTGTCTAAATCTATTGAATTTCTCTAAGAGATTATAATAAAACCAAATATTGTTGTTTATTGTAGAAAAAAACAGCAATGCTTCTTTTTAAATCATTTGGTCATAGGGCTGCTGTTGCTTGGAGTTGTGGACTCATATTTTTTTTCTCCTTACAGTTTTGGTTGGTCCTCTGTTTATCTGCAGGTATAGATTCTCCCCAGAAGGTACTTTAATTATAAGAAAAACAATTCCAAAAGATGCAGGAGCTTATGGTTGCTTGGCAAGTAATTCGGCTGGGACAGAGAAAGAGACGTCCACCCTTACCTATATTGGTAAGCCGGAAAAGAAGCAATGCAGTGAAATTAAAAATAGCAAAACTAATGCACAATCAGTGAGGAAGGATTAACATTTACAGAGCCACGCAGAACATTTCAGTATTATTTTCAAAAAATTGAGGAAAGATGTTGAACACTTCCCAAATGTCTCTTGGTTTTTGTTCAAATGAGAACAGTATTGTTAGATAACTTGGGCTTGATTTTTCTACTTGTTCTACCTTTAAGAGAAAATTAAATCAGATATTAAAGTAAGGTAGGTGTGTGACTGAATAGATCTTTGTAGGAAACAATATTTTTGTAAATTCCTGTAGCATGTTCTGGATTCTGGAGTACTGAACCATATTGTGTCCTCGAAACACCACAATAATACATGTTTTACTGAATTAGAAAAAAAAAATAGCAACGTGCTAAGGTTCTTGATAACTAACATCTGGCTGGAGAGTAAGAGATACTCTGAGTCTTTTCACTTCCTGCTTGATCAAGTTCTTTTATTTCTTTCACTGAATGCCTGTGTATTCTACTGATGTTCCGGGTGCTCTGGGCATTCAAAATGCTTCTTTTTCCTGTTTGCTAGTGTTTGGCAGTCACCCTATGCACTTTTTAAGTCTGTTTGATTTTTAATATAAACGTTCTATCCATCTAACATGAGAAATTTAGTCTTTCATGAATGTGTCTTAAAAATGGTATATGCTTTGGATGAGGAACTCATATTTTTCTGTATTGTTTCTTTTTAGAGGGTCCAACATTGACCATAGTTCAAAATGAAATTCTGGTAGCCCTTGGAGACACAACTATTATGGAATGTAAAACAAGTGGAATCCCACATCCCCAAGTTAAATGGTTTAAAGGTGCATTTCCTACTTTGTGTTGGGTTTATTTACTGAAGCAGTTGTATTTTAAACAGTGATCTTGAAGTGACTTCATTCTGTAGTGTTCAGCCAGTGACTGACTTATGTAGTCTTCTGATCTAGAAGATGCAGCACATGACTTCTAGAGCATAAATTCTTGTTTCTGTTTAAATACATGGAATATACCCTTACGTAAGTAAAAAGGCAGAATCGCTCCCCTGGCTACTTAAACGAGGTTCTTTCTTTATTAGAAAATATTGGGAAAAATATTAGAAAATAAAGGGTTCATATGGACCAGTTTTGAATGCTACCCCATAACGTGGTGGTTACTGCTGAGTGTGAGGTAGCAGAGTGGTTCTCCAGCTTCTGCGGAGTTGCAGGTTGGTAAGGAGGTGGCAGAAAGGCGGCTGCCATGCTTAATCTCTAATCTGGGAAGGAGAAATACAGCCTTACAGTCCAGATCTCCATCCAAAGGTACTTGAGTTTACATCCTCTTTGTAGAATAAATAAACAAGAATCTGCAGTAATAAATCTTGCCACTCAGTTAAATGGAAGTCGGAGTAGTTATCTGCTAAATGAATACAATGATGTGAAATAACCTCAAACTTGGACACTGTTTTGTTGGAATAACTTTTGTAAACGCCCTATGATATTTCAGTTCCTCTTTTTGTCTGGGTTTAGGGGACTTAGAGTTGAGGGCATCTGCATTTCTCATTATTGATAGTCATCGGGGTCTTCTGAAGATTCAGGAAACACAAGATCTGGATGCTGGTGATTATACTTGTGTGGCTACCAATGATGCAGGGAGAGCCTCTGGAAAGATTACCCTAGATGTTGGCTGTAAGTAGCTTGTAATTTTGATGATAAATTCTCTGATTTCAATATTTCTGTATCTGGTTATTGGTGCCCTAATTTATCTGAGTTTTTGTCAGCACTATTCACATACCTTCAAATAGTTGCGTATTTTGGAAACCCCCTTTTTAGTATTGTCCACTAAGCTAAGTTTCCTCATCTCATTTGCTAACGTCATGTTGCTTCTCTGACTCACTATCTATGTACTCCTTTTTTTTTCTAGCTCCCCCTGTTTTCACTCAGGAACCCAGTGATGAATCCGTGGACCTTGGCTCAAACATCACCCTGCCCTGCTATGTTCAGGGTTACCCGGAGCCCAAGGTTAAGTGGAGGCGACTGAATGGTGCTTCCCTTTTCTCAAGACCCTTTGCAGTTAGTTCCATCAGTCAGCTCAGAACAGGAGCTCTGTCTATTAATAGTAGGTGGACTAAAGTTTTATTGTGTATTGATATATAGTGTACTATCATATGCTATGTATATACCTTAACATATACTTTGTTAAGTGTATGTTGTATTTTAAGTGATAAGAAGTACTGTAAAATGTAATACTTTTTTAGCTAAGTTCTCACAAAGTCATTTCTTCACTATCTTGTGACTGATGGAAATGAGCAGTTTGGCAAAAAAGAATATTTTAAAAGTGAAAGATTCTGGAAATCAGTTAAGATGCTGTAATCTGTTTTTTTTGTTTGTTTGTTTTTCTTCTTCCAGATCTGTGGGTCAATGATGAGGGGACTTACATCTGTGAGGCTGAAAACCAATTTGGAAAGATTCAGTCACGACCAGCCACAATCACAGTAACTGGACTGGGTAAGAGTGGTTAATGTCAGTGACATAAGGAAAAGCAACGTTTCAATACCTGGAACGTACCTGGAATATGTGATGGTGTTTGTACAACAAATAGGAAGTCTTTGTATTATGTACATGTACAGTGACAAATCTATATGCTTAGACCTGAGGCTACGTTTACACTTATATAGTCTTCTACAGAAACTGATACTTGCATAGAATATTATAATTGAATTTAGTTAATTTTGTGCATTTGAACATTGCTTTTTGATTGACTGCAATTATTTAAATTAATTCCTTCTATGCTTTATTAAATGGACCTTCCGAAATAATTTTTCTTTCATCTTTTTCTTATGCCTAAGTAAATTTCTTAAGAAATGAAAAATCACCATAATGCTCAATTCTTGTGATGAATTTCCAGCCATCTAATTCATCTGAGAAATAAAAAGCATCAATGAATTAGCTCAGAGCACTGTGTTGATATAATTGGGAAGTGATCGAATAAGACTGTAAACATCCAGTCTTGACAATAGCTGTGCTGTTAAGGAACTGTTTATTATCTCAGTTGGACAGTTGGCAATAAAAGGAGGTAATAATGCTATGGAATGTATATATTTGGGGTGCATAGGAACGGAGATCCATCTGCCATCAAAGAAAACATTTGTTATCTTAAAACATATGGTGGGAAGCTGTATGCTAGGAACATTTGATAGACAAGATGTTTTTACCAATTTAAAAGTGTTCTTTAATCCCCATTATTTAAAAGTAACTTATGCTGTGTGTGTATACAAGGGCTTTCCGCTGGAGCTTACAGAGCACGCAGAATTTTTGGCCAGGCTGTTGACCTCTATTCTAATACTTTAAGTTTTACGACCAGAGGAAACTGCTGCTTATATTTTGCCCTCACCAAATCTGCTATTTTTATTCGTCAGTGTTTTGTCCCAGTAAGGAAAAATAATACATCAACATGGTGTCCATGGAAACTTAAGTTTTCAGGGAATGCTGTATCGGATCCAGTTCCAGCAGAGCAGTGTTCCTCTTGCTGCGAGTCCTTAGCATTGAGCTCATTTTATGTGTATTTGCTCAACTTCCTTTTCTGTACTATATTATCCCATCCCATTTTGATTCTTCTGGCTTCATCAGTGGTATTTCTGATACCAGAGCACTCTTAAAAGACACTTTTTAAAGTGTGTTAGTACCATCATGCTGTTTGACTGCTATATTTTTTTCTCGGTTTAAATCATATGATTTTCTCCATAAAAAGTGTTTCATCGGTCGTGTATGCATAGTATTTGCACAAGAAGAACTTTGTCTGAAACTACTGCAAGTTGCATTAGTGCAGGAACTCATAACAAAAGTTTAGCTTTTATACTTTGCATGACTATATAAAAATACCTAATAGTTCTTCTCATTCTCTTTTTGTTCAAGTTACGCCTCTGATTGGAGTAAGCCCTGCCACAGCTAATGTAATTGAGGGACAGCAGCTCACTCTGCCATGTGTAATCCTTGCTGGAAACCCCATTCCAGACCGGAGGTGGATAAAAAACAGCATAGTGGTAAGAATATCTTGTTTTCTTTAAGATTCTTTGACAGAGAAAATCTGCAACCTGCATTTTCATCCGTGTTAACTTGGTAAAGCAACTCTTGCAGAGAGATTTAAAAGGATCAGTATACAAGTATAGATTTTACACTTGCAAAAAAAGATACATCACAAGATTGAGCTGGCTCCCTGAAGCAAGGATGCGAGTGTCTGAGAGCTGAGTTACGGTGACCATCCCAGCTGAACAGGAGATGCTGCCTTCTTGGAAACAGCCAAGGGCTGGATGTGTAAACCTGCAAGTGTGGGGTTTCTGCAGGGACTGTAATTCAGAGTACAGCCCTTCCCTGCTGTGAGAAATGATGGTTGAGTCCAAAATTAGCAAAAGCTTCAAAATTAAGAAGTGGAGGTAGTGGCATCCTCACATTATACTTTACTCTCATCACTGCCCATTTCAGGAAATAAAACTCCAAACTATAGATGAGGAAAAAGGAGGCAGTAGTGGAGAAGGAGATGAAGGTCTAGCAATGAAATAGGAACCAAAGGATTTGTGAATTGTCATTCCTCCCTTCCCTCTCTCCCTATTTTTATTTTATTTTTTACTGTGACGTCAGTTTTATGTATTCTAGTTAGCTCCTGAATGTCGGCCTTAAGCTCTGAATACAGGATTGCTAGTACAGCATATCCATCCCAGTGACAAAATTGCTGGAACTTTGAATCCTGGTTACTGAAAACTGTTTCCTTTTCCCTATTTTTTAAAATAAAGATATTGTAAAGGTATCAGAAAAGTTCTGTGGTTTAATGCTTTTCTTTTAGATGAGTTTTACTGTTGCAAATGGGATGAGATCAAATGTCAGCATCTCTATTATTTGCTCCTTTCTTAGTTGTATATTTTCTCTTTCCTTCCAGAGCCTCCTTTGGTAGTTACAACTCCTGCATGAAGGAGGGTTGCATGCACCCTGCACCTACATTTGTCTGAGTAGTTTTGTTTCTCTAGTATTAGCCAAATTATTGCCGCAGATCCCTATGACATCCTGCTTTTAATCTTGCTCGCTGATTGTTCCTAAAGGCTCTTCTCCCTGCTTGTAATTGAAAGAAATAATAGCAAAAACTTCTCCACCTGAGTTTTCACATCTTATATTAGATACACTGTCCTCCATCAATATAGCTGCAGGTTATTTCCTGCTAATTTCTTCTCCAACAGCCGCCTGTGAAATCCTGCCTTTCCCCTTGGGACTTCAAGGGGACCCACCTCAGCTATCACTTGCTACCACCAAGCAGGACCCTACTACTATCCTCCCTTGAACCTGCTAGAGTTTTCTGCTCAGTTTGTACCATTGGGAATTCATGCCCTTTTCTTTATGCTGTGTAGGTGCAATGGACACAAGCTCTAACTTTTGTGAGAAATACTGATAAGATGCTTCTCTCAGAGTTGCTGATGCCTCTGTATAATAGTGTTTTTTAAATGTTGCTCTAGGATATATAAGTCCTCGGTGAGAGTTAGAATGTTTCATTATCTGTCACAATAAAGGACTTTTAAGTGTTGCTGCTACCAACACTTAAAGCAAAAATAGATGTTATCCTATCCGCCAAAGCTATACACCATCCTTAGAAGGGGAATATATGCTTCAGAGCTGTTTGCTTTTTCCTGAGGGTCAGTTGATTAGGAAAAGTAAGAAGAAAGAGTAAAGACAAGTCACAGTGTATCGCAAAGTAAATATGACCAGACAAGTGCTTTCTTCAGTGAAAGGTTGACTCACTCTTTTGGCAGCTGGTTCCCAGCCCCTACATGAATGTTCGCAGTGACGGCAGCCTGCACCTTGAAAGAGTTCGTCTGCAGGATGGGGGTGATTACACCTGCACAGCAAGCAACGTGGCGGGGACGAACAACAGGACTGTCACTGTTAACGTGTATGGTAAGCGGCACTGTCTCCTTGCCCTGGTGCCCCTTTCAAGTTGAGAATGCATTTCTTACCATTAGTAGTTCTGGCTAGAGCTTGTTCTTTAAAGTTAGACTATTTTCTCAGATTTCCTCTTTGCACTGATCCTACTTGGTGAAGAGATGTGAAGAGAATTGGGGTCCAACACCCAGGAACCCCGTGTGGTTAAGACTCATTTAAAAAGTTTTAAAAAGTGAACACAATTTAGTGGTCTTGAAAAATCTTCCCTTTTAAGCATCTGCAAAGGTTGCAATTTGCAGACTTTGTCTCTTATTTTCTTAACAAAACAGGACAAGTGGGAGTCTGTTGGAAAGCCCTGCCAAGTGCTGTCAGAGGGATTTCATAACTGATAAAAGGAAGCACAACTCATGGGAGTATTGCACTTAAAATAAATTATGAGTTTGGCAAAACTTCTTTTTTTAACAATATCCAAAATTACACTGACAGCAAGACAAGTGCGAGCATTGTGGTAAACCATCTGTATTTCAGCTGCGGATACTTGTGTTAAGTGTGTGGGGGGTCACAGCCACTTCATTGTTTACAGCCTAAAATTTTCTCACGTGTCAAATTAATCATGGGAGGCTTATTTTAAGCTTCGCTGAAGATGTTGGAACACCCCTTTGTGTTAAAATAGATGGACTTTATTAATATGTGCTATTACTCAGTCTTGAATAAAGTCTTTAGTGAATAGTAGTTTGGAAATTTTTCATAACTTGAGCATAAAAATCTATCTATCTATATAAAATCTCTCTCTTAGGTGTAGGATATACAGGTTGTTATACTGAGGGCTTTTTTCTGTCTGTTAATTCAAACTGAGTTCAGGCAGACAGTGGAACTGAAGTTCTTGTTATCTTCTTTGTGAGGTTGTGAAGTGATTTGCTCAGCTAGGTGAAATACCTGCAGCCAGCTTAAAACTGCATGTACCTAATCCGGTGATTTCCCCTGTGGCTGACATGTCTTGTAATGAGCAGGCAGCTGGTTTTAAAGGAAGACTGAATAGTGGAGGAGAAGGCAATTGGTCAGTGTCAATTTTGGAGTTTAAAGACAGTAAATTCCGCATCATGGCTGTCTGTAAGAGTTAATAGTTAAGTATGTGGACTTTATTTTGGGAGATGCACCATCGTTTGAAATCTGTCTTTTACATGTGCTTAATGTATGTATTTATTTTTAGTTCTGCCTGTTATTCAGCATGGACAGCAGATATTCAGTACCATTGAAGGAATCCCAGTAACACTGCCATGCAAAGCCAGTGGAGTTCCTAAGCCATCTATTCTCTGGTCCAAGGTAACTTCTCATCTTCAAGCTGTTCATGGTGAAAGATAAAATGAGCACATTATTTAACTATAATAAAAGCTACAAGCAAGAAAGGCAGCCAAAAACCTTTGTCGTAAAGGACCTGGAAATCTCTATTTATTCACATCTGCTTTTGTTTCTTAGAGCAATTCTTTCTGGCCATGGTCCAGCTGTACATCAAGGTTCTATTCTTTGGAGAGGCTTTGCTGTATCTTTCTATATAGAAAAATTTAATATTCCTGTTGTGAGCTGCTAATTTGAGATTCGAAACTTGCTGCAGATTGAAAATTCACTTTTGTTTTGGAGGTTTTTGTTAGTGTGACTTTTTTCCTCCAAGGAAACCACTTATAAAAATTGCACTGTGGAGTTAGCCATTAGTGGCACAAATGTAACTGATTAGGACCTTGCAAACAGTTTTGGTTAAAAGCAGGGATAGAACCCAGTAAATGGCTTGATTAGGCAACAAGTCAAACATAGTAGGAATAAGATGCAGTGAGTGGTTGTCTTTCTACTTACTTATCAAATCCAACTTCCCGTAACACAAGGAGGAATCTGCTGACAGAAACGTGTAATACAAAGTCCGTTTGCACAGCAGAAATGCAGTTCAAAATTAATTCACTTGAAATCTTGATTTTTTTTTTAAGAATTATAGTCTGGAAAGTACAGAATTTTTATGCTTAAGAGTACCTGTTCTTCTACCCTTCATTCTGCTAGAAAGTGAGGATAAAAGGGTGGTAAGTTGGCCAAAGTTTTTAATTTATATGGACAAAATTTGGCGGTCAGGCTTCTTAGTTCAAAATATTTTTTCTATACAACAGAAACAGTACTATAATATAAGTTAAAGTATTGCTCAGTTTATTCAGACTGCTAGCTACTTGTTTGGTCTATGAAACTGCATAAAGCATATCGCACAGTGAAAAATCTGACCCTGTGTGATATTAAAAATGCTGCTGTTCTCATCTGAAACGGCCACAACGGTGAGTTAAATTAGAGGAGCTACTCCAGGGGCTAACAGTTATTATATCCCTTTAACAGGGTTTTGTCTTCTTTAAATTTTATTTTCTCTCTGTGAACTTTGACTTTCATTGAATTAAAAGCTTGTAGTATATTTTAGTTTAGAAAATCCATGCACTCTGAGGATTTTTTTTTTTTTTTTTTTTTTTGTTTCCACAGAAGGGAGAACAAATTCTTGCCAGTGACATGAGATTTTCTGCAGGGTCAGATGGCAGCCTCTATGTAGCTTCCCCCGAGGGTGAAGAGGCTGGGGAGTATGTGTGCACCGCAACAAATGCGGCTGGTTTCGCTACACGGAAGGTCCAGCTCACTGTCTATGGTATGTAGAAGTTAAAGCCAAATATAGCCTTGTTGTTCCCCCTTCTGACAGTTTAGCTCTAAGTTAGGCTGCACAACCTGCTCAGGTGAATGCTCTGGAGTAGGAAGCCTGCAGTGCAAACAGGATTTAAGCTAATCTAGAATTAGTGCTTTTGACTCCAATGATCTGCTGCCTACTAGGCCGTTTTACAAAGGGCTAAGATTAAAAGCCCTATCTTTCAACCATTACGATTCCCTTCAAACCTCCTGGTACCTGTCACCGTCTGCTTTTGGACTAGGGAATTTGGGCATTTCATAATTTTATCTTGTATGGCAGTGGATAGGAAGCAGACCTGTACAGAAACAGAAGATACTGCTCGTGAAAAAGAAGAGTGAAGATGCCTTAGTCCCTTCCTTCTCAAGTCTTCCTACCATCTCCCAGTATTTTCAAAAATCTGGTTTAGGTGAAGGTTTGGGCTTGTTGTACAAGGCTCTCTGACTTGCAGTATTGGCACTGTAGTATTGGTTGCAACTGACCTGTGTAGCACAGAGCTCAGCCTGTGTGAACAGACATTGACAACTTAGGCAGCTTCTCTGGCAGAAGGTGCAGCTTGCTGGCATTCGTACTAGAGCTAGTGAGCTTGGGCACATCTGCATCATGCTGATTCACAACAGCAAGTCTAATGCAGACATGTCGTTAAAAATAAGATCGTAATGCTGTATATCTGATATAAAAAGCAAATCTGAAGTAAAATTCTGTGGTATTACTTTTGTACAAATATATGTATTCACTGCAGTTTCTTAACATGTTCCATGTTATAGTGAAACCTAGAGTATCCAGGCCTGGAGACCAGCAAGGAAATGCCTATGATAAGCCCATAGAGATCTCAGTAATTGCAGGAGAAGATGTGACACTTCCTTGTGAAGTAAAGAGCTTGCCACCCCCCATAATTACCTGGGCCAAAGAAATGCAGCTCATATCGCCATTCTCTCCAAGGTAATGAGATTTGATGGAAAAAAAAAAAAAAAAAAAAAGAATTGCTTCTAAGCTTTCAAGGTTTTGGAAGGATATACAATTTTTAATTGCCTCATGATCATCAGAAGGTATAAAGTTATACTTGCTTTTCTTTCATAAGGGCCCTCTTTCATTACGCCTTGAAATTCTTTTCCCAAACTGAGCATGTGTCCCTTTTGGAAAGATGCTGAAGCTATGTATCCTGGTAGAGACTCCATTCCACTAAGTGTTTATAAGCAAAGACAAAACTTGAAAATTTGGTCTGAGTTAGCATCCTCAGGAGGCCAAGGTCAAAGAAGATCCCATTATAATTATGCTGTGGTGGTATCCTGAGATCCACATAATCTGTATCTGATTTTAAATCTTTAAAAATGTAGTTTTCTTAAGTGCTTCATATTTATGCTCAAGGGAGCGTAGTCTGCTTTTCATATAAGGTATGCTCTGCCAGTAGAATATACAGATGATGATAAATGTTTAGGAGTGCTTACAAGGGCTCCTATATTGCTGTGTTTTGGATCCAGAAACTCTCCAGACGTTCATGAAAATATGAAAACATAGTTAAATGCTTATGAAATTGTTGAGCGGACAGTTTTGGAGACTGAAGAGTTGGGAACAGAGTTGGTTTGTCTCCAGGGTGGACCACAGCATTTGAGTCTTTCCTTATTATTTTGGTGTGGCGCAGAATAGGAGGCGAAAGGAAAAGGAGGCAAAGACTAGGTGAGTCTTCTCCTCGCGTCTCCAGCTGAGGTGCCAGGCACTGTAACAGAGCCTGCTAATGCTTTCTAGTCTCCAGCCTCCTTAAGAAGAGGTAAAGGCAATGACTTTATTCCTAAACCAGGGAACAGCAATCTAGAGATTGCTGTGCCAGCTGCTAGTGTCTCTCAGAGATTCCAGTGCGACAGTGAGGAATCAGACAGACCTCGAAGTGAGCCTGTTGCCTTTGTAGAAAAGTTATCTTCAGATCCACCTATTCTATTCCTGTGGTCTGCAATAGCGCTAGCAAGTGATATCTGGGTGTGCCCACATTTTTTTTGTGACGAAGGGTCTAGTGTGCAGAAAGCTAATTTGCTGGCAGTGTGTATGTTTCTGCTATGTTCTGTGACCACATCTCATGCACTAATGAACCTGCATTCTTGATCCGTTACTTCTCCTTAGTTTACCTTGTGAGACACAGATAAATTAGGCTACTTGCTCATGGCTGTTGTGGAGGGGTCCAAGAAGTCCAGTTCAGCCCATTCCAAGATTGTTTACAGATATCAGCAAAAGTTAAAGAATTAGTCCAAACAAAACCTCTTGAGACCACCCAAAGACAATGTTAGAAATGTGACCAGTAAACAAAAGAGTGAAGTCAGAAATGGATGACTTTTGTCAGGAAGTAAATCTAATAAGTGGACAGCATAATGACAGGCAAGCTCCTCCAGCCAACATGTCTTTTGGGGATA
>VZSV01000054.1:3030063-3077415 GCA_013398735.1 Nothocercus julius
GCAGCAGAGGAGAAATCATGATATTGTACAGATATGGGTGGCCTGGAAGAAATGAACTTCACTCTCTTGCCATTCATCTCTCCAAGTTGTTGTAATTCCTACATTCACTATTTATACCAAATATTCCAACATACTCTTGATTAGAGAGTGCTAGAGAAAGGAAGACAGATGACAGCACCAATTCCTGCCAACTTTGTCTAAACTGAAGATAACCTTGAGTGCAAGACTTGAGTTTCTAGTTCTGAAACCAAGTCACAGTTGAAACCAAGTCATATACCTCATTTTCTTTCTTTCCTGACCAAATATTGTCACATAGATCTTATATTTTTGATATTTGCTCAATGTTCTAAAGGTACTGGTTCAATAAAGAGTTAAAAAAAAAAAAATGAGTATAAGTCATAGTTTTGTAATAAAGCACAGTGCAGTGTACCATGCAGAAAGGTGTCATTTTAGTTCATGGCAATCATTAGTAATGTGTAAGCAGAGATCATTCCACTTTCAACAAATATTTATTCAGTGTATCTGCTGCTTATTTTTCCAGACACACTTTCCTACCCTCAGGGTCAATGAAGATTAGTGAGACACAAGTTTCAGACAGTGGAATGTATATCTGCGTAGCCACAAACATTGCTGGGAATGTGAGTCAGTCAGTGAAGCTAAATGTACACGGTAAGGTTTAACTCGGATAATCATCTGCAAGGCTCTGCTTGGAATTTAGCATCTTGTCATGCAGAACATTTTTGTTATATATATTTCAGTGCTATTGACCCCTATTCTTTCAGGTCATCTTATCTTCTTATGCTAATTGTTGTTACTGCTTATCTGAAAAGGAAATAATGCATGCCTAAATATGTGTGTGAACGTATGTGTGTGTCTGTCTATCTTCCTTTAATGTTGTTTAGAATCATTTAGGAAATACAGCACTATATGTCATCTGATTCTTCCTAAACCGCAGGAATTTTGAGAGCTGAAAACGAGTTATCTAAGGCTTGTGGATGCTGAGTTCCTACTGATCTGATGGGAGTTAGATATCCAAACTATTGATAAGGGCTGTCCCAAGTTTTCCTGTACAGCACAAGTGGTGGTAGTGAGGCCAGTATGCAACATTATCACTTGAGGATGGATGCTTGCTCCTGTCTTTCTACTGAGCTGACCTTAACCATCTTCTTGCTGCCCTTTCTCTCCTGAGCCCAACATGCTGTTCTTGTGCCCACTGTTCCGACCCCACAATGAATATGTCTAATCTCCCCTGCACAAGCTAGGACCTGTCTTGCTTTGCTCACCTTTTGCCATAGATGGTCACGCTCTCATGATGAGGCTGATCAGTAGTAGCTGCACATGGTTCTTCCGTGGCTCATGTAGAGACTGGGGAAGCCAGTGCCCTTTGCCAACATATGGCTTTGAAGTGGATCACATACCATGAACGTACCAGATTGGAACTCCTGCCCAAGCAGCTCCGAAAACTTCAGACGATGCTAATTCAATTACAATGGCTCTGGCAGACTGCTGTCTAGCTCTGTGTATAGAGAGATGCAGTATGAGTGCACATCTTTGTTTATCTATACTTGTACATTAGCAGAGAGTCTGGAAAAATGGCACTTGTTATTGTTTCAGACATTCTTTATAAGTCTTTTTATTGTCGCTGATCCCTAGAAATAAAAACATTGTAACCAAAGAGTTATGTCAGATTGATCTCATTCTTTGGGACCAGCAGATTCTCTTCTAGCCATACTTTATCTTCTCGTCTGAACTTGTGTTTGGAAACATACACAGATGAGGGATTAGGGGGGAGGAAATTAAAATGTCAAAGGGAAAATGTGGTTAACTTTATGATAAAAGCTTTGAATTGTGTTGTGAACAGCCTGTATCCATAGCTCCTTTTGGATATGCTCAATGGAATGAGTATGCTAGTTTTAGGGAAGTAATGCAATAGAATTGGAAACTTAGCCTGTTCAGGTATGTTGAGCAATAAGGAGTTGTGCTTCTGGTCATTAGGGAGCACGCACGCACTTCTTCCTTATTCACTTGTGGGAATTCAACTCTGTTGAATAAGGAAAGATGTTTCCTAAAATGACAAAAGCTGACAAGTATTTCTGTCAAGAATGATCTTGCACATTGTTTTCTTTGAATTACTGTGGACTTTCATGTGTTGCTTAGTTCCCCCAAAGATACAGCGTGGGCCTCGAGTTCTGAAAGCACGCGTTGGCCATAGCGTGGACATACCCTGCCGAGCCCAGGGGATTCCTCCTCCCACAGTCACTTGGTTCAAAGGCAGAAGCACCGTGCTCATGGATGGTGGCCAGCTTATGCACAGCCCGGACGGAGTGCTAAGCATCAGCAACGTCCAACTTCCCCATGCTGGAATCTACGAGTGCATTGCTAGCAACGTAGTAGGCAGCGACGCATCAGAGATAGCGCTGCAAGTTCAAGGTATTTCAGTTGGCCTCCTGCCATGGCCAAGTATAATTTCATGTCTGCTTTATTTTTTGGAGGACAATATTATTTACTGTTTTAACTGTTACACGGTACAAAATCCAAATCTTTGCATGTTTTATATGCTGTATTTTGATGTCAATTAAAGAAAATTAAAATAAGCAAAGGAGCAGAAGGCAAGACACTTTTTTTGATCTAATTTTCTTTCAGAACCTCCTACTATAGATGATCTTGATCCTTCATTCAATAGTCCATTTCAAGAACGAGTGGCAAATCAACGTGTTGCTTTCCCTTGTCCAGCAAAAGGTGTGCATCATTATTACTGTGCTAAGTTTATCTGTACTGCCTGGCAATGTAAAAATATACATTTTTTTCCAAGCATAGTCTATGCTAAAAGTTGAAATTATTAGTGATTCAAATAACCACTGAATGAAGAAAGTAATGACTTTTCAGAAATCATCTTTTCAGAAAAGAACGACTTTTCTGTAAAAAATCATTGCTTTCCAAAAAGGACATTAAAACGTTTAGGGACTTCCTGTAAATCTAAAGGCCTTTTACCTCTGTATGGATTGTCTTTACCAGTAAGATTTGCAGCAAGTAATAGGAATCCTTCTAATTCTTAGCTAAGCAAAGAATTTCGTGCCAATTCTCCTTTTTCTTGTTAGGTGTTCCAAAGCCTGTCATCAAATGGCTACGTAATGGAAGAGAGCTGACAGGCAGCGAACCAGGGATTTCAATTCTGGAGGATGGGACCCTGTTGATCTTAGCTGCTGTTACACCTTCTGATGATGGAGAGTATATTTGTATGGCAGCCAATGAAGCTGGAAGTACAGAAAGAAAATATAACCTGAAAGTTCATGGTAAATAGTAAAACTAGTTGTGACTTTATTCTCGGTATACCTTCTGTTATTTCTATTCATGGTAACTTTATATGCAGACCATATTTGTTTTGCTCAAATAATTAAGTGGGTATTTATGAAGTGATGTATTTAAACTTGATGACTTTGACAGAAATAGCAATGAAGGCTTTTGCACTGTAGAAGTTGAAGACTGAATGATAGATCCATATTTCAAGTATAAATGTGATACCCAAGCAGTATTACATCTCTATCTTTTATCCAAGAAAAACAGGAATTCCATCATGTGCCTGCAGGGCTTGTCAGTGAGGCTGGAACTTTCTCGTCCGCCACATAAGCCTATTTTCCATGCATTCAGGGTCGGAGAAATAATAGACAGATCTTCCTGGAGAAATGAAGAAATTAGTCTCTGGAATCCAATTCCTTTATGTAATAAGCAGATAACACAGGATTATAAATTACTCTTTTAAAATATTGATGATGATTGTGTTTTAAGTAATTTTCTCTATCAGTTTGTTACTGAGCAATAGAAGAGTCTGATCTTTGCGGAGAAGATAGAGGGGAGGTGTGTCCAGAGTGGAGAATAAACATCTGGGGATAAGTGAAATGGGTCAGGGAAATTTAGATGACAGAGGTTCTTCGCTGGGAGGAAAGGAAAAAGTGGGAAATCACTGGAAGAGGACACCTCATAGATTACTTCAAACTTTCTTGCAGTTCCCCCTGAAATTAGAGATCAAGAAACAGTGACAAATACATCTGTAGTTGTTCAGCATCCTGTAAGTCTCTTGTGTGAAGTATCTGGTAACCCGTTCCCAATAATCTCCTGGTATAAAGAAGATATTCAGGTATGTGCAATTAACTGAAGTATTATAATCAGCAATTTCAGCTTTTTTATTATCTGTTATGTATTAAGTTCACTATTGAGTGCTTGGCATGAGAGCTTATTTAAAGTAAATATATGCTTTAATGTACGTTTAAACTGCACGAAGAACACCCACACAGAAAGCTAGCTAAATATGGCTAAATCATAGTGGATATCTTGCAGAAGTTTTTGAGGAGATGAGTGCAGTGACTGAACAGGAAAATGGATTACCCTTAGAATAAAACTACCATTTTCTTATAAAAAAGACAGCTGTGATATTTGGCTCATGTAACTTGGATCACATAAGGCTAATCTCCTGGGTTCTTTTAAGGTTGTGGAAAGCAGTACTCTCCAGATTTTGCACAACGGGAAGATACTGAAGCTCCTTAAAGTTGCTACTGATGATGCCGGACAATATTCATGCAAAGCCGTAAATGTAGCAGGAAGTTCTGAAAAAATGTTTAACATAGATGTACTAGGTTAGTACTGTTTTTTTTTTTAAAGATAGTGATCTGAAAAATAATTGATATTTAAGACACCATAATGTTTCAGTTTAATATAAATATTTTTCCTCTCTCTGTCCATTGAATTTTGATCATTGTAGCACTCTTAACAATGGCTCTATAATACTTAAGAGTTGCTATTTTGATAATAACAAAGAGCTGTTTTTCATTTCTGGATTTGGATCTTTGATACTTTGTTTTGTATTTTGAGAGTACGATACCAACATAGATGAGAAGCTAGAAGGAATCTTCTGCACTAGTCACCAGCAGCAGTGTTAGTGCTTGTTGCAGTAGAAATGTTTTGGACTAGTGGGAGTTCATAGTGAAAACTGAAATTGCTTTTCTTCGTGTTTCATAGCATATCTTCCCGCTTTAAATTCCAGTTCTTCCTGTAACATCTATCTTTTTAAAGTTCCACCAAGTATAATAGGTGCTGCTACGGCCGGTGAAATTGCAGTCATTCTCAACAACGAAATCACTGTGGAGTGTAGAGCCAAAGGCTTCCCTTTCCCTGACATTCACTGGTTCAAAGATGGCAAGTAAGTTGTTGCTGCTGTGCTCTGTGTCTAGGTTATTCCTCCTTAAGAACAGAGAAGAAACAGATGTGTTGTTTTAGTAAGCTGTTATTGCAACCACTCTCAGTGTTAAGTTATTGTCATCAGACAAAAATTGTGGTAGAGTCCTTTGGTCAAAAATTAGCATCCCGCTTTTCTCTGTGAGTTGTCACATTAATCACGCTGACGCTTGCAGATACACAGTATTTGAAAACAGGCAATGTCTAAACCAAGACAAACACATAACCATTTTTTGAGTTATTTCCATTTTGTAGGTTATTTTGTATTTATTGTTAGTTAAAATACAGGTGTTTTGCTGGCATATTTTCTTCCACGGATAGACAGTACCCATGTCAAATGTTTTTCTAGCTAGTGCCTTGTACAATTCTTTATATATACACTAAAGATTTTAAAAACATTTTTAGCATGCATGTTTCAATTCTTCGTCTCATCTTTCAGGAAAGCATACAAAGAAAAGAATTTTGGCAGCTTGTGTTATTAGCCTGAGAAACAAAATGGGCTGTAAATACTTCAAAAAATAGCATTAGTGTTTAATAATGCAATTCAGTGTAGATATTGGCTAATATACCCAGATGTCCTTATATGACAATTTCTTATTCTTTGGCTGAGACTTTGACACTCTTACCTAGTAAGTGTAGACATTTTGATGTCAGCAAATGCTGTCATGACCTAGTAATTAGAAGAGGGAAACGACAGCAAGATTAGGACTATGTTTCTGCTATTGGCATCCTGGTTGACCTGAGTCAAATAACTTTGTCTTTTGGTTTCTTCTGGAAATGGGAAATAATGTCTTCTAATAGCTTGTCACTTTAGTGTGGTTCTTCCAATGAATAGTTCTGTTCTGGTGCCCTTTAATACGATTACTGACATTTAAGTACCCTTTGCTGTTGTTGTCAGTTTAAATTGATGTTGAAAAGAAGGGGTCAGAGTTCTGTGGCGTGAAATAATCTCTATTCCAGGCCCTTGTTCCTGGGTGATCCCAACGTTGAGCTTCTGGACAAAGGTCAAGTTCTGCACATAAAGAGCGCTCGAAGGATTGACAAAGGTCGCTATCAGTGCAGTGCCACCAATAGCGCTGGCCAGCAAGTTAAGGAGGTCAAGCTCATCATCCATGGTAAGTCTATAGAATTCCAAAATCCTGAGTGGATCATACCAGCCTTAAGGTGGGAGATGCAAATTGGTGATATTAGAATAGGATATCTCATTACTTTTAAATGCCCTGACCCTAGCCAGACAAACAGAAGCCCAGAGAATGAGTGAGGAACATGGATGCTGATTCTCACTTCTATTTGTGTTTTCCTCTTTACTCCCACTTTTGGATTCCATATTTTCCCAGAAGAACATGCTAAAACTGTTCCCCATCTCTGTGGACAAAAGCATTTGTTGAGAGACAAGTGTTTGCATTTAAACTGGGGAAATTTCAGCAAATTCCATGCATTTGCATACACAGATTATTTAATTAGGAAAAGAGTTCAGCATGTTTTGGTAATCTGCAAGACCAATCCTTCAGGTGTAGATCCCTGCACTGACACCTCTTTCTGTGTCAGTGTTGACATTTTCAATGAACATTTTGTGGAAGTCGGTGGAAGGGTTGGATATACTGTGCATGTTTGGCGGCAGGGGAGTTAATGTGTCTGCCAGATGTGTCTGGTACCTTCAGCGGCTGCAAATTTAGGTTTTGCCAGTTGTGCTGTGTTTTTATTACTTCTACGGAGATTTACGAACTCTTTATATTGGCTGATTTACATGAATGCTTGTTTGCTAGAAAAAAAAAACCTGAGCACTGCTGCCTAACGAGTAAGGGAAATGACTGTGAGCCAAAAGTTTCAAAAATAGGAGTATAAAGCTAGACTGCTAAGCTCATATTTAGTCTCAAAATAAGTGACTTCATCTTCAGAAGTTGTGAGTATCCAACAGTTCCTATCCAGTCAAGAGGCTTGTGGATGCATTTGATATTTCAAGTAGCAGATTATTGATCCTGGTTTCCTGGTGCAACTCCAGAGGAGTGTAGGGATGGCTCCTCCTTCACCCATTGGAGTTAGGGAAGAGACAGAGACGTATCCAGAGGTGTTCTAGGAAGTGCTTCAGGGCTAACTGGCCTAACACATGGTAATCCTAGAAGGTAAAAGGTTTCCAGGTACCTGCAGTGAGGCAGCACTGCTCCGCACTGCTTTCCTGTGGCAGTTGCTTCTTAGAGCCCTTTCATGTTGTGTTCTCATGCTGCTTTCACCTCTCAGTATGCCCTGGGGAATTGTACAGACACTGTATAACAAAACAATAAAATCTTTTGTTTTTATGACTTTCTAATATTTAACCATTTAAAACTGCACTGACTTGTATCCTAAGGCTTTAATGCTTTTGTCTTTTGAAATAGTCCCGCCTAGCATTAAAGGAGGAAATACTACTACGGAGGTGTCAGCTCTTCTTGACAACCTTATAAATCTGGAGTGTGAGACCAAGGGAAGCCCAGTTCCTACCATTACATGGTACAAAGATGGACACCCAATTATTTCCAGTCCCCAAGCTCAGTATGTGGACAGAGGGCAAATCCTGCAGATACCTCGGGCTCAAGTTTCTGATTCTGCGATGTACACTTGCCGGGTCACCAATGCTGTGGGAGCTGCTGAAAAGATCTATGAAGTGGATGTCTATGGTAAGTCGGAGTTTACTGAGCTTGATTATTTGTCATCTTACTAGAAGTGTTTCCTGAAGATTTATCTCCCTTAATAATATAATCAGGTTTGCAAGGGCTGCCTTGAAAAACTGGCCTGCATTAGCAAACAGAGCTTTAGATCTATGTTTTATTCTGTGTTTTATTTCTGAGGCAACACCTAAAAAGCCCATGACTTCTTGATGTCATATTTTAGTGAAGTATAAAACTATTCCTCCTCTAAAAGCTATTTTCTCCTCCTACCCCTCTTCTTCTCATGCATGCAAAGCACACAGCGTTTGTCTGAAATAACCCTGGGTGGAGTCTCCAGTGTTGTGCTTTAACACCTCCAATTCTAATTTTCCCATCTCAAAACCCTGCAGATGCTGTGTTTCACAGCACTGTTAAACAGTCGGCTACAGCATTTGAATTTTCTGGTTTCCCTTCATCTTGGCTTGCCCCTCAGCAGCACATTCTCACATGAAATTGTATGTGACGTAATGGCGCATCGAGCCAAAGCGAGTTGGAAGAACTAACCTGTTCTCTGGCTACAGAATTAATTACTTGCACTATATTTTTTCCTTTCTACAGTTCCTCCAGTTATCGAGGGTGATGCTGACACAGTGCAGAGCAGGCAGGTGGTTGCTGGTGATTCCTTAACGTTGCATTGTAAAGCTGAGGGCAACCCGCCGCCGCTGCTTACCTGGCTGAAGGATGGTGTGCCGGTGAGAGCCAGCGCTGGCCTCCGCATCCTGTCCGGGGGGAAGCAGCTGGAGATCCCGAACACAGCTGAGGCTCACAGGGGCCAGTATGTGTGCGTGGCTACAAGCATAGCTGGAGAGCAAGAAATGAAGTACGAAGTTGAAGTCTTAGGTATGTGGAGCAACAGAACTACTGATTTACCGGATTCACATAAATCAGATGTTTCTATTTTTGTTGGTATCATTGTAACAGTCATGTTGCATATTTAGTTAAAATGCTACTTGTGATGCTTAAACATTTCTCTTTTTTTTTTTTTTTCCTTTCCTGAAGTCTCACCATTTGTGGAAGGTGGAGGCGAGCTCTCAGACTACATTGTGATTCTCGATAGCCCTTTAGAGTTGGATTGTGTAGCAACAGGGACACCCTCACCAACTATCATGTAAGGGAATTGTATTTCAGTTAAAAAGAAAAAAGACTACTGCTTTTTTTTATATACCCTCCTTGCTACTTAGTTATGGTTAATAGGTGGAGGGTGAAATCCTGGCTCCCCTGAAGGCAACAAGAGGCATGTGCCTCACAGGATCAGAATTTCACTATGTTTTGTTTGGCCTGTTATGCCAATATGTGTGTCCTGGGGATTAGGACAGACAAAAGGAAATGATGAAACTCTTCTTCCCTTTCTAGTTCCCTTACTAGTTCCCTTCTTCTTCCCTAACTAGTTACTCTTTTCATCTGCCAGGAGTAATTGCGTTTATTTTGGAGACTTCTCTCTCTTTCATCTGGAGGCATTTATTCCCCCTACTGCCTCCCAGTAGTCTGTCACCTTTCTCACTTTAGTGTCTTTTCCCCTATATTTCTTTTCCCAGATAACTGAGTGTGTGGCACTTAAAAAAGCAGAATACTAGCTAAGATCTCCAAACCTTCCTAGAAGTGCAAATATAGTTACCAAGGCATACTGTTAAACAAAAATAGGCATGTTTAGGACTGCCTTTGGTATTGCGGTAGTGAAAATCTGAGATTGTGCTCTCTCTTTGGTAGGTGGCTGAAGGATGGGCAGCCAGTTGAAGAGGGAGCCAGACAGAAGATCTTGTTAAATGGGCACAAACTTCTCATCTCTCGAGCTCAAGTGTCAGACACTGGTCGCTATAAATGTGTGGCTGCAAATAAGGCTGGAGAACATGAAAGGGAATTTGATGTTACTGTGCATGGTAAGCTATTCAAGGGAGGAAAGCAGCAGCAGACTGCCTTTGTTTTAAATTACTAGGAGAAACAGTGCTCACATTTTTTGAAATGTTTGTTCTTTTCGGTGGTCTGAAAGATTGGAGATGACAGTAGATTAGAATTCACCTTGTCTGATTTCCAGATTAGATTTCTTCTTGTCTGTGGTACATTACTATTGTATATTTAAATATGCGTTTTCAAATAATATTTCTTTTTTGTTTATGGTGTTTCTTGCAGTTCCTCCAACCATCAAATTGATGGGGCTCTCAGAGAGAGCTGTTGTGATATACAAGCCTGTGACCCTGCAATGCATAGCCCATGGCATTCCCAGCCCTTCCATAACTTGGTTAAAAGATGGGCAACCAGTAAACACAGCCAGAGGAAATATAAGAGTAAGCGCAATTCTTTTATGAGGTTCAAATCATGAAAAATGGCTACAATAAGTTACATATATTAGACTTTTTGGTCCTTTGTACTATGATAGAAAGATGCTAAAGATCCAACCTGGAGAGTAATGGCTTTTTACCTGAATAGGATGGTGTCCCGGATTGAGTAGCATTTAGTAAACTGAATCCCATTAGACATCTCCATATCAGCAGAGTTTGTGACTGTAAATTCAGCATCTGCTCTGCTCAGTTGTACCTTCATCTTCAAGGTATTGTCATCTGCCAGTTACCAGTTGCCTCTGCCCACTTGTCCCTGTGAGGCAGGAGTATATAGACTTCTAGAAGTGTTGCCACTGTAGCACAAACTTAGACATGTCGCTCACTGTGAGGCTCTGGCTTTCACAGAGCAGCCCTTCCCGGTACTGCCTGCTCCAAGGAGAAGGGTGCTTGAAATGGCTGTGATTTGCTTCAGGCTGGAGAAGTTCTTGCTGTCTTGCCCAGCAGAAGCTCTCTCGGCTTGCAACATCCTTTTTGCCTTGCTTGCCTGTCCCTCTGCATTTCAGCTCCCTCACAGCTGTACAGCTCATAATCCTCGTGTCCCAGGAACACTGAAGTCCCTGCATTACCGGGCCGCCACTTGCATGAATATTAACTGCAGGTTGGAGGATGAGACTGGCTGTGTTCAGCATAAAGGTCTTCCTGCTGGTTAAAGTGGTTCCCTACTCTCTGTTTTGGTACAGCTGGAGTCTTCAAGCCGTGTTCTGCAAGTTGTCAAGGCCCTGCTCGAAGATGCTGGCCGATACACTTGTGTGGCAACAAATGCTGCAGGAGAAGCCCAACAGAACATTCGGCTTCATGTGCATGGTAATGACATTTGTGCCTTTAATTAGAAGCAAAACATGGCTGTTTTGAGGCAGCTTTTTTGCATCTTTGTTCTTTGTTTCCTTTTGTCTTTGAAAAACCTGTCAATGTCAGGCATTTTTGTTAATTCCGTGCTCTAGTCTTTCTTCTTTCTTTTTTTTTGTCCCACTCACTGAGTAAGAAGTCAAGACAAAAGCTATTTCCTCAGATTTGACTTTACTATTGGGGTACCAAGGGCCACAAAAAGAAATGCATGTCTCCAGTTTTTTTATTTAGACGTATACCAAGAAGCTAAGCACGTTTCCACTAAACCACCAGGATACTCAGAAATGTGTCCTGGTTCTGAATCAAGATACGATGTTCCACCATTAGCATTACCAATTGGAGCCAAGTCTTGTGGGGAAAACAGCATTCCCCACATGAGCTTGTGTTGAGGAAATTTTACAGGAATGACTTTTCTGAGAAGCAAGCATTCGCTCATGAAGGGATCTTTCAGACTGGGTAGAAGAAATTTTATTTTCCAGCTAAAAACAATACAAAAGGAATCAGAGAAACGCCAGAAGTTGTTTGCATGTGAATTTGGTAGATGCTCCTGCCACAATTTAAGTGTACATGCCTTAGAAGTGCAAAGTATTGTGCATTTTTGGTGTGATCCAACCTGAATGGAAACAAGAGGTGTTGGAATGGACTGTGACAAAATGCTTCTAGTGGTGGTAGTGGCTCTTATTGTCAGACAGAATCAGTAACTGGAAAATGTGAAATTGAAATGAAAAAAGTTTTCACTTTCTCCCTCCATGAGACCCAGAAAGAGAAACCTCATTCCTCTTGCACTATAACTGCGTTGTAATTAATGTTAGTGTCAGTCACACACTGCCAACTCATTTCTTTGACTCTTGGTCTGCTTGTTCAGGGTGTTATTTCTGGAATATATCTGATTATAATCTGTCATGTTGCAAGTTTATAGAGATTAATAAGGTAAGATATCTTGCTTTCTAAAGCCCCTACTGTGTTAAGTTTAATATTGCTAGCTCAAATGAGACAAGCTTGCTATATTAGAAAAAATGCTGTTCTGTGTTGTGAAACATTCCTAAGTCCATTTTTAAATTCCACTGTTCCAGGAAAAAAAAAAAAAAAAAAAAAAAAAGTTTAAACACTGCTTAGGTTACATAATTAGAGGACATTCAGCTTTCAAAGATGAGGTTCCTGAGAATTTCCTCAGTCATCGAACAGTTAGTTGAAGCTTGTGCAACTGATTGCCCAGATTTTCTCTGAAGGCAGATGACTTTTTGATGGGCAGTTCTGCCAGCTGGGTGGCTGAGTTAACTAAAACCTGATACTGTTTCTCTTTTCTCAGAACCACCCAATCTGGAGGATGCAGAGAGAATGTTAAATGAAACAGTGGTGGTGAATAATCCCATCCAGCTTGAATGCAAAGCATCTGGGAACCCGCTGCCAGGTGTGTAATTGTGCTTTTGAGAACATGCAGCGAGTCTGATAACAAGCTTTCAGTTTTATATGTCCGTTGAAAATACTGAATATTCTGAGCGTTAATTTAATTTACTAGTATTGAAGCAAGGTAGTAACTACTAAAGAGTATGTGTGATGGGAGATGTCAATGTATGTTGAGTGTTGTGGAATAAGTATTGGGGAATTCAGGAATACCCATATTTCTGTTCAAGCAAATGAATAATACAAGAGTAAACTATTCCCTTAAAGCAATGCTCTGCCCATAGTCAATAAAACTGTTAGAGTTCTATTAAAGAAGGCCAAAACGCATCTGCTCTTTCCACCTCATTAGGTCAATACTGTGTAGTTTAGGGCAGACTTGCAAATCCTTGTGCACTGGATGTGCACGTTTGCCTCCTGTTAAGGCAGATAGCTCTAAAACAGTCTGTATTTTAGTTACTTCATTGCTGGGATTCCATTGTAGGAGTTTTGGATTAGGTGTTTCTTCATAGGTTTTTGTTTGGTTTATTTTAGATGTACAAGAGGAAAGATTTATATCCTTTCACCAGTATTCCTTGCTACCTTTTCTGGTGGGATGTAAAAATATTATGTTAATATGACAATGATTGTTTCTGTGCTAGTTACTGTCACAGCAAATCATGGGAAATACTGTATATCTAGGAGGTTATACCTGGTAGCTTGTATCTAGCAGAAGTTTTTATTCTTGTGCTATGGATAGCCCCGTTTTCAGAAGAAAGTTCAGGTGACCATCTTGGTTCAAATATCTCTATCCTTAGGAACTGATTTTCTGCAAAGTGCTATTTTCATTTGGACCTGTATAAAACAAAATTTGAAATTATTGAAGATATATATAAATTATTATTTTTTTTTTTTTTTTTTAAGATTTTGTATCCGTTTTGCACTGTTTTTCCTTGTAATTTTTTTCCTCCAACTTGGCAATTGTTGTACTGCGAAAAAGACTCAGTCCAAAGCCGTTGCATCTGACTGCATGTTGAACTGATGCTAGGGAAGCAACAGTTACAGGCTCTGCTGCTGGAGGGTGCCATCTTTTGGCTGAGATGCAAAGAAATTCTCAATTTTTGTTGCTTACGAAGTTCCTATGAATTTTTCTTTTAGCATAGTAACAGCTTTCAGTTTTTCAGAGTTTCAGTTGAGTTCTGTTTTGGTTGTATACATTTCACTTCTAAACTGCAGGTGGCTTATATTTATGTTGGTTTGTAATGCTGACTAGAGGTATCTGAAAACTCAGGTGGAAAGTTTGAAGCGTATTTAGCCTCAGTATTAGCTGTTTATTGTGGGGATGCTTTTGCAATTTTTTCTCCCTCATGTTTTCTTATGCAGCTATCACGTGGTACAAAGATGGTCGTCCCCTCATGGGCGCTGCAAGTGCCACGTTGCTGCACAGGGGGCAGATCCTGCAGATTGAGGGTGCTCAGATCTCCGACACTGGCGTTTATAAGTGTGTGGCTGTCAACACAGCGGGCACTGCTGAGTTGTTTTATAGTCTTCAGGTTCATGGTAAGTATCATAAAACATATGAAAAACACCTATATGCCCAGCTTGCTCTTTTCTGGTTTTATTACCTGCACTTAGCAGACTCTTCATCATTCTTCCTCCCACCATACTGAAAGAGATGTGGCAAGGATGAAGGAGAAATATCTCTCTTTTGCTGTTAACCACTGTGGGAATCCATGGTATGAAACTGCGGAATGTGGTAAAGGTTGTCACAGCCTGGATGAACAAGCAGAGGCACCAGGTTTTTGGCAAGGGTATTTAGAGGCACCGAATTTGTGGAAAAAGGTACTTAAGTTGGCATGGACTTGGAACTGCTGTGTTTTGCTCTGATGACCTGGAAGCCAACAGCAGATAGAGAAAGGAAACAGCCCAAATATTCATAATCCAGGAAATCTACAGAAAAATGTACTTCATCCAATAAGATGAAGTGGAAATGTGGATGTTTGCAGATAGGAGACACCTGATGAAAAGCCAAATTGCAGCCTTCCCACTGATTGTGCTGGATTTTGGATCCACCCCTCTTCCAAATACTTTTCTTTGATACATGTCTATTCCTGCAGCTGGTTTTCAGGGGGAGTCTTCCATGCAAAACTATAGCCCAGATTTGGCACAGTGTCCCTAGCTGAGGTGCATGCACAGCGTATTGTTCCTGCTGATGTTCATTAACAAATAGTGAGTTCAGCAGTGCATTTCCTTGGGATTAGTGACCATGTTTTGGAAAAAATCAAGAAGTGGCTGAATGCCATTGACCCCACCCAGCCATTCATTCCCAGCAAATGCTTACAGCCAAGGACATCATTCTGGTTAAACATAAGATTGAAAAATAACTCCTAAGTGTGTGTTTGCGTCTCTGTGGGGGACAGAATTTTAGCAGATATGTGCAGGGTTTTCTAGGGAGTTAAGTCTCTCTGTCTTAGATAGGACACACAAAATTTGATTGCCCCTCCAAAACATTCTGTGCCGTTGTAGCAAGTACCAATTGCATCAAGGCAGCTGAGCCCCTGTCTACCTACATAACTCAGCTTATATCGCACAGGGCTTACAAGGGCTTATGCTTTGTATTTATGGCGGAGAAAGCTTAGCATCCAGTTTATTTGGTGATTGAGAAACCTTGATTTTTTTTCTGCTAATAACAGAACCAAGAGCGGTCATTGAAAGGAGAATAGACTCTGAAGTGTTTCACATTGGGGATATGAAGGCTGCTCAGCTGCAGCAAGCTATGCTGCAATTACTGAACACCTGCTCTAGATTTGTGTATGGCAGACAGTCTTGTAAATGAGCGTTCCTCATAGTCCATTGCTGGTTGTACTCAACAATGTATGTTGTTAATAGAGCGTTGTGTGTGCAGTATCCACGGCAGAAATTATCAGATCCTTTTTGCATGAGCTGTTTAGAAAAAGCAATGCTTGATGCTCCTGGCTTAACAATAAATGGAGTTGCAGCTCAATTTAAAGGAAGCACTTTGCTTTCCAGTTGAGCATATTCACATATTTTCATTGTACTCAGATTTTTTATACTACTTTCTCCCCTCAATAATGTTTTTTCAGACATGTAAGAACAATGGAAGCTATTGAAGTGAAATGAGGAAAGTGT
Organism: Nothocercus julius; assembly: GCA_013398735.1. Classification (NCBI taxonomy): domain Eukaryota; kingdom Metazoa; phylum Chordata; class Aves; order Tinamiformes; family Tinamidae; genus Nothocercus; species Nothocercus julius. The sequence continues at coordinate 3,045,689 of VZSV01000054.1, forward strand.
CTGTATATGTGTGGAAAGAAGTTTATAAAATCACACTAGCTTTATTGACCACTCCTTCTGCTATTACTGTAATTTATCAAAGAATAGAAAGTCTGAGTTATAAGTTTTTAGAGGTTCCCAACTTGATTAATACATCTGATTTCCAGTAAATATTTTTATACACTTTTTCCCATATAGGAGAAGTATGAGTAGATCATACTGTTCTCCCCTTTTGGAAGGAGTGATTTGAGTATTAAGTTTTGTGACTGATACAGAAAACAAAGGTGTATTAGTAAGTTATAAGTTGTAGGTTATAAAGCAAACACAATTGTTTTGATTCTCCTGATAAGTGAAACACCTTCCCTTTTAGCACTTTTGCATTAAGATGCAAATGTGTGTGGAAAGCAGCCTTTGGACTTTGAAGCTTTTTTTCCACAAGAATGTGTCAGTGCTGCACCCACATTTGTTTACTCATGAAAAAAGCAAAATAAAGGAAGCATAGCACGAGCAGTAGAAACATATAGAAAATTGTAGGCACATTCCTGTCTCCCTTTTTAATGTAGCTCTACAAAACTTTCTAGCTTGTTTACCTACAGTAAATGTTTTGAGATGTTCCATTAAGAAATTTTTTATTATGAGGCAGGTAGATATTATACATGCACATCTGCTTTAGCATGATATATGTTCACATCTACTTTGCAGGCCAATTTATTGCTCTGTATATGTATTTGCTTTATTCAGTTTATGTGATTTTTTTTTTTCTGTAAACTCCACTGCTATTAATGGCCTTTCCTAAGATCTAAATGGAATATTACAAATGTTGGTGGAAGTGTTTACAGGTTTGGGTTTTACAGTTATCTGGTGGGCCATGGGCCCAGTCTTGCTTACTATTGCCCAGCAGTTTCACTAAAGTAGAGAGATCAGAACTCAGCACAAAGCAGTCAAATGGCAAGAGCTCGGTAGTGGTAAGATTAGAAATCTTTCCAACGCTGTCCTGCCTTGCAGGAGGAGGAGAAATTTTCGTTTGTTTTCCTTGTGATTAATATTCCTACAGAGTTGTTTCATATTTGTGTTTTTTCTATCTCTTTTTTGCCCAGTGCCGCCGTCCATCTCTGGCAGCAGCGACACAGTAGCGGTGGTAGTGAATAATCTAGTGAGGCTGGAATGTGAAGCAAGAGGTATCCCTGCACCTATCCTGACGTGGCTGAAAGATGGTAGCCCCGTTTCCAGCTTTAGTGATGGACTCCAGGTACTGTGTTTGAATCCTGCTATCCAAGTGTTTTCCTATTTTGACGTATTTAAAACTAGCACAATTTAATGGCAAGGGAGTAAGTTAAATGGTTTGGAATGAGATTATAGGAGATTCTGCTGTAGGATAGTGGTGCAAATTTAGTTTCAGGAATTAGTGTGAGAAGTGAGCTCACTGTGAGAGTTTTGAAATAAGTTGGTCTTTACCTATTTCCTATTGAGCAAGAGTTTGCTTCAGCAAATTTGTCACTTATTTGCAAGATGGAGAAGTTGGACTGGATTTTTGTCCTGAAGGCATCCATACAGTTTAAGATTGGGTAATGCTAGAGAAACAATGTTGAAAGGTTTGCACTGCAGTTACTTTCAGGGGCATAGATAAGGATAACCTGTCAGTCTCATGGATTTCCATCATAACAAACATGACTAACAAACAAAAAGCATGCTTAAGACATTTAGAGAATTATCTGATGTAGGTTCATGGCATTAATAACAAGTGGCATTGTTACATTAATTAAAAACAGAACAAACCAAAACAAAAAACTCTTCACTGACATAAGTGTTTCCTTCGTTAACATGGAAATTTGTGAGGATATGTCTGGACATATTTCTTACCTACTTCTACATCATTTTTTTTCAGGATAAAATAGTAATTCAAAAAAACCGCAAACCAATACTGATGTAAGGAGGTATTCCTGCATTAAAAGGAAAGGGTGTGATTGCTTTTTGAATGTAATTTTAAGATCTGAAAGGAGTCGGGGGAATTTTATGTAATATGGGGATAACTTAGGCACAGACAGAAGGTATAATAGTTCCCTATTGATTTGCATGAAGTTAGACTTCTACTTTTGCAAAATCTTGGTCAAAAGAGAACAGCTGAGTGCAAGGAAGAGTGTAGGGAAAAAAAGAAATGGTGGTAAGCAGTGGGAAAACTAATACTTCACTTTGAAATAAAGCATAGTTTTCTCTGTTTTCAAGTCATGTATACTGAATGTGTCCTCTTTCTATTGCAGATTCTCTCCGGGGGCCGTGTCCTGGCATTAACCAGTGTTCAGATCAGTGACACAGGAAAATACACGTGTGTTGCAGTGAATGCTGCAGGCGAGAGTCAAAAAGATACTGATCTCAGAGTTTATGGTGAGATTTTTCTGGCAAATTTCTGTATTTTTCATGTAAAAAGTGTTTACAAAATTTTAACTGAATGCAAAATGGCTCAGGTCTTGATCAACCATTGAAAAAAATGGTTCCAAACTATATTAAAAGGACAAGCGAGGATTACACATGTATGTATGTATACGTATGTATACATAACTTACTGTTTCTTTCTTATTTTCTGAATCCTCTGTCACTTTTGTCTAGATAAAATTAAGAAAGTTGGTTACAAGTATGTTTAAAATTACCATTGTGTGATAGAAGCTGTCCTGGGTTGAACTCAGCTGCAGGGCCATTTTGAATGAGGCTATCACCAAAAAATAATATCACCCTGAGGACTTAACGTCATATGTGCTCTGGGACATTAATAAGTCATAGGAGGAAAATAATTAGGAGTGGTTCTGGAACTGGGATGGGTAGAAATATGCAACATCCTGAGCCAGACTAGAAGATGGAACAGTCTAGATCACATTTGGTTGCCATGAGCATAACTAGATTAATTTTAAACCTTGTTCCTTCAAAATACAAGCTCTTTACTGTCTGTCTTTCTATGTTGCATGAACTCAGTTTTCTTTTGAATGTAGTTCAGTTTGTTTGAGAGGAAAAGCATTTGGTGGGAAAATAATCACAAATAAATTTGCCTTCTGCAGTAATGGGTCAGCTTCCAATTTTCAGTTCTGCAGCAGTCATAAAGAATTTAGGCCTTTTGTGAAGTCTACAAGGGAAGTGAGAGAAACAGATTTTTCTTTTTTCTTTTTTTTTGGTTACTGTATTTCTTATCCACAGAGACCAGACTTTTCCCTAAATTATTTCCGAACTGTGAAATCAGCTGCCCTGCTAAGTACTTCCTCCGAAAAACAAAACAAAACAAAAACAAAGCTGTATTGTTAGTCGGGTTTTGAGAGCCGTACTGCTGGCTTACTGAGCAGTGCTCTGGGGCATTTTATAATCTCAAATTTGCTAATTAATTCCATATCTTTTTGTTCAAAGTGAAGTCTGGAGTATTTCTCAGAGGCAATCCAACCACTTCCCTCCTTCTTACTACCATGTGTTGTGCAATCAGACATGCAATTTCTGGAGTAATGGATTGCAAGGCTAAATGTGAAGGAAAAAGGACAATAAAGGCTCTTATGTTTGGCTGTGTTGAATTTTTATTTGTGCAAACTGAATTAGCACATGCCAAACATCAAAATCCCACTGGATACAAGCAACCAGACCAAGTAACCTCCTGGACAGATTCAGCAGTGGGCGGGAGTAATGCAAAGCACTGATGACCCATACATTCCCATTTTCCAAGTCAGTGCATGCCTGTGACTTAAACACTTCAAAATTCTCAATGTGGCAACGTTCTGGAGAGGGCAAAACACTACCTAGGGAATCTCAGAAAATTTCAGTTGATGATGAGAGAGCACGGTGTGCCCACGGACATCCAGTTTGGTGGGGAATGCTGATGCGAGGCCTGGATGGTAAATAGTTTAGGGGCATTGGCCTGCTTTTAATTTAGCCTTGTCAAGGCATGAACGCTAGGGAATACTGCTTGCTTGCCACATGCTAAGGTTCTGTTCTCAATCACTTTTCAGTTGCTTCGTTTTCTGACTGTGAATAAACAAATATTTTCTAAAATGAAGAAAAAAGTATACATTTTCCTATTCAGGAACAGCTAACAGACTTCACTTTAACTCTCTGCAAGCATTTGATTTCTACAGAGAATACTTCATTCCAAATGAATGAAGTTCATTCATTCTGATTTTTATACTCTAGAAATTTGGAAGGTTATGAAAATGAGATTATCACTGAAACTGGTGTGCAAATTAAAAAATGTTCAGTCCCAACTATTGCAATAATTAGCTAGCAGATACAGCACAAAACAACTGTTCAAAACATCAGTCACATTTTTGTTATCAAGAAGAGTTAAAAGCTTCAAGGAGCTTCTCAGTATCTCAATTTTTTTTTTGTCTTGTGATATGAAGGAGACTTAAGTTGTGTGTGGGAAAGATGCCATTCTCTTTTCATTAAATGAAGAGTTTTAACCCTCGCAGTATGTCCTACTCTGGGAAGTCCATGATGCCCAAGATTTCCTTGTTTTGGTTTGTTGTTCCAGTTCCGCCAAACATCATGGGCGAGGAGCAGAACGTCTCAGTGCTCCTGGGTCACCCCATAGAGCTGCTGTGCCAGAGCAAGGCGGTTCCCCCACCCGTGCTGGTGTGGCTCAAGGATGAACGGCCCTTGCTGAAGAAACCAGGTCTGAGCGTCACGGAGGACAGCAGCGTGTTGAAGGTAAATGGAAGGTGTTCTGTGGCAATTGCTGCCTGGGGAGCAGATCCACCCTGGAGGCACTAGATCTGTTTTGGAGGCCTGACAGCATTAGGCCCTCTGGTGCAAAAGAGTAGTGGATGAGGATGGAAGGAGGTCCAGGCACACACGTGTTTGAGTTTTGCAGTAGTACTGTATTATGAATATTTAAGGCTATAGATGTAAAAATAAAAGTTGAAAACTGAGCAGCCCCTCCCTCTTGCATTTCTTTACAATATTGTGAAAAGAAAAATCCCAAGTTTTCATTTTCTTTCTAGATTGATGGAGCTCAAGTACAGGACACAGGCCGCTACACTTGTGAGGCAACAAATGTTGCTGGGAAAACTGAAAAGAACTATAATGTCAATGTTTGGGGTAAGATTAAATAAGATTATTCTTAATATGGGAATGGGGCTCAAAGTGAAGTTATGATGTGAGACACTCAAACACTCTGTATTTCATAAACATTTAATTTCTAAGGTTCATGCAGAGAAGACGTTATTTTATATGTTGTCTTTTAACATTTGCAGGAACACATACACATTTTTAAATTATTGCAAAAAAAAATGTATAGCTCAGAACTGTGTCATTACTTATTCAAAAGAAACTCTTCCAGTGTTGAAGTGGGGTGTGGATATTGCAGTATCGTATTAGACCATGCGACTTACCCACGCCAAAGCATATGCACCCATTTGCTGAACATTTCATCTTTGTCGCCCTAATTTCTTCATCCTCTAGCTCCCACCCAGTCCTGGAAGACTTGTACTGTTGCAAGAACTTTTGGTGCTGGAGAGATCTGCATTTGTTCTTTAGTGCAGTGAGACCAATAATATTTTGAGAGAAGGGACAGTTCTTTGCTATGATGCAGCTATGATGGAACTAGCTTAATAGAAACCACGAGTTGGCTGTGAAAGTCATTGTGGATAACTGTTTAGAATTACCATCTTTGTTTACACATAGGGAGCAGAAGTCCTGCCTGCCGTATTTTTAAATTTTAAATCCAGGAAATGTATTCTTCTAAGGATTGGTGAGATCCTGAGAGCTAGCTCTGGTTCCAGAAACTGGTAGAATAAGCCCATGTGTTAAATGGAGGACAGACCTCCTTAGAGAATGGCACAAACTTTCTGATGAGAAGCAGAACACCTAAAAGGTTGAAACCAGTACGGTACCGTAAAAACCTCTGCAGACAGCCTTTCTGAAACTCTGTACATCCATTTGCTGCTTAGCAAAAAGCCTGAAGTTTCAGAAGGAAAAGTACTCTATTGTCGTGTGCATTAGAAATGGGCTGGATAAGTTATTCGCAAGTGAGCTTTTCTTCTCTGATTTCAGCCTACGTTCTCTGTTGGGTTTTTTTGGTCTATTTTCAAGTTTGACCTACGCTGTTCTCATCTAAAGAAAACGGTTTGCTCCCTTCAGGAAGGCAGTTATCCCTTCCCCAGTGACTAAGGCAAGGTAGTTTAAGACTTTGAGAATCAGAGTGAAAGGAGACTGGCCCCTTTTCCCTGCAACTGCTTCACAGTCGCCTAAGTGTTGAGCAAAGCTGATGCTCTGCTCTGGCAGGACAGTTGAAGGGATGGGATTCTGTAGGATGCAGCAGCTGGTGGACTGTGTTGCTGAAGGAGATGCTCAAAGCAAATAATGTGGCTGAATTTCAAAAAACATTTTCAGATGAATGATAATATCTGTAGGTCTGTGAGTCTCTGAGTCAGTTTTCATAACACACAGAAGCTGCTTTGTAGGGTGAAGCCCATTCAAAAGCCAGCCATAGGTGCAGCCTGTGCCTACACCACCTCGGAGGCTGGAGGGGTGGGTTTGGTCATTCCAAAGTGGAGTATTCCCTGCCAGGATCTGGTTCACAACTCTGGGGAAGCAAATGCAATCCTTGTAATTCCTTCTGCACGCACTGGGACCTGTCTGCACAAGGCTCAACAAGGTCTTGCCTTTGACTGATAACATTTTGTTTCGCATGATTAAAATATTCAGCATTTCTTTTCAGTGCCCCCGGTTATCTATGGCTCAGAGGACATCTCTCAACTGACAGTAATTGAAGGGAGCCTGATAAGCCTGATATGTGAGTCCAGTGGCATCCCCCCACCCAGCCTGACCTGGAAAAAGAATGGTGAGTTACCACCTCTTGTCCATTTTATAAAACAAATGCAATGATTTTTGCAGTTTTTCACTTTTTCTTGTGATCCTTTTAGATAGCATTTTTCAAGGAGGTCGGAAGATTCCTGAGCTGACTTAAAAGTGGACAGTTTATACATTATTAGTGAAGCATGTGTTCCCTCTGAATATGCTTATTTACTACAGCACAGCAGGACTACATCTAGACTTGTTTAAGAGTCCGAGGTGGCGTGGCCATGAGTTGTTGTGAAATACCATGGTGCGTGGGCATCTCTGTGATGCACAGTGTGATAGAGATGTGTCCTCTAAATTCTTTTAAAATTTGCAGCCATGGCACATAGCCAAGTGATGAAAATACACCTAGCTGTGGTAATTGCCTTCGGATTTGCTGAACTTTTCTCTCATCTCAACTTAATATTTAGAGTAGTATGCACACCTATTTGCTTTAGGAATTAATGTAATCATAATGTAATCATTGACAAATACCTTCTTGCGCTTAAGTATAGTAAAGTAGCTATTTTTAAGCATGGATGTTGTCAGAGGCAGAGGTTGAGACAAATTAAGACACCATACTCTTCTTATATGATGATCGCTGTGCTTTTAATCAGTCTTGTCTGTATTGTTCTATAGCATTCAGTGTGCTTTGCACCTACCTTAATTAATTTTCACTTCTGGAAAGAGCAGATTTAATTACAAAACACTTTTCCACTATGTGAAATTTTCCAGGAAAATAAAGCTTATCAAGTTCTTCTTAAAGCCTTTCTTATGGGAGCAAAAAGGGCATGACGTGAGATGTTCCAGTATTGTGCAACAAAGCCAAAGTGGATCCACTTAAATGAAAAATAATAATTGAAATTATTTGCATGTCTAGAAAGTCATTTAGAAAGCTGTGCAAATTTGAATAGTGCTAAATAATTAAATTCTTCAGCTTTCTTGAAATATAGTACATACATTCAGAGAAGATTTTAAAGATGTAAGTGGGAAATGAAAACAGAGCTTGTAAGAATTTTCAGTGGGAAATGCACATTTTTTTGGTCCTGAAGTCTCCCCATGGTTTCTAAAGGTGAGCAGAGGTGCCTAACTGTAGGTCACGAAGTCTGAGAATTCTGCTGAGAGAATATAATATTATTTTGCTGTACTATGATTCTCATATTTCTCATGAGGATTTCCTGAGCGGACGATATGTACGCATGTTATGTGGTATAAAATACACAGATGGTCTGGGTGATGAACCACCTGAGCAACCTCACTACCCTTTCCAGTGCTTTTATCTGGCAGACTCTCTTGCAGGCTCCCCGCTGGTGGTTGACCTTTCAGGAAGAGTGAGGGTACTGTCTGGGGGCAGGCAGGTGCAGATTCCCCTTGCTGAAAAGTCTGATGCCGCGTCTTACACTTGCATGGCTTCGAACGTGGCTGGAAATGCAAAGAAAGAATACAGTTTGCAAGTATACGGTAGGTTCATAGTTCGCTACTCTGATTTAGAGTTAGGTTATGAAAGAATTCTCAGTATAGTGATGCTAAGTTGCAAGGTTTTCAAGGGTCAAACTCATGTTTCCATTTTTAAAATGCCTGTAACCTATATTTAAAAACTTCTTATACTTTACTGGGGTGGAGGGAGGGTTATCTGTTGATTCACAGCCCCGTGGAAAACATTATGAACTGCTGAGTGCCCCAGCTGAGTTGCCAGAAGTAATCCACAATAACTAGTCCTTTATTAAAATGCTTATGGTTAACTTGGTTATTGTTGTGTTCAGATATTGGTGAAAATCCTGAAATGTGGCATCTATTTGACTGCTGTGTCTTTTTCTTTCATAGTTCGCCCAACTATTTTGAACAGTGGTAGCCACCCATCAGAAGTTGTTGTCACCCAAGGAAGTGAAGTTTCCTTGGAATGCAAGGTCCAGGGTATTCCAGAACCAGCAATAACATGGATGAAGGATGGCCATCCGTTGATCAGTGGAAGGGACTTAGAAATACTTCATGATGGGCTCTTTCTTCAACTAAAAAGTGCTCTGGTGTCAGACACTGGCCGCTATGTCTGTGTTGCAGTCAACGTGGCTGGGCTAGCTGACAGAAAGTATGATTTAAACGTTCACGGTGAGTATGTAAGAAAAATGGAGCAGGCATATCAGAAACTAATTAGTCCTTAAACCACTCCCAAGGACACTAAAAAAATATTAGTGTACTTAAATGTCATAGATATTTGAGAGAGAAAAATAGAAGTTTAAACAAGAACACCCTGCTAATGGCCCCTGCTTGAAGACAGTTGCCTGAGCCAGGACCTACTCATCAAATGCTCTCATTTCTCTCTCTCTGAATAATTTGAAGATGGTGCACCCCGCAATAATGCACCTTAGTCACTGAATTTGGTAGCATTTATTAAGGCATCACATTATGTTACAGCCACTTGGATTTAGTGGGACTTCTCTTGCATATGACCTTTTTTTTACTCTTCACCAAACACTGAATATTTGCGTTTTGAAAGGGTAAAGCCAGCAAAGAATGGAGCTGCTCTGCCACTAAACCAAGAGAGCAGATTATAGGGGTTTAGTGACCAGATTCTTGGCAAATCCCATCGTATCCCAGTGACGGACCAGTAGCTCTCTATAGGGGAGGTGCAGGTCAGGGCTTGCACTGAAGTCCTAAAGAGGAGAAAGGGTTATAGAAACCTAGGTTATCTCTTCTGTAGTGTGAAGTGCAGAAGTACTTCCAAAATGAAACTATTCCCACTAGGAAAGAAAAGACAAAAGTAAATTTATTTCACTTACTTTGATCTGCAAAAGAGGTTGTTGTGTGGAGTGATAATCGTAAACAGTTATTCATAAACTGTTACTCGTTGGAGATCTTAAACCATAATATAAAGTTAATAGTTCTGATAAAATTATTTTTAATAATTAAATTTAAGATACTTTTACCTGTGGGCTTTGTGATCTTTTAATTTTTTCCTTGAAGTTGCACAAGCTTGTCATTAATGGAACAAATGTCTCAGTTTTGTAGCTTCTCACCTATCAGGCCTGTCTTAACTTGAGTAGACTGTTCTTTGGATGACAGAATGCTTTGAGACCAGAAGTCATTTTTATTTGGTGTGAAGTGTGATTTTTCTTTCCTTTTGCTCCATAGTTCCCCCGAGCATCGCTGGTGACTTGCAGATACCTGAAAACATTAGCATTGTGGAGAAAAATCCCATCTCATTGATCTGTGAAGTTTCAGGAATTCCCCTGCCCTCAATAACGTGGCTCAAGAATGGATGGCCTGTCATTGCAAACAGCTCAGTGAGGATCCTCGCAGGTACAAGAAACTTTGAAACTGTAGGAGGGTTTTTTGAATTTTTTTAGGGGATTTTAGTGAAGGATGCTCTGCAGATGCATGACCAAAAGTCTGATTCCATGATCTTTAAAGACAAAAAGAAAAAAAGAAACCTTTATCCAGTACCAAACTGTTCAGCAAGTAGAATCAGATTGGCTGGAGTGTCTGATAAATAAGTACATAAACTATTTAAGTCTTTGCCAAACTTTACTTGGAGAGGACCAAGGTGTGATAGCTATTAGGGCATATAATCTGTGGTACAGTGTACATGGTAATGTAAATATTGTCTGGCCTTGGAGCTGACCAAATGTGATCTTTAAAATATCTTCTTTTAGAAGCCGAAAAAAGGTGTCAGGCAGGAAAGGACAGCACAGAGCAGTTCATTTGCAAGAAGGCGAGAACAGTACAAAGTTCAGTGGACACAGAGTAACTTAAGATAGGCAGAGAAACAGCTTCTGTTCGTCAAGGGTCTTGACTTCCAAGTTCAGGTGTATTTTATGTCCATAGTGATTGACAGAGGTGAGCTAAATAGGAAGGGCTCAATACTACACAGTCCTGTAAAACACAGTCCTGCAGGGAAGGGAGACTGTGTTCTGAGGAAGGTTCTAATACTTGGACATAGCCAAGCCATCTGGCAGCGTGGATGTGGGAAAGCCATGAGAGAGGTAAATGGACTTTTTCAAACTTTAGCTAAGCTGGGATTTGCAGCTGAAATTCATGAGGATTTTTTTCATCTGTGTAGCTTTTAGTGTTGCAGGTAGTTTTGCTTTCTGGTCTTACAGAAATGTGGATAAAAGGATATGGAAAAAGAAGCGACTGTCTGATTGTTATCTGATAGAAATCTGCCTTGCCACCTATAAAAACAGTTTCTTTGGGGAATGATAGTTGCTGTTTGGCCTGTTGATTTCTGCACCCACGTTAACATCAGCACCCTGATTGCAGGCTTAGGAAGGGTGAGGCACAGAAAGATGTTTATTTTCTCTGAATGGTAGTGGTAGTGGGGAAACAGGCCAGAATTGTGGTGCTGGTTTTTTTCCCCAGCAAACTCTGTGCTTTTGTGCAGTTCTTTATTAAACTACACCTTGCGGTGTAGTTTAACATAAAGGCAAGCAACAAACAAAACCCTTCAGCTAATATTTAAAAGGTAAAATACTTTGCCAAAGCAGCATTTCAGTGCTGTTGATTGAAAACATGCTTGGCACTGCAGTTGATTTAAATGTGTGGACACACTGTTGGCAGCTTGAATTAGCTTGGAAACTGTACTTATGTTTCTTGTTGATGATGCTCCATCCTGAGCCCTTTGCAAAAAAAAAAAAAAAAGGGAAAATCTCCACCACAGCACGTCTGTCCTCCTCACCAGCACGCACCAAGCTGCCTGCCAGCTTTGGGAAGGAGAGAGGCTTTTATTAAGTTCCAGGGGTATGTAGAGAGTCATCTCCTGCCTCAGCACTGGAGCTGCTGCTCTGCAAATATGTGATCTTAGAGAGAGCTGCACAGTCTCCTGCAGGTAGATACCTCCTCCGTGTGGCTTCTTACAGGGTTTTGCTCAGCCATAGAAAGGATCAGGGTGATACAAGGCTGTGGGACCTGAGCCCTCCTGAATCTTATGGTGCTCCCTGCAGCAGGTGTGATTCCTTGGGCTGAGGCACAGCCAGGTGCAGCTTAGCAGTTTCTTTCTTCAAAGCACATGGCCAGAAACAAAAATTTGGGGGATATATCTCAATAACAAGACTCTGGGGATCTCCACAGGCGGGAGATGTGCAGTTCAGAGGTGGTGTACTGTGCAGTGATGATTGCTAATGTGAGACTGCTACTGAGGAAGTGGGAGAAGGCTGAAGGATGGCTATCACGTTTGTTTTTGTACTTAACTGCTCATTTTTCCTTTGTTTTGCTGTTTCTCTGCCAAAAAGGAAGCAAAGAGAAAATACTCTGCTAGGGAAAAGTAAGGATATTCTTGGTTCTTTACTCAAACATACTTGCACATCTGTCCTTTAAACCAGCATACTCTAATGATGGTGCATTTTGTGTCTTTCGCCTCAGGAGGCAGGACACTCCGTCTGACACACACCAGTGTAGAAGATGAAGGTCAATATACCTGTGTAGTGATGAATGCTGCCGGAGAAGCAAGGAAGGAGTTTGACCTTTCTGTTCTAGGTAAGTGTGATGATTTTTGTTATAAAAGAATTACAGAAAGGGGGCTTGCTATGTACGTGGGCAGTACTTTGAAAAGTACTTTGCCAAAGCATGCCTTCTTAGGAGGAAAAAAATTAGGGGTGATAATGTGGTCTGCAAATGAGGTTTTAGGTGATCTGGAAAGGTGGAGGTTTGGTGGTTCTTGACACATCAGTTCTCATCTGATCCACTGCATGGCTCATAAATGCCATAATGATGGGACTAAGGGGACAGGGGGATACGGCTGTTTCTTTTGACAGCAGCCTGAACTGAAGCTGTCTTAAAGTCAAAGGAAAATGACAGCTGCAGGAAGGCAAGTGGAAGTCATTCTGGGAATTGGATGCACCTTGTGCTGGAAGGCAGGGAGCTGTAACCCCTGTCATAATTCTTATGCATTGAAATCCGCAGCATCCTGCCACACTCAATAAGTATTTATAGTTTAGCTCTGTGATGATGATAATCTGTTGCAACAAAGAAGTAAAAACAAAGCCAAGACCTACTGTGAAATTAAACACTGGACCTGGAATTGTTTTTTGCACAAGAGAAATCTCTGATCCAAGGAAAATCTTCAATCAGTAAAACTTTTGCTACTGTAAAGAAACTAAACAAAATGTGATAGCTGATGCTCCTGCTAATGTATTTAGACAAGCACTAATGCAGCAGTGTCTTTACATGAGAACTTTTAAAGGTATATAGAGCCTTTAATGTGTAATTTTGTTTAGTGCCTTACTTTCAGAAATGGTATTTTTGCCAGAAAATACTGCTCTTGAGTCACTATTTATTATTTCTGCTAGTAATTACCAGGCCTTAAGCAGGTTGTCTTAGATCATTAGTGTGTAGAATTTGACTGTAGGTCTTTTCTGTAAGATGTAGTGCACGATCCGTTTCCTTTCGCCTTCAGCTGACATAGACATATAGTAACTTAGATTCATGTCAGTTCATGTTTATTTGATGAGCTCATGGAAGTGTGAATATGGCAGAATGGAGGAGATGGCCAACCACTGAAAAGCCTGCATTGTTTTACTGTTTTCTTTGGACAGTTTTAGCAGAAGGATGTTCACGAGGCTTCTGGGAGCCTCTCTCGCATGGTCTTTGTTTGCCTTGAAGAAGAATGCTCAGCAAAGCCTAGTTCAAGTGGGCTCAGTGGAAAATTCCATTGTTGGCTCTTCCCTGCCCTCCGCCCGGTCATTTTTTAATCTTTCTAGAGGAAAGTTACTGGAATGTGGTCTGAGAGCAGCGCAGCGCACGCAGCAGCTCACTGCAAGCACACAGCGTGCAGGAATCGTCCTGGGCCGCAGCTCCGGCCTGCGCAGAGAGCTCAGCCTCAGAAGCAGAATACTGCTATGTTTGCAAAGTGCTTGGTGTCATACTTCTGAAATTAATTTGTGCTGACAATTTGCTCTGGAATTTTGGGGCCAAAACAATGAGTTGTGCATAAATAAGTGGATTTATGAACAAGGACTTTTGTCCTGACTTGGAAGTCCTGACAGTTATGATTTTGGGCTATATTTTCTCCCATCTAATATTATGTGTCTTTGTCCAGCCACATTTGAATGCTGAAACCCCCAGGAAAGTCTGTTTTTCATCGCTTGCACAGTGGCAGCAGGGAATTTGACCATAACTGCATTACAAGTTGGTGAGAGCGTCAGCACTGGCCACATTGTCTGCCCACCAAGTTTTCCTGGTCATCATCCCACCACACGTCCTGTTCAGAAGCCAGCGTTTAGCTGCTTTGAAATAGTTTTGTCACCATTCCAGCCATCCAGTGTGATGCAAACTTATTGTAACTTTTTGTTTTCTTCTCTTTCCTTTTTGTTCTGTTCATCAGTATCAAAGACCTCATGTGACACAGCTTTTTCTCAGTTGACAGGAGTTCAGCATGTCTTATTTTACTTTGATTCTGCTTGTGATTCATATTTTTTTAAAACTTTTGCTTCTGTCTTACTGGTAGGTCACAAATAAGCTATTAAATATGTTTGCCTTTCTTGTGTCATCAAGTAGTCAATCCTACAGTAGGCTTTTTCTTATACTGAGTTCAATATTTTGAGTGTGAGTAGGTATTTTAATAGTATAGTTACGTCTTCTATTTCTCCACAGAAATAGAGTTGATAGCACTGTAAGATGCCATTAGACTCATAATTTGTTTGTGTGCCTCTGTGGAATTAACTATATCAGTATGAAACACATTTATGCCTTTACACAACATCCACCCTTTGGTAATCTACTATATTTCTTTCACTGTGCCGGTGAGGGAAAAGGAAAAACAACAACAAAAAAATGAAGTGTGTGAACAAACAGGCTTTATCTGTCTTTTTTTTTTTTTTTTTTTAATCCTTTCCCTAGCATTCTGGATAGATGCTTTCAATTACTTATGGAAAACAAGCAGCCCTTAAACTGAAGCAATGGTTTTGAACAAATAAAATCACTAGCTTCTTAATAAGGGGATAGAATTTGCTTGCAAACTTACAAAATGTGCTGGTGCATAAGATCAATCCTGGCACATTAACGAAGTGCACACTACCGCTGCTTGCCATCTACTGCTCTGTTAATTATGCTCAAAAGTGTAAGGAATGCACCTTCTCAGCACACTGAGCATCGTCTAGCTCTACAGAGACAACAAGGGGAGCACGTTGTAGCACTGTGGTCCCTTTGCGTGGAGCAGTGTGGTTAAGGAGTGCAGAACTTGGCTGTCTCACATCTGGACCTGACTTCAGGAGGTCTGGCTGAGCTGCTTGATCTGTGTGGCTGAGGGAAGCATGCCCTCAGGCGCACTGCCTTTGGTACGTAGGAGTTGCAAGGAATATTCTGATTACAGAACAGTTGAGGCTGGAAGGAAACTCTGGAGTTCATCTAATCCACCCAAGAGACTCAAGGAGTGTCCCCTAGAGTGTGTGGCCCAGGACCCTATCTGGACAGCTTTTCATTATCTCCAAGCATGGAGAGATTTGATACTGATGTTGTCTTTTTGTCTGTCTGCAGTGCCTCCAGGGATTATGGATGAAAATAAACTGGAAGATGTGAAAGTGAAAGAGAAGCACAGTGTTACCCTCACATGTGAAGTGATAGGTAAAAGTATACAGTATTACTCATCTTTACAGATCAATCCCATGGTGTCAGTCATCACTGGTTTTGTTTTAATTGGAACTTTCAATCCAGTGGAAATTTTTAATTTAAGATTCAACATGTAGCAGAAGGAAGAAATTCTTATATATAGCTTGTATACAATGTAACCAAGAGGACAGTGCCATGATATTTCTGCTCGAAAACCCTGTAGAATTTAGGAGGAGGTGTATATAGAGCCTTAAGAAGGCTCTAAGGCTATAGAATTTGTATTCCAAAATATCTCCCTAAAGGACATATTTTAAGAGAACATCTGAAACTATATTTTTCCATTATTCATTATATTCATTTCCATTTTATAGAAAGCTTAGACTATTCTAGAAATTATGGAACAACTAATACTTGCAATTTTCTGTAATTCCTTAAGGGAACCCTGTACCACAGATCACTTGGATAAAGGACGGGCAACCTCTACTTGAAGATGAAGATCACAGTTTTCTGTCCAGTGGGCGTTTTCTGCAAATCACCAATGCCCAGGTCACCGACACAGGGAGATATATGTGTATTGCATCGAATGCGGCTGGAGATAAGAGCAAAAGCTACAGTCTTAATGTACTTGGTAAGGCAAGGGGTGCTGGCTGCTGCAGAAAAAGTACTAATCTGTAGGTGACCAGATAGTCACACTGAGATTTTATAGCACTTCATTTATAGCAATGATTACCACGAGCACGAGCCAAATTCGTAGACTGGCTATTCAATACAAAAGTTACTTTTCATGGCATTCCCTTCTGTGATTAGTGATTTTTCTGCTCCTAGTGTCTCCAAACATTGTGCATGCAGGCGGCCATGGAATTGCAGAAGACATCACTGTTATTCTCAATAGCCCAACCTCCCTAATTTGTGAGGCTTACTCGTACCCTCCAGCCACAATCACCTGGCTGAAAGATGGCAGTCCTATGGAATCAGACAGAAATATCCGCATATTGCCAGGTAAATCCTTTCTTTTTGTCGTTGAGAGGGAAAATAATACTTTACTATTTTATTGCTTAGTTACTGTTACAGAACTTTTTTTGATAACATCAAAGAATATATTTCATTAAGTCCAATGTTTTTTATGTTTGTAGAACTTTCCATTCCAGTATCTGTGAACGCTTCACAATTAACTGATTAGATATTTGTATTTTTTTTGTATTGAGGTATTTATCCTATTGAGCTAAATAATTTAGCTAGAGCTAAATAATGTTCTTAAGTTCACTGCAGTTACTGATGAGCATAAATAATGTGAAATTCAGTGTGGAAATGAGCTAGATGGAAAGAGATATAACCAGTAAAGTTACTAAAATATAAGGTGATATTTTTCTAAGTTATTTGTAATTTGCCACTTTTTTCTTTATGGAATAACTAGCACATCTGTGAAGATGGGAAACAGGAAAAGCTCCTCTAGGAACACTGAAGTAATGCAGAAGAACAAGTATTTAGTATTGTCAAGTGCAACTGTTCAGAGGAAAAATGAGCAGTATTATTAGCTAGAGGTTGAATTACTACATTGGGGGACAATTTCTGGGAATGCAGTCTGAAAAGAGCTGCAGCCAAATTAAATAGTGACTCATCTTTGAGAATGCAGACAATATAAATCATAAATAAACAGGGTGCTATGGGAAGGAAATTGATGGATGTCCAACTTGTAAAGGCCACCTGAACTCTTAAATCCTGGTGATTCATTCGTGCTTATACTTTATTTCACATAGTGGCTGTTGCCTCTGTCCAGTCTTCAGAGAGCATTAAGGGCCTCTCTTAAATCAAGTACCACACATCTTAGAGGCTCATGTCAAGCCTTGTATGTTCATTCTGCTTAGTTCTTTTTCTGTCACATAGAGAACCCTAAATGTAAATATCTTCTAGAAATTTCTTGTACAGAACTACATTAACAAATTCTCAAGGAATCCAGCAGCAAAGAGTTGGGTATCAAAGCACTCTGTAAATTATACGCTTGTTCATTACATAGCCTACCTGGTGATACGTGTTTAGTTTGTTGTGCTCATCTAAGAGCAGAATCTGGCTGCAAGGACGAAGAATACTCTGCAGACCATTTAAATAATTGGCAAGCAAGAGTATAATGTGGTTGCTATTAAAGAATGATCTCTTTTGGCAGGAGGTCGAACCCTGCAGATTCTGAATGCACAGGAGGACAACACAGGAAGATATACCTGCATAGCCACAAATGAGGCTGGAGAAAGTTTGAAACACTATGAAGTGAAAGTCTACAGTAAGGAAATACTTCCAGTACTGATTTGTTTGCATTCTTCTATTTCTGTCCTTCGCAGTGTTGGCTGTCCTAGAAGGGGGGATTTTCAAAGTGGTCGTTAGTACTCTTGTTTAGCTAACACCTGCCTTGGCTCATTGGGTGCACATGACATTGACTGGGGAAAGGCACTGGGAAAACTTGTTTCTGCATCCTTTACAAGTGTTTTTTTTGGCCAGAAATCTTAGTACCACCCGGGGAAAGACATTTAATATACAACAAAGTCTAGTTTCTGCTGTAGTTTTTCCAGTTATGAGTTTCAAATTAGTTAAAAGCTGCACAATGGGAAACCAGAAGAAAGAGTCTCAAGACCATTTGAGCTCTTTTAAAGAAATGGAGTGGTATGGAAGGTGTGCAAAAAAAAAAATGCGTAGCATTTAATGGGAAACTTTCTTGGGTAGGTAAAAGAGGAGGATGCTATTTTTATTTACTTCCATAAAATACCATATTCATAGAAGCTTTCTTGTGCAAGATTTCTTGACAGCACTTTGTCCTTTGAGTGTCTGTGCCTAATATTCTATTTTAATGCTCAACATCTTCATTATAGGCTCAGTCAAGCATGGCTTCTTATTTCTTTTTCTATTTGCTAATCTTTTAGTCTGAATTTGGGTTGCTTCCTCCCAGTAACTGTGCTGTTATTTTAATTACACTAAGTTCCTAATAAGGTCCCACAGGATTGGGAATAATGAGAAGATTATGAAAGAGCTCATTATCAGTGTATAACTATACAGCGAAATAAATGCCCCCTTTCTTCCCCCCAAAGGCCATTGCAACTGCCAGTCATTCTGATACTGTAGACTTCAGGGAGAATTTTAAATTTCCTGTTGAGAAGAGAATGGGAAGCACTTGAAAAAATAACTTAGGAGACCGACGTGGGGGGTTGTTTTAAGAATTTTTAAGTGTTCTGTTTTTATTCTGATTCAGAACAAAACAAGATTTTGCAACACTAGGGTTTTCAACAGAATGGAAATTCTGAGTTTTGACCAGCTACTCTGAGCGTGGACTTCAGTTCAAATGTGTTTTTGAGAATATTTGTTTCCTGTAAAATGTTTTTTAGTGGTTGCACTACACAGAAATTTGTAGAGTTCAAGCCAAACACCTAATAATGTGATATATAGCTAGGTAAGGCCGTGGCCAGGTTTGCATGTCAAAAAGTGTTTAACACAACTGTATTAACCCAGCTATGGGAAGGAGGCAGATTTGAGGGGGATGCACTTGCCTACCCTGAGCTTATCATCACCATTTTCCCTGTATCTGACTCTTCTTAAAATGCTGCCTATGACAAAAAAAATGTCTCCCACTTCCTTTGTTCCTGCGCAGTTCCACCCACCATTGTCAAAGGTGATATCTCAGGGATGGGTCTCTCCCCTAAAGAAGTGAAGATCAAAATAAACCACAGCCTGACACTGGAGTGTGAAGCTCATGCGATTCCTGTTGCTGCCATCAGCTGGTACAAGGATGGACAGGCTAGTCACTAACTTATTCCTTTTAATGGGCTGGTTTCCTGCTGGAATGATTGCATATTCACTGTCACTGCTAGGAACATTTATGTACCGTGACAGGCATATTCACACTGCTAAGTTGGTAGGAATCATCTTTGCGCACTCTTTCTGGCAGGATCGCCCTTCGTGTTGTGTCTTAGAAATTTGCTGGTGGCCAGACCTCTGCAAGCTGACACCCTGGGGTGTTTTTGTGGGTGCTTGGCAGTACAACCGAGACACGAGTGCTGGGGTTTCCAGCAGCCAGCACTGGCCTGGGCACCGTGGTGGGAGGGCCCTGCCTAGAAGTAGCATCCAGGACATTGCCACATGTTTCTTTGCCTTTGGGTAGACTCCCCACAGGCCCTGCTGCAAAACGGCCCCCCGCTCAGTTCCTCTGCTGCCCTCGCAGAAGCTGCCAAGAGCCTCCCACTTGGTGCTGGCAGAGTTCACAAAGCCACAGAGGCATCTGGGCCCTCTGCAAGGGGGAATTCGGAGCGCTTCCTGCCACACGCGGTCTTTGCAAGAGTATCAGGCTGAAGGAGAAGCGGTTGGGAAACGTTTTGCCACAGAATCTAGCTACCAAGATCAGAAAGATCAAAAACTACGGTTTTTGACAAAGACAAAAAGAAAATTGTCTCCCGGAAAATAAGGGTTTGATCAGAGTTACTCAAGGTATTTTGAAGCAGGAGAGAGGTGACCTCATAAGACTTCCACAAACACATCCCATTCTGGTATAGGTTTTGTGTGGTATTAATGTATATGTAAAATTGCCTTTCAGCCTCTTAAACCAGATGATCATGTCATCATCCAAGCCAGTGGTCATACTCTGCAGGTTAAGGAGGCTCAGGTAGCAGACACTGGTCGTTACACTTGTGTGGCATCTAACATTGCTGGAGAGGATGAAATGGAGTTTGATGTAAATATACAAGGTGAACAGCATTCAGTTTACAAAGTTCTTATTTTCTGATAATCTCATGTGCTGAGGTGTTGGAATTGTTGATAATTTTTGTATCTTTTAGACCAAGTCTACTTGATCTAATCCAATATTTTGGAATCTTGTGGGATAAAATATTCAGTGTGATTTTTATTCCATATACGTTCATGAAAGAGTTTCTGGCTCTTCTTTCATTCACATATAGTATTTGCAATGTTTCTGAAGTACTCATCATCCTCTCTCTCTCTCTCTTTTTTTTTTTTTTTTTTTTTTTTTTTTTTTAGAGTTTTGAGATAGCTTAAAGCTAAAACTTGATGACAACCAGGCAGTTTAGTGCTTAAATTAATGAATGTTGAGCAATGCCTTCAGTGGTTTGTTAGCAGATCTTCACACGCTGGTATTTATTAGTCTCCAGAAAACATTCAGCAGATTGATCTGTTGTTCATTTTGATGAAACAAACTAGAATTAACTTGGCTTGGTTATATTTGGGGGATAATTTAGTATACATCACTTGCTATTTAGTGATTACAATATATGTTTATTTCTTGACTTTAAAATTGATGATTTCCATTCTAACTCTTTCCGTCACCCCCAATCACAGTTCCTCCTAGTTTCCAAAAGAGTTACAGGGAGTGGGAAGCTGGTAACATGGTGGACACAGGAAGAGGAGAAAACAAAGACGTGATTATCAACAATCCCCTTTCTCTGTACTGTGAGACCAACGCAGTTCCTCCCCCAGTGCTCACCTGGTATAAGGATGGCTACCCGCTAAGCTCTACTGAGAAAGTACTGATATTACCTGGTGAGTACCATAATATGTCATTTCATCACTTTAAGAAATGGTGTTAGCACTAGAATTTTCATGTTCGTAACAAACTCTTCCTGTACAAAAACTGTATTGTTCTCAGGCCATTTCATCTTTCTCTAGTGGAAATGCTTCTCCCCGGTGCTCAGACTTCAGCCCTTTATTTAACTTTCCTATGACAGGATAGTTTTGGGAGGCATATGCAAAGAGGGGTATGGATTGAAGGACAGTGGTGAAGGTGACAGTTTTTTCCTCCCTACCACTCACCTGTTTGGAGACTAGTGACCACCACTCCCCAGATGTATTCCAAATATATCCTCTCTTTGTAAAGCTATTTAAGGACCTATCCTTGAAGTTAGCAAGAGAGTGAAAAGTAGAACTAGTATGTACCTCTAAACTTTAGAAGTGAATTTCTGAATTACATGGAGCTCCCAGGACAAAGTAACAAGGAAATAAAAAATGTTTTGTTATTTATAATCCAGAAAAAATGCTGACCGTTCATAACTTTGCTTGCTCAGGTCTCCATTGAAACGTAATGTGGAAGTGATAGAAACTGCTTGTTTTAAATCTTGCATTCTCCTTCCAGGAGGCCGAGTGCTACAGATTACACGAGCGCAGGCTGAAGATGCTGGGAGATACACGTGCGTGGCTGTAAATGAAGCCGGGGAAGCTTCCATTCATTATGACGTCCGTGTGCTCCGTGAGCCTTCCTGCTTTCCTTTCTCTTTCTAAATGAAAACACCAAAAAAAAAAAAAAAAAAAAAAAAAAAAAAAAAAAAAAAAAAAAAGTAGGAATTAATAAGGCATTATATCCTAGACTCACTTAACTTCTGAAGTTCTCTGTATTTGTAAATATAAGGAAAGGCATGTGCAGAAGTCCTGTTTTCACTCTTGATGTCATTTGTTCCCAATCTAATCTCCAGTTTGTGCATGGTTTTGCTGGTTCGTCATTTTAAAAATTGCCACTGAGCCTTCCTAAATTGCGCCATTTTGGTCTTTTGTAGTACCGCCAACCATTGGTGGAGCTGCTGGTGACCTGCCTGAAGAAGTGACCGTGCTGGTGAACAACCCTGCGGTGATGGACTGCTTGGCAAGTGGTAGCCCTGCCCCAAGTGTCACTTGGCAGAAGGATGGCCACCTTCTAGCAGAAGATGACAAACACATGTTTTTATCCAATGGAAGAAGGTTACAGGTAGTGCCAAGAGAATAACTGATTTTTAGCATCACAAGCACATGGACTACCTATAAAAACAAATCTGTTTAGATTTGCTGAGTGTGCAATGCTGTATTTCTTTTTTAGTCATCTTGGAGGTGCTGCCAGCCTAAGGAGCATCTGTCCCTTGTCCCTGCCCCTCAGCGATTTATCCCCGTTCCTGTGCCATTCCCCAGCTTAAATGTTTGTGGGGTCATTCTGTGAACTGCATCAGAGAAATCAGTTGGTTAAAATAATCTCGCAAACAGAAGAATTATTGTTTAGAACAACCAATGCTGTCAGTTTTGTTTGAGCTTCCTTAATGGTGTTTTATTTTTGCAAAATTTACTTTCCTTAGAAAGTAGTCTGTTCTGAAGAAGAAAACCCCATTTACTCCAATTACTAGGTGAAATCAGATGAAATTATTAAAGCAGAGAGCTGAGCTTATTTTCATCTGTTCTTGCACCATAAATTAGGAATGCAATAACATATAAAAAACATACAGAGCATTAAGATTTTTATTTCAAATACTTTTGTGAGTAATTCTTCTGTTATTAATTATGAATTAGCTTAATACGACAGATATTTCATTGGCTTTTCTGGAGGTCTGAAATGTGCAGATTTTGAAAGGAATAGCATCAGTAGAAGTTTCTCAGGTTCATTTCTTCATAATGCAATTTATCCTCCAGTAGGGCAGAAAAGTCCCAATGAAACAAAAAAGCATCTGGAACCCCCCAAAACTGATGCTTTGATTGTAAGCTCTCTTGTATATCAGCTCTACTAAAGTTTTGTTTCTTTTCCTTAGATTTTGAATTCCCAAATAACAGATACTGGCAGATATGTCTGTATTGTGGAAAATGTAGCTGGAAGTGCCAAAAAATCCTTTAACCTGAATGTTCATGGTAAGTGTATTAATCCCTAATTTGCTGATTGTTTACTTTCAAATGTTAGTTTAGTTTAATTATATTTATTTTAATGTAGTGCTTGGCAGCTTTAGTAGCTTTGTGTGTGTAAGTCATCTCATTGGGTATACTGGAGCTTCTGACATAGCAGAAAATAAGAGATCAAATGTAAATTTAAAATGTCTTGGTACCACACCATTAGTGGCACTTTTGATACCCCATGGCCTAGTTGCACAACTAACCCCTGTAGCGGCACACGAACATTGAGGGAACCTTGTGCCTTGGCTGCGTAGCCTGCGTAGGCTTCCCTTAGCTCTGCAATCATTACTTACAAACAGGTTGGATAATGGGCTGCTTGAACATGCTTATGAAAAGTAGTTTCCAGGAAAATTATGTTGGAAATCATTAAACAAGTAGATGAGTTTTTTTTTTTTTTTTTTTGGATTTCTTTATGTTTGTAATATAACTGCTTTCATAAATGTGAATATGAAAGGATGCATTCTTTATAAAGTCGAAATATACATTTCATATCTTACAAGTAAATAACAAACTAAAATAAAAACTTTTAATGCATGGAAAGTAAGCATCCAATTTTAAAATCTCAATCTGTAACCTTAATACACAATATGGATAGATAGGTAGTTTTCATACTGATTGCTAAGATTGAACCCATCAATGTATCTGTACTCCTGTACAAAATTTGTGTGTGTAAATTAAATAATTATTAATTAAATAATGTGGCACATTTGTGAGTGTTTTGTACATGCAGTAAAAGGCTGCATTATTTGAATATATACCACATAAATTGTTTAAGCAAAATTCATTAAAAAACAGCTCAGATTTGGCCCTAGATATTTAATTTCCCACTGTCTTGCACTGCCAATAATCACATCTGTGGGAAAGCAACTAAAAGTAAATAGTGCAAAAATGTAATCACATCAGAATCCCCCATTTATTCTTGTGACCTGTTTTACACTCATTTCTATCAGGGGAAAATAGCACTTGCCTATTCCAAGTTGAATAACATGGGCAAAATCACCCGGTGACATTGACTCCTCTTAGCTTCTGCACAGTGCCACAGTGGAGCCATAAACTTGGCGTAATGACTGCTCTGTGTCGTTCAAGTGACAGAAAGCAGCTGGAGTATTTTGTATAGATTTGGTCCAGAATATTTTAACATTTCATTCTTTGAGGAAGAGTCCATGTTCTTTGGAAAGATTTTTCCAGCCAGTGGAGCCAAGAACATGCCTTTGCTTTCCTTTTAAGTGTTTTATACATCCATACTGTAAAAACATGGAAACTAAGACTTGGGATTTATTAAAAAAAAGAAATTTATAGTTAGTTTGTTTTAAATAGTAATTGTAGGAAGGTCAAATGTTAAAATATTCTTGTATTTAGAAATACTAGGACTTGTAAGCCTAAAAATGCAGCCTTAGAGCAATGCACTCGTGCCAGACTTCCAAACTACTTAACACTGCACAACAGGTTTGTCTGGGTAACAAAAAGACAGTAACAAGAAGACTGTGAACTAGAGCAGAAGGAATCATTTGTGGTTCTCTAGCATGAAAAAAAAAGATTATTTAAGAAAGAACAGGAACAGTTCAGAGTATCAACAAGAAGTGATAAATCCTCCCATATATTCTGACAAGGTAAATTTGGTTGCCTTACATAGCAGAAGTTCTTGGGAGTACAGTGTTTTATAATTAATAATTCGTTAGTCAGAAATTGCAGAATGTGTCATAGCTTAGTTAGCTTTCCCAAATCCTGAACAAGGAAGGGATTGCACATGAAGTTTTTGTGAATTGTAGGAAAAGGGATGACAGCTGAAGTAGCTTTGGTCACATTTCCAGATACAGCCAGAAAGCAGAGATAGTTAATAGGATATGAAAGATGTTTTCAACTCGATCCTTTGGTGTATCTCAGCAATTTAACCTTATTTTAATAAATCAGATTCTTGTGGAATATTAATTGCTGACACCTTGATGGATAATATTAGTGTATTTCTTCCTGCAGTTCCTCCAAGTATTGTTGGTACCAATCCTGAAAACGTGACTGTGGTGCTGAGTAACTTCATCTCTCTGACATGCGAGGTCACTGGCTTTCCACCTCCTGATCTCAGCTGGCTCAAGAATGGGAAACCTGTCAGCTCGAATACCAACACTTTCATTGTGCCTGGTGAGGAATCTGCTGCTTTGGCAGCCCTTGAACTTAACCTCCAGCTGTTTTGCATTGATAAAGGTGGCAGACATTTATAAGCCAGTATATTCTCGCTATCACTCCAGTGAGTAGACTTACATCAGTAAGAAACTTGGCCTGCTCTTGGCCTACTCTGTTTGTAAAACATTTAATATTTTGTCTGTTGTGTAGGTTCACTTTAAAAGGAAACTATCTCAGACAGAAAAGAAATGAAATAAACTTTTTGTGTGGGAAAGCTGAGAGAGCAAGTCACATAAATGAGGTGCCCTAGCATAGGTATTGATAAAAGCTGTGTCACTTTGACTCACCCCTCGAAGGAATGATCGAAAATTGAGGTGGGAATTAAGATAAATTCTGGTGGTTTAGAGGCAAAAAAAATACAGCCATACCATTGACTTCACTGAGGAGATAGATTAATCCATAGCAAACTTTTGATCTCTCAGGTAGAAACCCTTGTATTCTGAGGTCTTTCTACCCATCCCAAGGTCTCCATCAATAAGGCCCAGGAGTGCCTGCGTCATTTCCGCTCCTCCTTATCATCTTCAGCCCCGTGCTTTTTTGAATATAAGGTTAATATAGTGCCTACACTCAGTCTGGTGGAACTGCAATGTCAAAATAACATTTGAGGTTGGTATAATAAGCAGGAATAAATCTGAAGTCTTCTCTCTCTACTTTAGGTGCTCGGACTCTGCAGATTCCCCGCGCCAAACTATCAGATGTCGGTGAATATACTTGTATTGCCAGAAACCAAGCTGGGGAAAGTCAGAAGAAGAGTTTCCTAACTGTCTTTGGTTTGTTTGTTTGTTTTTTACTCTTTTCTGAAATAATATCTACTGCTGTGAAAATGCAGTATTTTATATTTTTCCTTAGGTTGTTTTTCCCCCTCTGACAAAACAAAGGCAGAAATAACTCTCAGCTTGTTCTTCAGTCCCCCCAAGCATCAAAGACCATAGTGGGACATCGCTGGCAGTGATGAATGTGAGAGTGGGCACCCCGGTGATATTAGAATGCGAATCCAATGCTATCCCACCACCAGTCATCACATGGTACAAGAACAGGCGCATAATTTCAGAGTCGGCAAATGTGGAGATCTTAGCAGATGGGCAAACGTTACAAATCAAAAGTGCTGAGGTAGGCGAGACCTGTGAAATGCTGCACCTGCACCTATTCCACTACTGTTAAGTGATAATTTTGCCCTTTTTGATGTGTTCCACTAGGTGTCAGTAGGCAACGTATTTGCAGGAGGTCTTCATTCTATAAGAAGGACTTAAATTCTGGTTAAATTCTAGCATTAAATTGCAAGGGCATGTAGCATTAAAATTAAATCAACATCAGAATTTCTTTTTTTTATTTCTAGGTTTTTGACACTGGCCAGTACGTGTGCAAAGCCGTAAATATCGCAGGGCGCGACGATAAAAATTTCCATCTTAATGTTTATGGTGAGCATATGCTACATCATCTACAGTAGCTATTATTATACAGCAGACATTATGTGGTGAATAGTTCAAAATAAGCTCCCCAAAGTATTTGGCAACCAAACTCTTCATATTGCTTCTGTTCAATTTGCAGTGCCACCAAATATAGAAGGCCCTGAGCAAGAATGGGTCAATGAAACTATCAGTAATCCTGTTACCTTTGTATGTGATGCTACTGGAATTCCTCCACCAACATTAATATGGCTTAAGAATGGAAAAGCAATAGGTAACGTTCTGTTACAGTCTTTTGCTGCTCTTTTCTGCCCCTTTGGGGTACAGCTGTGCTATTCTTAGTCTGTTCTTTGTTTCTTCTTCATCTATGTCTAAATGGACTCTGTTGTTAAGATCAAAGAGTCTTAACTGATCAAAACCCTTTTGTTTTGAAATTATAATGAAAAGTGTTTACAATCTGTGTTTGCTCTCTGTGGCCCATTTTGAAGTGATCTCTTATTGCATGTTTTCAGAAAACTCCGACTCTCTTGAAGTGCACATTTTATCGGGTGGCAGCAAGCTTCAGATTGCTCGTTCTCAGCTTCTAGACACTGGGACCTACACATGTGTTGCCTCCAATGTAGAAGGAAAAGCTCAGAAAAGTTACATCCTTTCCATTCAAGGTATGGTATGTGAATGCAGTGCAGTGAGCAGGGATTTGTAAGGAGAAATTACAGTCACCATTAATACTCCTCACCTATGTTAGTGCAATGTCTCTTGCTGACAAATGTTTTACCTCGATCCCACTTTCCCAGTTCCTCCTAATATTGCTGGTTCCGAAATGCCCAGTGAGGTCAGCGTGCTCCAGGGAGAAAGCATCCAGCTTGTCTGCAACGCTGAGGGAGTGCCCATGCCTGTCATGCAGTGGCTTAAAGATGGACAAGCAGTTGCCAGTGAGGAATCAGAAAGAATAAGGCAAGCAAATATTAAGCAGACTTTGCAGACTTCTTTCCTTGTGTAATTTAAAGCCTAAAGAGGGGTGTTAAAACACGGCCTGAACAGTCTTAGCTTAGCCAGGTTAAGACATCTTCTCTCCGTTTTATGCTTCTAGCATGTTTTGTCACTACTTTGATTTCTGTGCTATCCAGATACTGTTTAAAATGCATGGAATGGCCTGCTTACAAAGAGGAAGTCTATGACATATAAAATGTTAGTGAACGCTCTTTCTCTTCCTAAGCTTCCCTGCAGCCTGGCGCAGGGTGCTCAAAGGGCCAGGCCCTTGTTGCCCACCACTGTGCCCAGACCCCATCAGGCAGCTTTCCCTGCTTTCTTCCCTCGGAAGAGGGTCAGGCATAGCTGTGCCCTCTGCTTAAAACACTGGCTCTACTCCAAACACTGCTTTTTGTTTTGATCCAGGAGATTTGAGGGTCTGAGGGAAAAGCTAAAAATGCTCTTGGTCTAATGTAGGGGTTAATGCAATATGTAGTATTGCTGGAACTGAGACCTGATACAAGCTAGAGCAGGACATCTCTAGGAAAAGCTTTTTAGCCTATCTTTAGTAATAATACTTTGCAGAGAAGAGTGGTTTTCTAGCCAAATTTCCCAAGAGGATAGATGTAGTTGATTTAAATGTACAAAACTGGCTGTTTATTTGCCAGGTCAGAGGAATATATAAACAGGCTTACTGTATTTTATGACATTTCTTGTAGAGTAACTCCAGATGGCAGCGCATTAAACGTTTTCAGAGCTCTCCCTTCTGATACAGGAAAATACACTTGTGTGGCTACTAATCCTGCAGGAGAGGAAGACCGAATTTTTAACCTGAATGTATATGGTGAGTTTTTGCAGATGTAAAACTGAGATCTTGCCCACAATCTTATCTTTGTGAGTGCTCCCCAGAGAGGGCTAAGAAATGAATGCCTGTCTTTGGGGTGATACCACAGGCATGTGTTCCCAATTTCATCTACTGTAGATATCACAGTATCGATATCATAAAATGACTGAAATAGCAGTTTGGGGATAAACAGAAATTAGTTCCTTTAGTGTAGCTCATAATAGAGGAATTCTACTTGAGACAATTTTTCTTGTAGAGGAAGATACACTGGGGGCCAATTTACCACAACACTACTCCTTTGTTGTATTAGGTAATCCCTATGAATTCCAGCCAAAGTACCAGCTGTGAACAGAGATGAAAAACAAAATCACTCTTCTACTGTGCCTTTGATTTTGCATGTTAAAATGGCTATTAATTAATGCTCAACATTATTCCTGGAGAACTTACAGTTTGCAAAATCGGGTAGCTGCTTCTTGTTGCATTGCCTGTGAGGCATTAGATGCTGGATTTTTGCCTTGCTTTGGGTTGCTATCTTGTTTAATACCTCCCTCTTCAACATTTACAAAATATAGTTCCACCAACAATAGCCTATAATAAAGATGAACCAGAGGACCTCACTGCCCTAGTGGACACCTCCATAAATATTGACTGTACTGCTGCTGGAACTCCAGCTCCACAGATAAACTGGCTAAAAAATGGACTTCCTCTTTCAATATCCTCCCAAATCAGGTTGCTCTCTGGTGGAAAAAGTCTCAGGTAGGTTTTCAGTTAATTTTAACTAGATGAGTTTTCTGCTTTCTTTGCTATACCAACAGAGCTCTGCTAATATTGTTGAAAACAAGAATGAACTTTGATCCAATCAATGCCATATTGGAGCCATAATATTATAGTCCATTTGCAGCTTAATTAAAATTTTTCTTTTTCTTCAGAATTGTCCGAGTACAGGTATCTGATGTTGGCGTGTACACCTGTGTAGCATCCAACAGAGCTGGAGTGGACAACAAACATTACAATCTTCGAGTTTTTGGTAAGTTGCTCTGAAATGGTGTATACAAAAAATAAGGTGATATTACTTGATTTATTTCTTAACTTAATCTGCTTTCTTTCTCACAAACATGTTGCAGACTTTCACAAATGTATCTTAGGTAGATAACCTTTAGGAAAAAGTTTGCTTTTCTAAAAATTTTTCATATGGAAACTGTTTGAACCCCCAGAGTCCTACTTGAACAGGCACCCAGGCCACAGATATTTTAGGTTGAATAGCAATGTATAATTTCCAGTTGAATTTCAACACACCAGTTAAATATAATGAGGTGAGGAAATGCACAAGGGTACCTGCGTTCCATTTGTTTTATATGGAGTATTAACTTTTGGGTGGCCTTTGTATTAATCAGCTGTTTGTTTTTCTGCAGTGCCACCAAGTTTGGATAATGCAGGAGGAACAGAGGATGTGACTATAGTAAGAGGCAATTCAGCTTCAATTCAGTGTGTGACCAGTGGCGTTCCCACCCCGACTATGTCGTGGTTTAAAAATGGACATCCTTTAAGCCTGAGAGATCATTTGACTTCAAAAAAACAAGGGATGGTCCTTCATTTTGTCAAAGCAGAGACTGATGACACAGGCAAATATACCTGTGTAGCATCAAATGAAGCTGGGGATATCAGCAAGCACTTCTCTCTGAAAGTGCTGGGTAAGTGTTAATCTTTCAGTTGAACAAAATGTGAGCAGGAAGTGTCTACCCAGGACAGCAATGATAAAATTTCTAGGAATAACAAGTATTTTTTAAAAGGATACTATGTGATAAATAAGACAAATAAGAAAACAAAAGTTACCTAAAGATGTGTGACTGTATAATATAACGTATAGTTTTCCTTAAGATTTTGCAAGTACATAAATAAGAGTAAAAATAAGAGTATACTGTTCTACAGAGTAACTTGATCTAAACAGGTAACTTCGGTAGAAATTCAGCTTGGCAGATTGATAATCAGCTATTGTCAACTGGCTAGACTGGCTGAACTGTAAACAGAAAATAGCTGAAGTAAAACAGCTGAAGGGCTAATAAAAATCTTCACTGGTATATGCAGTATCTTTAATCCAGAAAACACGGAATGAAAACATTTTCTAATTACTAATTTAAACTGACAAGATACAGGAATTACTAGACAGAGACAGAGGGAAATTACATGAGCTGCTCAGTGGACTAACTGTAGAAACTCGAAGCATAAGGCCTGCGTACCGGGTGTTAGAGGCTGTTGAGTCCGTGAGGAACTTGGTTTTCTTTCTATAGAGCCACCTCATATCAACGGTTCTGATCAACCAGAAGAACTCTCTGTTGTTGTTAACAACCCCATCGAACTTCTTTGCATCTCCACTGGCATTCCGATCCCCAAAATCTCATGGATGAAGGATGGGCGCCCGCTTCTGCAAAATGATAATGTTCATGTCCTAAGAGGAGAAGTGCTTCGAATAACCAGTGCTCAGGTAAACCACTTCAAAATGTGCTCAGTTAGGCAACAACCCCAGGAGAGTTTGCAGAACTGCCTCCTGTGAGATGTCCTAAAAAGCTCCCTCCCCAAAAGCTTCCACCTGCATTTGCAGGTCTCAGAGGAAAACCATCTATTTTGTTTTCATGTATGTGCAAATTAGGGAAAAGATAATAAAAGATTAAACAAAAAGTTTTAGATCAATTCAGGCTATAATAGAGTCCTAGTTAAAAATAGCCTTTGTAAAACTGTACTAAGAAACCAAAGCTGTAACACCCACAGTCAGCCTGTGAAGCTCACCAAACAGAAGTGGGACAGTGGGGAAAAGGATGAACAGTCTATTTGTTGCTGATCCTGTTTGTAAGCAAACACTCCTTATATTTGCAATGAAGAATCTACAGAAAAGAGAGAGCATAAAGGTGTTAACGAGTGTGCATGCAGAAAAGATTTCCTTAGTACCCATAGCTGACCCATGGACTGATACCCATCATCAGTTCTGGGTTCACTGATAACTGTTCGCGAAAAACAACACAAAGAGAATATTCTAGTTGGAGACAGGTTTTTCAAATAACTCTGGTCACCAGTACAGGCTGGGGACTGACCTTCTGGAGAGCAGCACTGCAGAGAGGGACCTTGGCATCATGGTGGATGACAAGTTGACCATGAGGCAACAGTGCCCTCGTGGCCAAGAAGGCCAATGGGATCCTGGGGTGCATTAGGAGGAGCGTCTCCATCAGGTCGAGGGAGGTGATCCTGCCCCTCTGCTCAGCCCTGGTGAGGCCACATCTGGAGTACTGTGTCCAGTTCTGGGCTCTCCAGTACAAGGGGGATGTGGAGCTGCTGGAGAGAGTCCAGCGCAG
>VZSV01000054.1:3102310-3131967 GCA_013398735.1 Nothocercus julius
ATCCCCCTCCACCTTATCCCCCTCTCTTATCCTCCCCTCAACCCCCTCCTTTAGCCTTCCCCCTTTATTCTTCCTTTCATCCCCGCTCTTGCTCCCCTTTTAACAAACACCCCGCCCATCTCCCCCTTTTCTCACTCACTCTGGTTTCCCACTTACCTTTCTGTCCCAGCTGCTTTTGTTGTTGCAGGGACAGGGCTGCAGTGCTGGGGCTAACTGGGGTCAAAGTGCAGCCCAGGCTCCTTCTTCAGCCTCCTGCCGTCATGTGCACGCGGAGCTGCTTGTTCCCTACCCCGCTTACCTTGTGTTGTTATTTATTTAACAGACGTTAACGAGTGTGAGGAGCCGGGCTCGTGCCCCCAGCGCTGCTTCAACACCATCGGCAGCTTCCGCTGCGCCTGCGAGCCGGGCTTCCAGCTCCGCGGCAGGAGGTGCTCGGGTAGGGAACCAGAGCGAGGCGGAGCCCCCTTGCTGAGGGAAAGGGTTCAACTTTTGTCCAAAACGTCCGTGAACGCACAGCCTGTTGTGGAGCGGATAGTGCCCTACATTTTGAATTGTAAAGTTGTTTTAGAATTCCAGGAGGAAGTGAGCCTAAGGCTGCAAGTTCATTCTTCTTCTCCTTTTTTGCTTTGTTTCCTTAACTAAGACATAAATGAATGCAGGCAGAACGTCTGCAGAGCTGATCAGGTCTGCAAAAATACCCGTGGGGGCTACAGGTGCATCGATCTGTGTCCAAAGGGAATGACCAAGACCGAAAATGGAAGCTGTGTTGGTAAGTAGGCAGGGTCTGTTCAACAACTGGAAACCTTAAAGCCCTGATCGTATTTTACAAAAACAACAATAGCAGTGAACCCCCCCTCCCCCCCCACCGCTAACTTCTTCATACCAGTCCCTATCTAGTCATTAAGCAGTGCCACGCTTATGCCACTATTTTCACTTACAGGAGCATAGATGTTGGACTGGTTTTTATATTTGGAATTGCTAAGAAAATATGTGTACCCTCTGCAACATTTGTTTTTTTTCCATTGCTCCCAAGAAAAAACATGAATCTTTTTCCCCAATATCTCCTCCTCACCTTAATTCAATAAATTCTTTATTAACTGCAGTAGTTTGCCGCTCCTGTCAATGTTTTATAAAGAGTTTGTTTCATGAGGTCTGAATCAAGAGTCTGAATCAGGACTGCCCTACCACATTTTCATTTCCTTTTTAAGGGGATAGGATAAAAAGATGGATTATATCTCTTTGGAAAGATTAGCTGAGAGAACTGGAAAACTCAAGTCAAAAGAACAAGTTAGAAAAGGCATGTGTAAATGCCCTTAAGGTGTAAGATGTGTCTGTGCATCTAATCACCATTGCTTTTACCTGTCTTTTATAGACTGGTGTCCCCTTGTGTCATTAGGTGAGAAAAGGGTAGCAGGAGAGGCCCTGTCTACCCAGTGGACCCATCACCCCTGCGCTTTACCCCACGTGACTCCCCTCTTCCACAAATTCACCTTACCCACACCGACCTTCATCGCACCTTATGGCGCGTCAAGCTGTAACTGTTGTCAAGGTCCCTCTGCTTCCCTCTCTCTTGCCGGTGCCGCTCGCAGACATCGACGAGTGCCGGGACGGGACGCACGGCTGCCGCTACAACCAGCTCTGCGAGAACATGCGGGGCAGCTACCGCTGCGTGTGTCCGCGGGGGCTCCGCTCGCCGGCCGTGGGGAGCGCCTGCGTGGGTAAGGGGCCGCTCCTCCCTACCCACAGCGTCTCCTTCCCACCTCACAGGCACAACTGGGAGGGCTGCCCTGCAGCCAAGCATGGTCTGGGCCCCTGCTACTGGGTGCACAGTAGCCCTCTGCCACAACTCCCTGTTTGCTGAAGGGGGACAGAATGCTTGGTGGCCATCACAACTGCCACACAAAGCTGTGCAGGCCCCTCTAAGTAAATTATATTTTAACTTACACTATTTCACGTTTCCCAACGTACACTATTTCCATGTATAAATAAAATAAATTTATAAATAAATGTATAAAACATTTAAATGTTCCATATCATAAGTAAAAGGCATCATAATGCATTTCTACAGAGCACACATATAAGGCTATCTGGAATCTAAAGTCAAAAACAGTTCTTCACATACAGCATGAAAATTGAGGTATTTTAGAGTTTCCAAGTTGTTTCTCTTTGTTCTTGTCTACTATGTCTGCTGTCCCAGGGGCGCTCCCATTTAGCAGGGGTCACTGTCCAGCTGCAGGCAGGGGCTGGTGCAGCACAAGGACCACCAGCCTGGGCTTGGCCCCTGGAACAGGGGCTGCTTCCACAGACCCCATCACAGCATTTGGCACCTGCTTGCTTGGGAGTCTCATAGCACTTGCCCTGTCTTGTTAAAGAGAGACAGGGTATTCTAAAGATCAGATTTGGGGCACATTCTTGCTGCCTGTATTATGCAGGTAGAGAATGCTGAACCCAGCAATTCATTGAGTGCAAAGGAAATACAGAGTTTCTGTATTCTTTTAATCTATTGTTATACTCAGTACCTTAATATTCTTAGTATCTTTTTCAGCTTAAGCACCCAGTGAAGGAATATAAATAAAAAGTCACATTAGTTCTTAGCTCATTAACAAGCAAGTCTGCTGGGTAACATTATAATAATATTAACATAAACTGAACTGATGTTTTAAAGTATTTGTGAAATACCAATTACAAAGTTTTGTACAAATTGCAGTACTGCTCTGCTGTTCTTACTCCTGCATACATTATCCCAACTGTTCTCTGGCTTTCCACCTCCCCAGAGAGTAAACGTAATCAACAATTTTAAAACATCCAAAACCATAAAATATTAAGCAATTCAATAAAAGGAAATCTAGTATTTTACTCTCACTTAACAGCCTAACTTTTAACATAGTGGTAGCATCCATTTGTCTCAGGGTTACAGAATATTTTAATGACTTAGTGACATTTTGGAATTCTAGTATTAAAAATGATACATGTTTTCCATTAATATCAATTAAACCCTTATTAAGTCATAATTTAAATAACCTTTAAGTTTTGAATTATTCTCAAAGTTCTTGTGAATATACCATGAATAGATGCTATATACCTTAATATCAGTTATTTCTGCTCATTTTGAAGGCAATACGTTCCTGTTTGGAATTAGCCATCTTTTTTTTTGTTCTAGTTCTTTTAGTAAAGAATGAAAGCAAGTTCGAAAATTAATAGCATGTATGTTCAAATTTTCAGTTAGGCCAAAGGTAACTCAATACTTCAGAACAGCTTGTTTCTTCTTTTCTAGAACCAGATAGTCTATGGAGAAAGAAAATAGCACCAATATTTCACATACTACATTTTGAGTTAAAGACACTCAGCATACTATATCTTTAAACTCTTTATTGTACTTGCATGTTGACCATGGCTGGTTTTTTTTAGGGATGAATGTTTGATGCTATAGTTGGTCAAGTTATTGTGGATGATGAAAAATGACCCAAGCCTGGCCTGCTGCCTGAGCAGTAGCTGTGCAGCTGCTTTTCTCTCAGTACCAGTTTGGAAGAATTTATAACCCTTCTTAGGAAGGCTCTGCATTAAGACCTCCCTATCTTCCCTGTAACAACAGCAAAGAAAGCAGCTTTTTTTTTTAAAGCAGCAACAAACAGCATAGGCTACTCCATTTCACTTACTTTCCTGAGTGCAACTTGCAGGTAACAGCCCTGCAGGAGCTGCTCAGCCACAAGCAGACTCTGCTCAGTTTCTGCAAATGTAGACAAGCAGATTGAGATCCCTCTTTACAGTCATATCTTACCTTCTATAGGCCTCTCATCTCCTTTTCAAAACAGCCCTTCCATGGGGTTTTGTGCTGTGAGCAGCATTTCATGACTGTGTGGGGAGAATCAAGGGATATTGCTGTTATGATACGAGGCAAAACAAACTGCCTGTTTGGCTTGGGGTTCTTCATATTTTACTGCCCTCAGGACCTCAGTTGTGTCCTGAGTTTGTTCCGCACACTGAGCTAGATATATATGTATATCTATACAAATAGTTACGTGTTGTTTTTTTTCTTTCTCCTTTCCACATGGTTGGTTGCTCTGGATCATGTCACATGAGCAGACATTAATGAATGTGAACAAGTGCCCAAGCCCTGTGCATTTCAATGCACCAACAGCCCCGGCAGCTTCAAGTGTGTCTGTCCACCTGGGCAACAGTTATTAGGTGATGGGAAGTCTTGCGCTGGACTGGAGAGATTGCCCCATTACGGTGCCTATCACCATAACTATAACTATGCTCAGTTCTCCCCTCTGAGAGACAACTATCAACCTCAACAGTATTACAGGCACTCCTCAAATCTCTACAGCTCCTTCTCAGAGTATAGGAACAGCAGAATACCTTTCTCCAGGACTAGAAGGAACCTTAGAGAAACTTGTCCTGAAGGCTATGAGGCAAGAAATACCAGATGTGTAGGTAAATGTCAGCCGTATTTATGCAATTCTCACGTTCTAGTCCTTATTCTCAGGTTTCTGCCCCATACTACCTCAACCTTCCTTCCCCTGCTTTAATCATTCAAGTCTTAATCCATGTACATGAAGCTAACATTTCAACAGGTATTTCAAAGGAGATTATAATTAGATATGGTCTGTGGCTGAATGTCTTTAGTCTGCTTTGGCAATATTAAGTGGTCTGGTACTGTGCTGTTTCAGAGGCAGATTTTAAATGTTATGAGCATTTATTGATAATCTCTCCAGCTACTGAGCTTAACAAGAGGCTTCTCATGGCTCTTGGCATGAGAAAAGTGAGTTTGGAAGAAGAGTTTTGCCTGAGGAGTGATTAACCCTAAGAAAATTCTTCCACGTCAAGGCTCCCTCTGAGGAGATAATATGTTTAACAAATGCCCAGATTATCTAAAGCCCTCTTTTCAGGCAGCTTGCTTTTGGAGCACCATTACCTGCACAGCCTGCCTAGATTTTTATAGATCCCTTGTTCCACCTCCTTCCCAGACCTCTGTTATTACAGGACAGGTCTGTGCAGCCAGAATATAAATTATTGCTGCTATCAAAAGGGGTGAGGATAAGTAAACCCTCAGAGCTGGGTTTAATTTTTTAAAATCAAAGAACAGGTAAAGGATTTGATAGCCTTTTTCATTCAACTCCATCAGAAAACAAAATCTCCCTAACTTCCACCACCTCTGTCCATTCCCTTGTATAAAAGTGGCAGGGAGGGAAGTTCTTTGGGTCCAAAAAGCTTGATTTAGAGCTAGGTTGAGGTAGTCCTGATGTTCATGTTTCTCATGTTCCTTTTCCACAGATATTGATGAATGTGAAACCAGGGATGTCTGTCAGCACGAATGCAGAAACACTCTCGGGAGCTACCAGTGCACTTGTCCCTCCGGTTATCGTCTCATGGCCAATGGCAAAACCTGTCAAGGTGCAGAAATCTCATTGACTGCTCAGAAATGTATTTATGAATAAATAGGATATATGCATGGAATATAACTTCAAAAGTTTTTATATTTTTTTATATTTTGTAGTTTGATTTAGCAGTTGGTAAAACTACCAGCAAATTAGACAACTGAGACTTCCTTTTTGTTGTGTCCTTAATATTAGATACTGAAAGTAGACAGCAGCTCTAGGGCCAATACAAACCTGTCAGATCTACCTCTTCACAAAAACAACTTCAATTAATTAACTTCCATTAACAAGAGGGCTACAGCTTATGCTGCTGTGCAGGTTATAAGGCAAATTCCTGGGAAATTACTTGTTGCAGGGGTCTGTACTATAGGCTGGCTCTGCTGATCCGCCTAACCTTTAACAACATCAAATTCACCTTAACGTCAGGACCTGACTATTTCTCTGTCTTTGCATTCAGATATTGACGAGTGCCTTGAACAAAACATCCACTGTGGATCAAATCAGGTGTGTTTCAACATGCGAGGAAGCTACCAGTGCATAGACACACCTTGTCCTCCAAGCTACCAACGCGATCCTCTTTCTGGGTACGTCTGATTTTCAGCCCTTTCTGGGTCTTGTTTTTCCCACCACGTCCAGGTTTTAATCTGTATTCCTCAGAAGAAACTTTATCCGAGTTTGACCGGTGTCATTATTTGGTCAGACTGGCAAAAGGGAATGCAGTAATGCTCAGCATTAAGGTTGCTTTGGGACGAGCAGTGTCGATGTTCCCTGAGCAGCAGGACAAGGAGGCCCTGGGTCCTGTGCAGCTGACTGGCTGGCAGCAGTGGGTGTGGAGTAAGGCTGCTGATGAGAATGGGAAGGGGGAGAACGTTCCCTTGTGGAAGGAGCCCCGGCAGCAGCTGCCGCAGTTCTTTCTGCTACTTCAGAGTCAATCACTTACCCTTTACGGGGCTCCTTTTACATCTGAGCTCTCTGATTTACTTCTCCAAAGGCCTAGCTCACTAGCACTTTGAAAGCATTTAAAAGACAATTTTTAGTCATGAAAGTAACAGCAGTTCACAGTAAGTTTTGTTTTTCAGATTACTCAAATTTTTCTATGTTCTGGGAGGAAAAAAAAAAAAATTGGATCTTTTAATGTATCCAGGTAAATGGCACATTTCATAGCAGAATCCATCTTTTGTGATCAAGTCTGAGCTGGAATGACATTTGACCCGAAATACTATTTTCCCTCGCCTCTATTGCTAATGAGCAACATTAGCAATGCTAACAGAGGTGACATATTTTGACTTTTGATTAAAGTTGCCTCTGCCTTTTTTATTCCAAGCTCTTCATGGTCCAGCACACACAACAAATGTCTAACAGCAAATGGAGCTGCCAGTACACATTAAACCAGTCTCATCATCTCTAATAGTTAAGAACACGATCATTAAAAAAATGTACCATTGACTTCAGTGACAAGTGCAATATTTAATATCTTTATATTAAAGAATGGGGACAAGAAACTGGGCTGCAGCTTGAAAGGTGCAATGCATAGGGAATGCAGGAGCCGCTTTTTAGGGATGCCTTGATTTGCAGACAGCACCAGGATATAGGAGGGAAGAGTTTAGCCTCTAAATCATATTCCAATCCTCTACTGTATCATTCCTCTCCCTTGCTTCAAGAATTCCTTTAATTCCTAGGTTCTGTCTCAAAAACTGCCCAGCCAACGACCTGGAATGCGCCCTGAGCACGTACGCCTTGGAGTACAAGCTGGTGTCCCTGCCCTTCGGGATAGCCGCTGGGCAGGATTTAATCCGCCTGGTCGCCTACACTCAAGACCAGGTCATGCACCCGAGAACGACGTTCGCGATGGCCGACGAGGACCCGGGCGTCCCCTTCGCCCTGCGAGGCGAGAACATGAAAGGAGTGGTGTTCAGCACGCGGCCGCTGCGGGAGTCCCGCACGTACCGCATGCGCGTGCGCGCCTCGTCCCGCAGCGCCGGTGGCACCATCGAGTACCAGACCACGTTCATCGTCTACATCGCCGTGTCCGCCTACCCCTACTGACCGCCGCGGGGCCGCGCTCTGCGCTGCCAGCGTGTTCCCGGGATCCCCCTCCCGGAAGGAGAAACCCGGGGCTTTGAGGAGCGCCTGCTGTGTTTATTACACTGGAGTAGTCTCTTTCAGCAGTTGGTTCTGAAAAGCTGCAGAGCAAGTCAAAGCACGAGCTGGAGTCCTAGTGGGCAAGGCACTAAGGAGCAACAGCCTCTGCTAAGAGCAGCCAAAGAAAAGCCTTACCAGAGGAGGGAAAAAAAAAAAAAAAAAAAACCACCATTTTAAGTGGTCTGCATATTTTAAAGGTTGCTAAGTGTTTTGCAATTTTGTATGTATTAATATTTTTTTTCCTTACCAAATACCTGATAGAATTAGGGCTGTGCATATACTGTGTCATGGGGTCAGAGAAAAAAAATACCATATTACTTAGCTCACAGATGATGTTAGTAAAGATTGTTTTCAGCTGGAGAATCTAAAGTAGAAATTGGAATAGGTTGGAATTTGATTTCTCTGCAAGTTTAGGCATTGTCTAAAAGGAAAAACAACATCATGGCTACTTTCGCTCTATATGGCAGATATTTTTTATAATTTTTTTGTTTTCTCTCTCAGACATTCTGGTATAGCCATTTATTTAGCTCAAAACCATATCCGTTTCAATACTCCCAATTCTGTTTAAATGTTTTGGGGTTTTTTTGTTTGTTTTTTTTTCTGCAAATTGAACTTTTTTTTTCTCCAAAGATGTAGTAATATTGGTTCAGTAATGTCAATACACTGTACACAAGTAATTTTGCTAAGATGTATTCTATTTTTATGGAAGTGTATATATATATTTTTTTCCTTTGTGTATTTTCTATGCAATATCTTAAGTGTTTTACAATTAAGTTTTCATAAAAGGACAATGTCAGTACATCAAAAATACTCAAAATAAAGGTTCTCGTTGGCTTCTAAGATTGCTACAAGATTTATCATTTAAAAAAAAGGGAGGGGGGGAAGGGGGACCCACACCCTTTCCAAGGGTAACACATTTACCTTTAGTTCCAGTTAGGATGGCGCAAGGTAGCATGGCTGGCAAACCTGTGATCCTGCAGAAATGGAGCAGAGGCTCCAGCTTACTCAGCTTTTGGCCTTCCACTTCCTTTGGTTTTCTAAACACAGTAAAAAAGGGCAGTTATGGGAGTAATGGTTGCAGTTACTCTGTTTTTTCCAGAAAAATTTCCTCAGAGCAAACAGATTTAGCTAACAGTTAAATTTTTGTAGCATATAAAGGTCACATTTATTCCCAGCTATACCTCCTGCCAAATATGAAATATGTTCTTATACTTTCCATTTCCAATATATATAACATACAAATATGAATACAGAAGTATAACTATTAAAAATATAAACAAATATGTTTTCTTTATACAAAAATCAACAGATAGATATTACCATTTGAACCCCCTGGGACTTACCATTTCTGTTCATTGAAGCCTTGCAGAGTTTTCAGTGCGAAGCAGCAGAGCTCCCGGCACCCTGCGCCAGGGGCTGCCCGGAGCCTGCGCTCCTTCTTGGATACAGGAGCGGGCCACGAATAACTGGTTTCGCTGACACAAAGTGGCCTTCAGGCACCCTCTGCCTACCTGCAGCTCAGGGCAGCAAGAGCATCAACGTCAAAAGCCGCTGTTCAGCAACGGAGCCGGACGGCGCCGCGCGGGAACGTCGGCCCGTCCCTAGTGAAAGGGCCACCCGTCCCCCTCTAACGTCACCTCTACAGATGGTGCAATGACAGACTGCAGACAAAACAGATTTGGTTTTGAACAAACAGAAAGCAATTCAGAAAAACAAATAAATAATAAAAAATAAAGCTTTTTAAAGTATTCGAGTTATAAGAAAGTTATTTATAAAGATAAGTTAAAACTTTAAAAAGGGGGTGAGAAGAGACAATGAGATAAAACAAGCCTAACTAGCGCTGTTTTTTTTAAGGGCTGCTGCTTGCACCAAAACTGATACCCAGGTGGACTCTCCTTCCCCAGTGGGGAAGAGAGAGAGGAGAGGGGGGGGAAAAAAAAAAAAAAAAAAGAAAAAACAACAACAACAAAAAGTTGCCTTAAAGCTTTTGATTTCATCTGGC
Organism: Nothocercus julius; assembly: GCA_013398735.1. Classification (NCBI taxonomy): domain Eukaryota; kingdom Metazoa; phylum Chordata; class Aves; order Tinamiformes; family Tinamidae; genus Nothocercus; species Nothocercus julius. The sequence goes on from VZSV01000054.1 coordinate 3,111,833, forward strand.
ACTTACCAGATGAAAGTCACTTAAATATTTGACACTCTGTTCTAGGTCACGAGCTTCCAGTCTGTTTTGCTCTAGGAAGAACATTACATTAAAAAAAAAAAAAAAAAACTAAATCACGCTCACCTTAGGTTCACTCTCTACTCATGAACAGCACTAATGCAGGTCTTCTCACACCATACCGAGGGCGCAGCCGAACTGCGTGGCCCTCTTCCTAACCCATTCAAGTCTCCTCTTGCTTATTAAATGGATTATTTACAAACTTCTCTGGAAATGAGAGTCAAAGTAGCTTGTGGAACTTTCTAGGAAGTAAATGTTCTGCTGCATTTATCGTCACTTTAGCAAAAAAATGCAACCCATGCCATTTTATGTTTTCCATAGGGAAGACCCGCAGGGTTGCAGCTGCAGGCCTGCTCCTAAGGTCACTTTGTCCCATCTGCTGTCCCAGTCAAGCTGCAGAAGTTACAAGATTGATCTGTAAGTTCATTGTGAGACTCCTTTTTCATCATTCCCCAAATCATTTATCTTAAGACACCTCCCCTGTCCTTGACAGGACAGGACTCTGTGCAAAGAATGCCCAGACCAAAAGCATGCGTGTGCATGAGTGTGTGTATATAAATATATGTGTGTGTGTGTGTGTATATATATATGTGTGTGTGTGTGTGTGTGTGTATCTCTATATATGGTGTACCTCTAGCTAGCTTGCTACTGAGAAAGATGTGCTGTATATTGCATACAGCTTAATCTAATGTCTTACTTAAAAAATACTCCATCACCAACAACAACCAAGGAGTGCTGTCCAACCTCTCCCTGCATGTAACGGGGTCCGACTGCTCACCCCAGGGTGCGATGCTGTAAGTGCTACTGCTCCAGTGAAAATATGTGGAGGAGGTTCTGAGACACAGTCAGGAAAGCTGCACACCCAAAGGGAGAAGCACCAAAACGCCCAAAGAAAACCCTCTGAAGAACAAATAACCCCAATAATCCCCTGCCCAGGAGGTCCTACGTCCTTTTCTTGGAGCATTTTGGAGATGCTCTGGATAAGCAGTTGCCACCTCAGCGCTACCCTCAGTGCCTAGTTCCCCAAAGCCCCTGGACCCTGGGGACCTAAGCAGCATTTTCTCCTGAATCTGTTCCTGAAAACCAGTCCTGACACTTAATTTATTGTAGGGCACAGACACTACAGCAGTTAATTAACTACATTACCCAGACCAGAAGGGCCACAATTTTCTGGAGAAAAGGCTGCAAGTCCTTTCCATTGAGATCCAGTCTCTAAAACAGGAAATTGAGTTTTGGGTTTTTTTTTTTTTTTTTTTTTTTTTGATAGATTGGATGAACTTAAAAGCTATTAAATGCATAAGAAATGAATCACCGCAGAGCACATACCCACAGAGATTAAAACGAAGGAAGTGGCTGATGAGAACAGAGGTAGGAGAAGGTGGGAGGACAAGTGCTTGGGAGATAAGCGCCCACTCACCGGGCACGAGCCAGGCCAGCAGCTGAAGGGCCTGGCCGTGAGCAAAGCCCGAGTCATCGTTCCCAGAGATCTGGTGCCCTTTGACTTCAGAGACGTCTTTGGTTCTGACGGCTGAAACTGAAGACTCTGCCAACAAAAACGTTGCACATTTATGACCTTTGCAAGATGCCAGTTGGCTTTGAAAATCAGTTTACTGATAAAAAAGAAATGCTCCCCAAACTTTCATATGAACACGCTTCCACAGGACAAGCAAACTAGAGCAGCTTTCCCCAAAAAGCCTCCCAACAGGCATCTCCAAACTGAAGCACCCCTGGGCCAACCCTCAACCCGCTGGGAGGGCAGGGCCTTGCTGGCACCCAGGATGCTGAGAAGAAATGGGGAGTTTGGCACGAATGAAGTTTGATACCCACAGAAAACCATTACTTCTAATGGGGGTTATTCCTCTGCACAGAGCCCCAGAAACAGCTGCAGCAACGTGAGCCCGTGTTGCCAATGAAAACATTGGCAGTGTGTAGCACGGGCAGCGTGCAAAGGACATCTGCATTGAAAATGAAAAAATAAACAAAAATATAAAGTGACTACTTGAATTACTTCAATGAGGGAGTAAACAGCATCCAGTTTGCCAAAATATATCTTGTTTTCTCATCTCATTTTACCCAAGGAAGCTTCCCAGGGCGAGCGCTCATGCGGAGCACCCGGGAGGAGGCAGAGCCTGGACGAGACTGATCCAAAGAGGAAAAGGCGCTTACTGTGCGAGGGGAGAACGTGGAGGAAGAAAACAGCACTGAACACACAGCGAAGGGACTGCGGGAGCCTGGGTGATAAACTGAAGGCCAGACTTTCTTGTGCTTGCACAGTCCTATTTCTGCCCAACAAACCTGGCATTTCACCACCTGTGGACACATCTTAAAGGAGAGAGCACTTGTGAGCTGGGGTGAAGCAGCAAGGTTAGGACCTGCAAGGAATCTGTCACCTCTCCAACCACCCTCCTGCTAAAGCAGCAACAGGTTGTGTACAAGCCTTGCAAATAACTGAGGTCACACTGAGCTCACTAAGCCTCCTGCTGCTAAGGGGAAGAGCTCCCAGACCTTCCCAGATGGGTTTTTACCAGCCCTCACCGCCAGCCTGCTGGCCCTGCGTCTCCGTGCCGGGGAGGCCGACGGGGAAGCTCAGGCTGGGCGTAGCCCTGCGCGGCGCCTGCCAAAGCGTCGCGCTGCTCGCGCTGCTCTGCGGCGTTTCTGGGGCAGGAAGGATGCCGCCGTGGGCGGGCACGGCTGCCGCGCCGCAGGCACCTGCGTTCGCCCCCCAAAGGGGCCACAGGAAGGGAGAACCACGGCACCTCCACCACGTTGCTCCGCAGCTTTGCTGCAAGGGAAACATGAAGCCACCAAAGCTAAAGGCAACGGCAACTCTTCCAGGAAAGGTCCAGCTTCCTTCCAATCTGAGACCTCATCTAACCAAAATACACCTTAAGCATAAATTACACCCCAACTGACCTGAGAAGCCGCAGCTCTCACCAACAGCACAAGCCGCTTGCCCTTTCCTAGGATCATTATCATAGAGCCATCACGGTTGGAAAACCCCCTCAAGATCTTCAAGCCCAATGGCCGCTCCCACCCTTGCAGAGGGAGCCCCCCCAGGCCCTCGGGGCCCTCTGAGGCTGCCGGCGACGCAGGGGCACCGCAGCTCCCTCCTTCAGCCCCTATCAGGGTAAACAGATAAGAGCCCAAGACATGTGAAACGCCCGAGGGCAGCGGAGAAAATGCTGCCAAGAGACAAATCATTCTTTGTGTTTTATTTTTTTTTAATCCAGTAAATGTTACCTGAAAGCTTGGCTTTGGAAGATGCTAAGCATCCCCCTGTAGCTCATCACACTGCTGAACAGTACTTTTTCAAGTTATATTCCTTATGTTTTATCTCAGTTCTACCAAATCTTTGTATATATAAATCTAGATAAATTCTGCAGGTTCTTATGCACAAAGAACATGCAAAAAAAACATGTATGCACAAAAGTTTATGAGGAGTTATAGGGTTTTCTTCTTATGTATTTGCAAGGTTTCTGATGCAAGCAGATCACAGCCAGTACCAGAAAGCATTTGCAAGCCCAACAGGCATCAGCAGCCCTACCTGCATTTACAGGTTAGAGTCTCGGGGGTGAAGCTCTGGGTTTTCCAGCCAAACACGCAAGGAACAGGCATTTCAGTATTTGCAAGAGCAGCAGAAATGAAATTATTTTGCAACAGCTGAAATAGAGAAAAAAAAAACAAAAGTTAAAGAGGACTAAGCTGTTTGTTGTACCTTAAGCAGCAAGGACGGTAAAAGTTGGGCTTAATTTACCTTAGAAAGCTGCAAATGAGGAAGAGAAAGAAAAAAGCAATCTGTCCCTGCATGTTTTTTTCTTGCAGTGCTTCAGGACATCTGAGAGCAAGGACTGGAATTAGCTTGGCAAATAATCACTGCTACCTCCTGAATTGTCACAGCAAAGGAAAAAGAATCTCCTCTCTTGCTAGATGTTCTCAGAAAACATTACTTTATGTTTGTTTATTTTTAATGACTTTATCATTAATTTGATACAATGCAAAAAAACACAAGTATCAGTAAGGTCACAGCTGCTGGCAGCAACAGCGTTGGTGGGACAGGTGAATTATCACTGCAATTTTCAATAGACAATTTTTTTTAAGTGAGGAAAATACGCGGATGCTTTTTCCCATTATATGCCCCAGGATCACTTCTAAGGTGCTTTGGTGTTATTGACTTTACTTTGAGAGATGAGCAATAGCACTTGTAAGTCAAAACATCTGCTGAACCCCTGCAGTCTGCCAAGGCCTTGTGAAAGAGCAGCCCCTCCAGACAAATGTGATGTCCAGAGCTCTTTAATGTCACTCCAGACATCAGGATTATCTAAATGCAACAGGCTCAGAAGGATGGAAGTATCGTCATCGCCTCCAAATCATCACTGAGTATCAATACTCTCTGCAGGTCACACACAAATCACAGCAGAGCTACTGTCCTGGCCCCAGCTAAAGCTCCCAGGGGGTGCAACGCACAGGGTGTCCGCTCAAGAAAAAAAGAAATAGAAGAAAAGGAAAGAATAGAGAGATGCAGTTATTTGTTATGCTCTGTGGCAGTTTTCATTCTCCAAAAGGCTGTATTCGAGATAGACTATGACAGCCAAGTTTGAGTTGTGTAAAATGTCAAATTGCCCTTGTGGAGGAATAAATGAATAAAATAAAAGCACACGCAAGTTTGGCTTTTCTTCTAATACTGAAAAAAACAGGTGCCTACTGGCTTTAATAGCAGGAATGAGTACTCCTTACATGGCGCGCTTCGGACATTGCATGCCTTAGTGCTGAGGACTCCTGAAAAGGCCCACGCTGTGCCCAGGGTTCGTACAAGTTTTGCTTCTCTCATACTTGTAAAAATCCGCACTGCTAAAATTTCACTGTTGCAAAGAGAAAAAACAGTAAGTTAGGCTGGGATTTCACCCCAGGAAAGTAGGAAACTTGGAGGAGCAACCAACGAGTCCCTCCCTCCGGCCCAGGTGCACTCGGGCACCGAGGAGGCTGCGAGCAGCCCCAGTGCCAAGGCAAAGCCCGAGCGCCGCCGGCGCTCGCTGGGAAGGGACTCGTCTCCGCACACGGTTATGTCATGGCCAAGCTGCCCGGCGGCCCAAGGACTCCTCAGCAGAGGGCCCGGTGCATGACTAAGTACACGGAAACTCAGCAGATCCCCTCACAGTGAAGTAACGTCTCCGGAGCGAGCGCCGCCGCGCTGACAGCGCCGCGCTTGCAACACCCGCGCGGGTCAGCCGCGCTCTTATCCTTCAGGGACAGCGCGCAAGGAGACGGAGTTGGGAACGCGGGGAGGAAGCGGCGGTGCCAGGGTCCCTGCTGCCGGGCTTTGCTTCTTCCACACAAGGCCGCTCGATTTGGTTAATATTCCCCAGCAGAGGCAACGAGCTCTTCATTCTACCTTGATTCACAGACCTGCCGGCCCCAGCACCATCACCAGCCTCAGCGACGTGTTGCAACAACTCGCACAGTTTTATCTGGCCGGGGAGCGGAGCTCCGCTGAGTAACGGGCGGCCGCGGGAGGAGCGCGCAGGGCGTTGCCATGAGGTAACCGCCGCCGGAGCCAGGATCCTGGAACAGGACGTTACACCCGGCATCAGCCTCCCGCCGAGCTCCGGCAGCCCCCGCCGGCTCAAGCACAAGTGCTCCTCTCCCTCGGCTGCTCCTTCTGCTCCCGCTTCCGCCGGGGGCTGCAAATTCCGGGCAGGCTCTGACAGCCGGTGCCAGGAGAGCCCTGCCGGCCCCGCGCTCCCGGTGCCCGGTCACCTCCTCCAGCACTGAGCGTCCCATCCAAACAGCAGCTCCCACGCTTGCCTTACCTGCCGCGGAGCTGCACAGCTCTGCAATAACTCCTGCAGGTTCAGGAGTGTGGGGTGTCCTCCAGTTGGAGGGAATCTGTTAATCCTAGGAGCATTTTCTACCGATGTAAATAACTAATCCGGGGAGCTCCCTTACTTGGCTCCTTCCCGGATTCCATTCAGGAATCACCTGTAGCACAGCCCTACCTGGAGTATCTAACATTACGTTAATAAAGTGCTGCAAGTAACAGAGCTTCAGTGTTTGCTCTTCAGTCTGCAAAAATATACTGCACACGACTTGCACACCCTTTTTTCAAAGGGCTTTTAGGGCTAAACATCTGATATCTGTATATACCAAATATTCGGAAGCTGAATAACGTGCGGTGCTCTTTTTTAGGGGAAGCCAGCTGAGGGAAGCTCAGACTGGCACCGTGTTAATTCCTACCGGTTTGAGTCCTGGGGTTCCTCGCCGAGCCGCACTGGAAACCCTCGCACGGGCTCAGCTCCTTGCCCAGCGCGGCCTGGCTGCACGCAAAGCCTCAGACCGAGGCCAAGGCTGCGCCGAGAGGCTCCGCCGGGCAGCAAAGGCCGCGTCCTGCACCGCTCAGCCCCGCGCGACGGCACGGCAGCCCCCCGGCACCTTCTGCTGCTCCCCTGCCCAGGGTGATAACGGCAGTTCAAGCCACGGCACCGTCCCCGTTTGGGGCATTTCACAATCTGCTCTTTGAACATCATCAGCTGGAAAAGCTATTGAATTTAATAGCATTCTGATCTATCAGAAATACAGCCCCTTGCCTTACCCTCACTGCCCTAGTAATGGAGCATTAATGCATTCAATGCATCCATTTAAACCATTAAAATAAAGTATTAGACCTAGAGTTAAGCACCTATGCCTGACACGCTCTGAGGTAGTTCCTACTGTTATTTTGCATCATTATGCAGTCAGTGAGCCCACACAGGAGTTGGTTTTGGCACCATACTGGATTAAAAATCTTTCCCGTAAAATCTGTTTGTCCGTCCTGCTCATTGCTCACGTTCTGGACTTCACTCGCGGCAAGATTCGGTTTGAATCATTCACTGAAGTAAAGGCAGAGCAGTGACTACAACTTAAGGTCACCGGTATTTCAACACATACACCTACAGTCTGTGCTCTAGGTTTGCCCTAGAGCCCTTCAGCAGAAGTGGAGAGAGTTAAATATATATATATATATATATATATAAAAACATATATAACATAGTAAATATATATTATTGACAAGATTTCAGGAAGGCCACTTTTTACTAGCATAGATATTATCCTGGTTATGCAAACTGTTGGGTTTAGTCTCTCCGTAATTGTTGCTCAGAAATACCATCGCTGGAAAAGGATATAGGATTATCCTCATGTCAGGAAATACTATTTACCAACATCCCCAGAGTTCTCACGTTTTTGCGAGCTAGCTTTGGGCTCAGTACACTGACAATCCCCACAGCCTGGTCATTCTGGAATACAAGTGCTCGCAGGGCGGTGCGTTATCACTCTAATCTTCAGACCAGTTGCTTTCCTCACAAGAACATATGACTCATTCTGAGAAGTATAAAAGCAAAGGGCCGGCCTGCGCTCCCGTCCCTGCAGACACAGCTTGCATGATGTGCTAAAATTAGCCTGTGAGATGCACAGGGCGAGGGCTTCTTGTTTGTTCCAAAAAGCACCTAGCGTATTTTGAGGGTTACGAAGAGAGACGGCTGGCGGAGGGGAGCCCGTGGAAGGACACGCTGCGCAAGTGAGATTTTCTTTGGAAGAGCAGAAGCTTAGGGGAACAACAGGTTACCACCCTTGTGCATCCTCTAAGTCCAAAGGCACCTTCATCATTGCTTCAGAGGCTCCCCAAATCCATTTTAAGTCTAAGCAACGTACTCATCTGTGCCATAAAAAGTAATATAGAGTATTTACAGCCAACAAATGACATCAGCCAGATGTCAAGTCCCTGAGGGATACAGTAAGAAGCTGAGGCCTTTAAAAAAATCAAAATAATTCCTAACACAAGAATAATCTTATCCCAAACTCTACTTTTAACCATAAGTAGGAAATTAAGCTAAGAAGTGAAACGAAACACTGGCACTGACACTAGATCCCTTCCAAAAACATGCCATGTGCACAGATAAAATGGGCCTTTTGAAATTTTTCATCCTCCAGCCCTAACCTGCTGTAACTCTCTTCTTATGGGACTAGTCCAAGGGACAGGAGCGGATACAAGACGCTTTTACCCGTAGCAGCTTCCTTCCCAAAAAGTCTGCAACAGGATGCACGTATTTTGAAGATTTTCTCTCTCAAACCTTTCCCAGCTCCCACGAACCCCAGAATGACATCAGGACTTGGATTTCTTAGATTTCCCCAGCTCTACCCCTCTCTCAAGCACACTTGGTCCGTACATCCTCCCAGCAAAAAGGGAACGTCAAAGATCAGTAGCGTTGTGACTTACTGCCTCTGAAGGCCCTGATAACACCACATACGTTGATGTCTTCAGCTTCCAGGTGCTTGAAACCAGAGCCAAACTTCATTACAGCCAGAGATCAATTCCTGCATAAAAATAAACTACACTGCTGCAGTGCATCCTGCCCACAGCAGCGGGTTCTTGAAGATATGGATGCCTAAATGTTAACCCCCTAAGTCCAAATTTTACTTTTAATATCAGTTCCTAGCCATACTCAACACCTCCTGTTCACCCAGTCTTTGAGATCTAAAAACTGAAACTCTAACTACATATTGTTTTATATTATACACACACCCACCATAATTATATATGCACATAACATATATATACACACACGTACATATATAAATATATAATATACATATTGTTTGAACTGGACTATTTCTTACTGCAAATAGGAAGAAGGGGCCTCCTCCAGACACCTCCCTCAAACTGAAGGCCACAAGACAGAATCATCGAGGGGCCTTATAATCTCACTGTAATATGGCCTGAAGTCCAGCAGGGGTATGAATCACCAAACAGCAGGAAAAACACACCTAATTCCTGTTACCCCAGCCCTCTTCCACTCTTGGGGCTTTTGAAATCTAAGAGCTCTTGAGGATCTAGCACTCCAAAGCCTGATCCCAACCTTAATCTTAAACTTACTTAGATGCAGAGACAAATCTGTAGCATAAAACTATACCTGAATTCTCACTGACACCATCTGTCTTGCTGATACCATGCACACTCCAAATTCCAGAGGAGCCATCGAGCCTCGGACTTCTAGATCCCCAAGGCCTCATTTTGGGTTATAACAAACCCTACAGTGAAAAGGGATTGCTTAGGGGAGATGAGGAATCAGCTCCCCCTCAGGACCACTGGTGCTCCCAAATATCAATGGCCTTGAGAAACAGGCAATAAAGTTTTGGATTTCTAAAGCCTGGTTCAGTTCTAGCCTCAGGCTTTGTTAAAAATGCCTATTCCATGAAATTTATTCTTACATTTGATGCGAATGTCTGTCTTATCCTATGTAAATTTCACAAGTAGAGTCCTTAGCAACATTTTTAATGGACTGTATGGATTGCAGGAGTGAATCAAAATCAGAGAGTCTGGAAAAAAAAGCATTTTTTCTTCCCAAAGTGGAATGACTGGCAGATCTAAGCACTGAAAGCTTCAGATGAGTAATGCAGACTTATTAAAACTATTAAAGATCAAAAACATCTGTACAACAGAGAAAGTGGCAACCTATCTAAACATGCTCTTCTAAAATATCAATATACAGTATTCAGTACTGCCAAGGGAGTAGCTCATATAGGAAATTACTCTTTGTCCTTAGAGACCTTCTTGCTGAATTCACATCAGAAGTGTTACTGCTCATTTCTGATTGTGCAGTCAAACAGCAGCATGAATAAAAAAGGTCCAAACAAGAAAAAAAATCTTCTCAATGAAGTACAAGTTACAAAATACCTCTATGTGATAGAGGTGAAAGCTTCAGAAAAGATATAATTTATGGTAACATAAATGTGATGTCTAAGTATTAAGCAGAATTTCCCTACCAAGAATTACTCTTATGTTATACAGACATATAAAAACATCCTTTGCTCTAAGATTTACAACCTTCTCCTACCCCCTGTCTTTTTTTCCTGACCATTTTCCTTATTCTTACCCTTGTGTGGCATCCTTCCTGGTACTCAAGTCAGAGGGGAAAACCTTTTCTTCTTTTCCTTCAACCTCCTAATTTCTTCCTGCTATAATGCACTGTGGAAATTGGTCTGTAAGAGAACATCATGGTATTTAATTCATTTTGTGATGCATTTTTCTCAGGCAGTAGTCACCTTTTAACCAGCATGAGCACAGACAGACCCAAAATTGTAACCTCTTCACTAGACCCAAATTATGGGGACGATAATTCATGAAATTTTTGAAAGTTGAGCATTTCTGATGCAGTCAGGTCCTCTTTGACTCATCATCTCCGAAAGTTTTCTTTCATCTGCTGCAGAAGTTATTGCATTACTACTAACAATTGTATAAATCACAGAAATAAATGGCATCGACATCTCTCTGTCCTGAAAGCCTGCGTACTTAAGGGCTCTTTAAAACTAATACTCTACTGCTCTAACCTACATATACAAGGCAGAGAGGGCTGCAGGGAGGGACAGGACGGATGGCAAGATTCAGAGCCGGGAAATTTCCTTCGGGCAATTACCGGACATGTCAGAAAAATGAAGTGTCAGCCCCCGTTCCTGCAGCCTCATACGAGGGCTTTTTGCCTCCTCTACCTCATTCTCCTTCCTCAGCCAAACAGCAAGGCCGTTTGGCAGGAAAACGGCGGCCGGGCCCGCTCCAGTTGCGAAATCCTCTCCGTGCTCGTGTTCTGCAAACCCCAAGGCCCCTCTGGCCGGCCGAGAACTTAATGCACACGGAAAGCAAAGCAACGTGCTCCTACCGAATGAGCACATCCAGAAGGCTATAAATGAAGCAGCTACTCGTAAGTGTCATGTTAAAAGTTATGGGGATTCTACTACTTTGCTAGAAAAGCCACCTCATAAGGTTGATCCTATGCAGCTACCCTAACTTCCTCTCTTTACAAGTTTCCAGGTGTCTGCAGATGGGTAACTCTTTTCCCTCCAAAAATCATGCTGTTTCTCTATCAAGCTTAGAGTCATCTCCACTAGAAAGTGAATTGAAGCTATCGTTAGAGGTAAGAAAGGCAAGACCCAAATACAAGCAAATTGTACAAATACTTCTTTGCCCTGAATAAATCCTATAAAGTCTCCCTGCCTTAGGTTTCCTTTCCTGAAGAGGACGGGGCCAGCAGGAGAGAGTGTGATAATATATAAATTACAAAGCTATTTTAGCCAAAAAAAAAAAAAAAAAAGCATCCAACCACAGGCGTAAAGCCATTCCTTCTCAGAGATGCCTATGCTCTTAAGACACTTAAGCTCAGGTTTAAGTGCTTTCCTTAACTGGAATCAGTGTATCAGTGTGTTTGGGACCATATTTATTCTTTCAGGAGAATGAATTTACTTTAGAATTTAGGTAATGCCACACGACAGATGTGGCAAAGTTCCCTGCCCTCTAAGTTCCTTCTAACTAAAGACCAAAGTCAGGACCACTACAGTTTCAAAGCAGCCCCCCAGTAGTCACCATTACCTCTGGGTGGGATCACAAGTGCTGTGCCAGGATAGATAAACACAGAGACTTTTAAAATAATTCAAGTCTCTTCCATCCATTTCTGATGCTTTACATATAACAGATTTTCTGACTTGGAGACTGGACCAAACTCTAAATTTTTTTTTTTTTTTTTTTAAACCAAAACCTCAGCAAAATTTCCATTCCATTCAATGGAAAGTTACACATGTTCAGCCTAGAAATGGTGAATTATTTTGATTGCATGACTTCTGGAGGAGAAACGCTATCAGTAGCAGATACTACGGCATAATTTTAGGCTACTGTCTCCTAAGCTTCATTTGACAGGATAGAAAAATACACTCATCGTTTTGCCGATAATGATATATTTTTTTTGCTATGCAATATCTAATGCCTTCCAGATGCCCTCAGTATTTGGGACAAACTGTTCATTTCACTCAGAAGTTAAAATGTGTTTTGACTGGTAAGCCTCTATTTAGCCCTTTTCTGTAATCATTTTTCTTAATGGGAGTATTTTCCAGATGTTGTGTCAGTCTAGTCATCTGGGACCTCTTCCAGCTCAAGTGGAAAGTTTGCTGTCACAGGCTGTCACTGGCGGTTTTGTCTAACAAGCAATTTCATTAATTAACCCCAGCACAGTTATAAAGCAATATATAAGGCATCGGAAGCAGCACTGACAGCAGACACATCCTCTGTCAGGTAAGTGCAGCACCTACCCCTGCTCCAGCTATTTTGATCAGAGCGCTCCTTTTTGTAAGGAAGATCACAGCCTGCAGCAGGAAAAGCAGTCAGGTTTTCCTTTAGAAAGGAGGCTTATTTTAGCTTGCACTTGCATTAGACTTGCTTAAATAGCTAATACTCAGATGATAGACTATGGTTTATAGTTTATCTTGCTTAACCACTGCTCTGACAGTAAATTTTTAAATTTTCAGGGTTATATTTATCAAGGAACCGCTATACGGAAGTCATGTTAAATATATATATTGACTGTAGGTTTCACCTAACAGAGTCCTGGAAGAAAATATTCCCCTTATTTGTCAATAATTAATTTGCCTAGTCTTGTTACAAAATTTAATAACTAATCCATGGATAAGACAGACAGGATTCATGGAGTCATTCTAAATTAGCAGCTTCTCATCGAATAGTTTCAAGATGAAGTTCAGGATATTACCAGACTGTTAGCAAGATATGTATTTTGTTATTTTTTTGAAAACTGTGACCTGACGGATCGATTTGGAAGCAGGGAGGATGTCGTACCTGCGAGCAGCGACCCTCTGCCACGCGCTTTGCCTGGGCCTGCTCATCCTTTCGGCAGCCTTGGTGCGAGAAGCAGCCTCTGAAGGTACCGTAGCACACGGAGCTTGCTGGGCATCTCGGACGCGGGGCGGGAATGCTTTGCAAAAATACAGAACTCCAAAATTTTGTAGCTCTCTCTCAAACGGGTGCTATGATTCCGTATTCCAATCATGGAATACTTTCTAAAATACATTTTGGTTGTCTTTTTTTTTGGTGCCAGAACATATAAATATAATGCAAAATGAAGATGTATGCTTGACATATTTAGCCCAGGCAATTGCCAATATGTATTAAAGTATTTGTAATTACAATATTTATCTAATTTGGTTAGAAATACTTAAATATAATGGACTCAGGGCAAAAAAGGGACACACCTTGCTGAATATGTTCCTTCCCATTAAATACACTGTTTATGTAGCATCACTGTTTATTTGTAGCATTTCCATATGCTACAGATTCTTATTGACTTGTAGCAACTTTAGGCACCTATGGAGGGACCTGCAACACAGCAAGTCCTTTCCTATCACAACTCTGAGATACCATGTTGTCATTACAACAACATTAGAGGTATAGTGCTTGCTGGTAGAATATATTTTACTAATATTTGGTAGTGAAAAAATGGATTTGGACACCCAGGCAGCTCCCAGCAGCACAGTAAATGCCAGATTGCATCAAAGCCACTACAACCATTAGGGCTTTTTCCTTAGGGGTGGCTTTGTAACTTCAGTGCAACATTGGGTACAAACTTGGGGTGCAATATACTGAGTACATACTGAGCAGCTTCTCTTCACAGCTCCCTGTTGAGAGTCCCTTCACTCAAATCCATTAACTTCAGGGTAACATTTATTCACTACTTGTAAAGAACTAGTAGTGAATAAATAAATGAATATAGATATAAGTAAATGGGGGAAACAGTATTTGCAGGTTAAATTGTTGCCCCAAGGTCTACCTTCCTGCACACACTGTGTGTGCACACTGGGAGAAATTACTGTGTCTTTGGTGTTGTGTTACATGTTACTTCTTGTTGTTGGTGTTGCTCAGTGTTTCAGCTGGTTATGTGAAGCCTTTTTTAGCTTGCTGGTTGTTCAGTGTCTGCGTGTGTGCTCGGGGACACTTCATTCACTCGGTGTCCTGCAGGAGATGTTGCAAGGGCACAGGCAGAGACTTCCCATAACAGGGAGAGTTGGCCCAAAGCAACTATTCACTCTGGTATCTTGGCTATCGTATATATCACCCAAGCTAATTCTGACCAGTTTGAATCAATTTGTCATTCACGTTCAAGGCAGAACTTATGAGCAATTTATCAAAAAATTATCAAAATAGAAAGCAAAAATCCATAGTGTCATATACATAGTGCTGAATATAAAGTTCTGCAAAACTTTCTGTTCGGGCCAAGGATTTATTTATATTAGATAAGAAATAGGCACCTAGGCAGCATATGATGATGATTGACTATAAAATATATATGCTACTAAGTCATATTGAACAGACTGATTTAGCTTAGTACTTGTACTTACAATTAGGTAAAATAACATGATGTTACAAGAATCCAAGTCCTTGCACATACATCCATTCACAGCACAAGCAAGATGATGTCACCCTCCTCAGTCATTCATTTACTAATGGAAAGGAAAACAAACAGTAAGAATAGCTTTGCATTTGTTTTAGATGCAGCACCCTGATGACACCTCCAGGTTTCCCCAACCTCTAGCATTTCCCCCCCCCCCCCCCCCCCCCAATATCAGGGGGGGAAAATCAGACCTCACAGCTCAAGCCTGGAGCACCGAGGTGGCTGAGATCTGCTCCTCTGGCCTAATCCAGTCTAAGTGAGTCAACGATAAATGACCTTTGACTTGTGGAAGCAGGAGAACCATTTTCTATTTAGGTTCAAATGCGGGAGAAACATTCTACAAGTCACCGCTGACCCTGATTGTGATGATCACATGAAAGCTTTGAAGACATCCAATCTTTTGATTGGAAACTTATTCTTTTGACTTCCTGATCACATCCAACTCCCCAAATCAGCGCCAATCTCATTCTCATCAAAGATGGGAAATGCCTGGCCTGCCTGCCAGGCTTTGAAAGGTTTGACCCAGTCCCTTAGTTTCTTTTACATTGGTTGAATAAATGCATTATTTAGAGGGGAAAAAAAGACAGATAGATGGGTCATACTGCAGTGCCATTCAACGTCTCCGTGCACGCCATCCGGGCCTGGCCATGTTTACACTGGTGTTGTGTGATTTTAGATTTATCAAGCTGTACAGGGAGATGTGGGGAAGGGTTTTCTAGAGAGAGAGCCTGCCAGTGTGACTATAGCTGCCAACACTTCAAGGAATGCTGCCCCGACTTCGGGAAGGTCTGCGCGCCGGGTAAGTGCCCCAACGCGCCCGCGCCGCCGAGACCCCGGCCCCTTCGCTTCACCGCCCCAGCTCGTGTCTTGCTTCACCTCAGCCTCACGCTCCTCGCACGCTCCTCGCCTTCCGCCTGCTCCTCCTTGCGACGTCTCTGCTTTGTCCGTCTGTCTTTGTACAAGAAAATAAAAAGTTATAAGCAAAAATATCAGGCCGAAATCAGGGTTTTCCGTATAGAAATTCAGGGACACTTCCCGAGAAACTCCTGGGCAAGTTCAAGCTTTTGAGGGCAGTGGAGGTGCTGGGATTTGACCCAAGGTCAGGAGGAGTCAAGCACAGTGCGGCCATTGGCAGAACCCAGCTCTGAACAAGAGCCACGTCAGTTATGGAACCAAAGTCATTTATTGATAATAATAGGAAATGCTGCCAATTGATTGCTATTTCAGTATGGTCAAAAACAAAATTAGTGAGAAAAAAAAAATACGCAAAGAAAAAAAAAAGAATAATTTTCGTGCTGAAACCCTCACAGATATTTAAAATTTATGCAATACGGTTTGATGTAGAACAAGGTTTTTTATATGCTTTATTTATATGCAATTTAAAACTGCACAGTGTAAATAAATTCTGTATTAAAACAGTTGGAAACATCTGTATTTATCTAGTGCATCTTATTAAGAATTACCAGTCTCAAAAATATTACTGACTTGAATAACTAGTGCTTGTTAAAATGCCCTGTAGTTCCAGGGGACTTAAAGTCCTAGGCTAAGGCTTGTTAGGTCCAGCAATAAAGGATGAGCATTGCTTAAAACACATGTATGGCAATACCATAAATGCTAAATTTTGCCCTCTCAGCCTACAACTCTGCTTTGCTCTTCTCAGTCATTGCAGAAATATCAGGCACCATTTCTGAAGGCAAACCACCCTATTACAGAATACTAATAGTTCTTGCCTTGCACTTGGATCCACTCTGCTCAAAAGGTGTTCAGGACCTGTCTGCACAGTAATCCTAATATCACCATATAACTATTTAATTGTCACGTGCTATTTTAAGCTCTGAATGCCACCAAAATGACAACTTCAGTGTGAGATTCATGTAAATAAAGGATTTAGGACAAGAATAACTGATGACAAAATCCTGCAAATACTGAATGACAGCTAATTCTTAGCCCAGTTCCATAAGGTGGAAAGCACCCTCAAGAAATATCAACTTCAGACCTAGTGTAATCACCTCAGTTTAACACAATTATAATAAATAATAATAATAAATAATCAAGGTATCACTGAATGTCAGTATAAACATTTATATATATATAAACATGTTTGTATATGTGTATATACTTATATATGTAAATATAAAAAACACATATATGCATTTTAAAAAAGCAGAAATATCCTAGTGATTGAAACTATTAGAAGTTAAACACTAGTGGAATATTAAAAGCATATAGTTGTAAGTTTTATGTCAAAATATATCAGATATTATTAATCTAACATTAATAATTCAAGAGCCATACTAAATGGGGAAAAGATTTCAAGAGAGTCACTTTAATTTGCCCAGCCATCCAGCTGCACCATGTGCACATAGGGGGTGCTGAGGCATGGTGAATTTTGGCAAATTCTTTCGTAAATACATGGGTAGACACATCACTGCTGATGCACAACAGCATTGGGATGAAGAACTTATCCAAAACCTGGCCCAAAATTACTTTTTGAAATTTTTAAAATTGCTGATTTAAAAAAAAAAAAAAAAAAAGCACACACTGAATTTAAGTTCTGTTCTTGAGATCACTGCTATCTGACCAGGGAAATTAAAGTCTTCTATAGTGGGACCTACCTAAGGTGAACTCTGAGGTCGCATTTGTGACCATTGCGCTTGCAGCTCTGGTTACATGGTCTCACCCCAAACCCAATTACTTAAACAGACCAGAAAACCCACTCAGCTTCATGAAGCTGCTCTGCAGCTCAGGCTGAGCCCGTGGCTTCACCTTGGCGAGGTCCCCGTGCCCGGGCGACTCCTCACCGAGCGCTAAGCGTGTGCCCGGTCTTCCGCAGCGCTCTCCTGTAGCGGACGTTGCTTTGAAGCCTTTGAGAGAGGAAGAGCCTGTGACTGCGATGCCGACTGCGAGAGATACGGCAAGTGCTGCCCTGACTACGCAGCACACTGCAAAGAGGGTAAGAGACGCTCCTCCATCCCTGTGCTTTCTCTAGTTTTGTTTAAATACACATATGCAGAATTGTCAAGATATTACCTGTGCAGACTCAGCTTCTGGTATCACTCACGTTAGTTCCAAAATCAATATGCCATAAAATTCAACCAACCTTATTTTTGCTAGCACATCTCTAGTGTGAAAACCCCAAATCCGGAAACTAGGAGGCAGGGACTACGTAAACGTTTTCAAAATATCACAGATACTTTGCACTACTTGCTGGTCTTACCAGCCTCTTCCTGACCAGCACTCAGCACCAGGACCTGTGGGCTGCCTGCAGGGTCTTTGGTCTAAAATAGACCAAATTAGCCATGGAATAACAGCTGCTAATTTCAGAGTGAGGATTTTACTGAATCACACAGGTAGGGCTACCAGAAACCACCACCAAGATACCAACAAAGCAAGAAAGCCCCCACAATATCAGTGGGAAAATATCCAGTATTCTGCTCTGTTCAGGGTATCTGAACACAAAGCTTCAGTTTCTCCTTGAGCTGAACCTGCTGCAAGTTAGCTTAAAATTTAGAGCTTGAGCTACTTCCTTAGGCCATGCCTAAGTGGTGTAAGTGGTGACTCCTCTCTCCAAAAGGAAGCATTAAAAAAAAAAAAAAAAAAAAAAAAAATCTAATCATGTATGCACAGAATTATCAGATATGTGAAAACCTAGAATATAACGAATTCTTCAGGCGATTATCAAAGCAAGCACTCAGCTTGTTCTGGTGAAAAGTTCACCCAATAACAGATGATTTTATTTCTTTCAGCACACGCAACACAGCCACCACCCAAGACTTCTCCTCCAGGAAACAAATCTCCATCTAAGCGCTCATCCCAAAATGAGGAGGAGAAGCCAAAGGAAGTAACACAACTCCCTGAAGTTGTGGAAGGTAGGAAAGAACAGAAATGAAACAGGATGGGTGTTACCTGAATGAATATGAAAGAGCATTTTTTCCTGTTCTGGGTACGAGGAGCCAAAGGAAGACATTACCAGACACTTACCAAGCTTGGAAGCACTTGGTTTGTAAATTTATTACCTCATCTAGGGTCAGGAAAGACTCTACTGGCTTTGGAGAGTTCATTTAACACAGATGTTGAAAGTATGGTGATGTCTCCTGGATCTCTATTGCATTTTCATGCCTGTCTTTACAAAGAAAAGTTAGAGGCGACTATCAGTTCTGGTGAAGTCCAGAGCTGGAACAGGAAGGGTGTGCTGTTTTGGGACAGAACCAAGACAGAAAGATCTCCTAGCAGGTTTCACTAGCTTTAAGTAAGCCAGGCTTCATGCAGCTTCAGAAAACACCCGTAATATATTTTCTGAAAGGAAAATCTGCTGTTTTCCAATGTTCTTGATATTCTTCATTTTGAACAATAGCTTGAGAAATCAGGTTGCACTTGAACCCTGAAATAACAAAAAGTTAGACTATTTGGTCTTTTTTTTTTTTTTTAAACCTGTAAGAATTATTTCTAGAACTTGAAGTACTTGCCTGGCTGCTGTGACAGCTTCCTGTTACAAGATCAGCATGAATCAAAATGGTAATATTAAACAAAAATAAGGAAATGTAAATAACTTAATTGACCCCACTTGAACTATGGTATTTTAGACACATGAAGTAGGAAAAAAAAGCTATTCTGTTACACAGGGCTCTGCATACAGTCTATCTACATTAGTAGCACCAGGGCACGACCATTAGCATTAGCTCAACTTTTTGAGATTTTAGACATTCTGACAATGCTGCCTTGCCTTTCTTTCAAGTTTCCAAGAAAAACAAGTGTCAGTGCAGTTGTAATAGGAGACAGTAACACAGCAAAAGTCACAGGAAAACAAACAAAAAAAAAAAAAAGAGAGGAAAAAAGAGAAAAGACTATATGAAAGCAGAACCAAACTGCAAAGCATTACAGAGATAAATCTTATCAAGGGGTTAAAACATAGAAGCATTTACTGTTCACTTTTGCTTAGAAGAGCTGTAGGAACAATTTGACTAATTTGACTCAAATCAACATGCCCATAAGCATAAGAGACAGCCTTAAAGCAGAAACTGTAAAAGGGAAAAATATCCAGGATACAAAGTCATAGTAGGAGCTGAAATCAGGTATTTAGATTCGGGAAGTTAACTTTTCACCTCCCTCACTAACTCTCTTCTTCCTCTCCTCAAGAGACAACCCCTGCAGCCATGACCACACAACCCCCCACCGCCCCTGACAATGAGGTGACAACTCCTACAGCCACAACTGAGCCTCCCACCACCCCTAGAAGAGAAGAGAGAAGCCATGTAGAGACAGAGGAAACAACGATCAAGGTAGATGCTCCCACCACAGCTGAAACTGAGGACACTACTCCCATGGACCCGGAGGAAGCAACAACCGAAGCAGAAGCCCTAACCAGTCCGGAAAATGAAGATACTACTACAGCAACTGAGGAAGTAACAACAGAGAAAAACTCTCCAACTGACCCTGAAAAGGAAGAGACTATTGCAACCACTGAAGCAGCAAAGGAAGATGATCCTACCACCCCTGAAAAAGAAGAGAACACGCCGGCCGCTCCCACCGAGGCGCCCACCACCAAGGCCGAAGACACCACCACGCCGGGCGCTCCCACCGTGTCACCCACCACCGAGGCCGAAGACTCCACCACGCCGGCCGCTCCCACCGAGGCGCCCACCACCGAGGCCGAAGACTCCACCACGCCGACCGCTCCCACCGAGGCGCCCACCACCGAGGCCGAAGACTCCACCACGCCGGGCGCTCCCACCGAGGCGTCCACCAGCCCGGCCGAAGACACCACCACGCGGGGCGCTCCCACCGAGGCGCCCACCACCAAGGCCGAAGACTCCACCACGCCGG
>VZSV01000054.1:3148140-3179880 GCA_013398735.1 Nothocercus julius
TTTTCTCTCCAAAGTCACAGATATCATTTTGCTCTCTCTCTACTCCTATTTCTTGGCTCTGCTTTTATTTAACCCATTGCCAATACACCTCAGATTTCTCTGTCCTTGAGAAACACACTTTCTACATTTTCAGGCCACTGGAACTACCCTCCCTCTCCTTCCACAGTTAAGAGCGCATCTTTGATCTCCTTAACATTTTTCCATGAGCTCTGTGCTCTGAGGTCTTTTCTTGAGTTCACTCTTTTTTTCCAGGGACACCCCAACAACTTCCTCACACCAACATTCCCCATGTATTTCCTATAAACTTTTCCATGAAACATCCCATCTTTGCTTTCTTGGCATGTCTTCAAGCACACTGTATTTTACCTGAGAATCACTGTAGGTGATCACTTCCAGACCACCTCTAAAATATTTTAAATTCTTCCTCCACAAGGTCAGGATACGGCCCTCTCTCTCCATCCATCTCTATAGCTCTCTAAGATTTGCCCTGCTCAGCACAACTGCTATGATTTCTGCCTTTCTGATACCCAAACTTACTTGCTTCCTCCAAGGTACAAATCGTGACAAAAATAAAAGTCATCTGCTCTGAAATAGCATGCTTTTTTTGTTCAACTAAAATCTTCCAAAGAGACAAGTTAAGTAATAGCATTTTATACTCTTACAAACCTCAGGTCCAACTCTCTGCATGTTTCTGAATTTCTTTGGAAGAGGTACATCCACTGTTTCCTCTGAAATTTGGTCCGAGTTTTCTACAGTGTTATCCTCCTCTTCCTCTCGTGGACGTTTAGACAGTGAAGAACTTGGGGTAGCTGAAACTTGAAAGAGCCTCTCAGTTATTTTCAGAAGAACTACAAATTTGCAAACCTTTTCACTTTCCACTTTGTAATTTTACTCTGGTAGAACTGCTCCTTTTCTGCATTCAATGGTGACGAATGAAATAGGATAAAAAAATCCTTGTGCTGTTTCCTTGAGACATTACAAAAAGATTTCGTATCAAGACTTACCAAATAATCAAAATAAACGAGAACATTTCCCAGCATCTTGCTTCTGATAAGCCAATTCATTTACTAATGGGCAGTTAGGCCTAATTTGGCCTAATCTAGTTTAGGCCTAATTTGACAAGGGTCTAAAAGGAGCTGCTGAAAAGCAACTACTCAGAAGAGCATGTCTATCAAATACAACCAACCTGTGCCAAACACTGACGTGGAAGTGGAGGGCCTCTCTATTTGAGAGCTCTGTACAACTTCTACGATGGCAGGTGAAGGCTCCTGGTTAGCAGGCTCAATCTGGGCGTGACTTTGCTGAGTGGGCTGTACAAAAGCAGTTGCCTGAGTCTGCTGCTGAACAGTGAGGATGGGCTGTGAGAGGGATGTCTGAACATTAGGGCTGGTGGAACGCACAGACCCACTCGTGCTTCCAAAGACGGGAACGTGCTCCACAGGTCCCTCTGATTGCATAGCTGAAAGACAAATGGTGAAACATTCAACTGTCTTCATATGATCTAGTATGGTTCACACTCTCCATTTCAGAACGCAAATTCAGGCATATTCAGTGCTTCTCAGATTCACCTAACACATCCTCTTTGGCTTAACCTTGTCTTCAGGTGAAGAATAAAGAACTTGGTGGCAAAAGGAGTTCTCAAAAGTGCAATACCCACAGGGACAATAGAAGTACCTGAAATAGTTCTTAACTACCAATTAGTGAGATTTCAAAGGGAAGGTAGTAATTATGATTACAGTGGATCCATTTAGATGCATACTAGAATGCTCACCTTCCTGGGTCTCCACCTGTGTTGTTGGCATAACTGTGGCTGTTGGAGTAGTGGTAGGATTTGTAACTGTAGCAGGAGTAACCATAGGACGGATACTTGCCCTCGGAGTAGACTTGTTCCCAGCCATGGCAGCCGCAGTCACTTTACTTGGAGTTGACACAACAGGAGTTGGTTTAATATTTGCTGTTGGAGGATCTGAAGTGCTAGCACTGAAAACAGGATACTTGTCTCATTATACTAGTACAGAAAGTAAACTTGTTCACTATCAAATTACACTGTTTTACTATAACTTCAAATATTTAAAGGTTTATTTTTAAAGGTTTTATATTTAGAAATCTCTCAACAGCACAAACAGCTGTCTTCCAGGATTTGCATATATTAAAAAAATAACCCATTTTTGCCATCAATAGCACTAACAATTAGTAACATTAGAGTTTTGGTGGCTTTATTAAAATATAATCAACCAGAAATGTGTAAGTAGGTCTACTGACTATCACAAAAGGAGCATAATGTAGCTCATTCCACTCAATGGAGTGTTGCCTCTTAACTACAAGCAGTAATATTAATGAATATAACGATATACCATTTTAAGGTTACTTGTTTCACTCAATATGGAGCAACATAATCTCTTGTTTGAGATTAGGATCAGCCTAGCGCATTTTAAAAGAAATGTTTTAAGACCAGAGCCTTGCTTTAAAGGGATGCTTACATAAAAATTCAGAAAAGTTGCTTCTCTAAATGTCATAATATATACTCATCATTTTATAGCTTGGTTGGTTTGTATTTTATTACAATATGATCGTCTTTTACTTATTAGTCAGTCAGTTTTACCACCTATTTAGTCCACTTTGGGAAGGAGGGACAGAGTATTTTCCTCTCTCCTCCTAAAATGTTAAAAGTAGCAATGGAAAATGTATAACTTAAAACACTAAAGTGTCTGAAAAATTCCCATGTAATCTGTTTCTGGCGGTTAATATGCCAATATTATGTAAATCTTCAAAGGTGCTTAAGAAAAATCCATGAGAAAGCCACTAGTTAACTACAAAAACATCATCTAGGGGTAAGACAACGCCCTCCCACCCACAGAGTCTAAGGCACTCTTCAAAAACCCCGAAGTCTTTAACTCACATTCCTCTTTCACCTGAAGCTGGAGTAGGCTTGAGCGAGATTTGCCTTTGTGGTTCTGGAACCTAAAGAGTAACAAGTGCTTAAGAAACATACCCCATAGCAAGCATCATAGTTCTATGAAAAGTCATGTAATTCTATGAAATGAATATAAGCAAGAAATCTGGAGAGAAAAAAACAAAAACAAAAAAAAACCCCAACCCGTCAGCAGATTCATCTCTTCATTTACAACTGTTTCTATTTCAGTTCTGTCAGGATACCTAGTCAGACTCCAGTTACTGCAAAATCTTCAACAAAACATGCTGTTCATACCAAATATTTAAAACACTTAAGGGCTTTCTCAGCTATCTTCTGAAACTACTAAGACATTCATTACAACCAATAAAAACTGGAACCAATTACACTGAAAGCATGTACAGAGAACATGGTAAAGCAGCTAACGTGCCAATATACAGTGAATGGAGCAACTGCATACTAGCTAAGAGTGGGAAATTTGAACATGGCAGAAAGTAATTTTTAAACTAATTTTTGAATCCTTGCTGAAGTCAATTTCTGTCTTTCCGAAACCAGGAGAAATCAAATAATGCAGTTTGTTGGGTTCATTGCTATTTTTTTTTTTCCTTCAAACTTGAAGTTCTGTGACAGGGATTTCCATCTGCTACTTAGGATATTTAACTAAAACCAACTTCACAAAAAACAATCAGGCAGAAAGAAAACAAAAGCCAGACAGCAATGTTGCTGGAGTTGTTCTGGTTCAGCTGTAAGACACATATAAGCTCTTTATTTCCTTTCATACAGCTAGCAAAGAGGATTTTGTACCTTATTTGTAGATTCAGGTGGCTCATCTCGCTGCTCATGGTGTCGCTCTTGCTGCTCTCTAAGCTCTCTCTCCAGGCGGCAGATCCGACCCTCATACTGTGATTTGAGTGCACTCATCCGCACCTCCAGTTCCGTCTTCTGCTCTTCTAATGAGGTGCTCTTTTGCTTCCACTCTTCATTCTCTTTTGTTAGCTGTTCTTTCGTACCTAATTGAGCAGGAAAGTATTCAATTTTGTCACTGTAAAACTGCCGAAGTCTCTGCACGTCAGTGCCTCGCTTTGATTGCCCCAAAACTGATGAAAACTTAGTTTCCCCCAAAGTACAACCGGTTTTAGAATATTTCCTGGAGTACCTAATTTAAAAAAAGTTTCAAGTAAAAGCTCAAGTTTTCCCAAGAATCATATCTGAGAAACTTTTACGCTAGATGTATTCCCATATGAATAATCAAAAACTGAAATACGAGAAAAAACTTAAGGACTGAAAAGCAAACAAACAATTATGTATAATACCAGCTAATTGTGCAATTTTCTGCTTGGCTGCGAGCAGAGTCTTCCTAGTTTTCTCTTCTTTCTCGGTGATCTGTTGTCTGAGCTGTTCTTCCTGTGTAGTCTTCTCTTGCAGATCTTGATGAAAACGAGCAAGCTCTGACTGTAGCTGTGATATCTGCTCCTGAAGATTTCTAGCTTCAGTTTCCTTCTCTGTTATAGTCTAAAGACAATGTCATAACACAGCTATTGGCCACGAGCAGCTATTTCAAATGCCCTAATAAGCTTCAAGAATGTAGGATTACATAATAAAGAAGTTCACTCCTCTCTGAATGCAACAGTGGAGCACAGAGCATCCATTTTCTCATCTATTTCTTCTAAGAAACAGCACGTAACATACTAAATCCAGAATTAAAAATAATTTTAATGTCAGACCTTTCCAGACCAATGAGAGGTACAGCTGAGTTACCTGCACGGTCATACATTTAAGACTGTATTTAAGTAGAGTACAACTCTCTGAAATAGTCTGTTCTGTTCTTACCTTTTGTAAGGTTTCAATCTGACCCTCCGAAGCCTTTATCTTCCCTTCAGCCTGACTAAGGGAGTCTTTCAGCTCTTGAACTTCCTGGGCAGAAACTTGCTCTTCTTGTTGTTCTGCATAAGGTTGAGTTGATGCCTCTGCAACCATCTGAAACACATCAAGTGATATCAGCGGAAAGGGTAGTATCAGATTGTGCCATCCCTGTCTCAAGGCCCTTTTGCACACAAACGCATCACTTAAGAAGTTCTGGACAGAACAGAAAAAAATAAATTCTAATGTTCTGTTAAAAACGTCAAGTACTGACTGATATGCAGCTCATGCTCTGTGGCAGTTTCTAAGCTAACAGCAGAAGTGGTGTTTCTGCTTCTCTCTTTGGCAAGTACATAGCCATGTAACATTATATTAAAGAATGCGAAGATCATTCGCTGTCTTGTACATGAGTCTAGATGAAAATGTACAGTTGAAAGTATTTGTAATCAAGCAAAAGAGATTTCTACCTTATCATGCTGTGCCTTCAGCTCCTCATACTGAGTCTTATATCTGCGTCCAATTTTCTTGACCTGTGTTATAGTTTTCATTTTTTCTTGTATGTCAGCCACTTTAGCTTCTAGTTCTTTCTGCAAAGTGTCCTTTTCTGTCCTTATTTTCGTTACTTCATCCTTCAGGTTTTGAACAAGATTCTGGCTTGTAGTCAAGGAAGCGTTAGCTCTAAATACCAAGAAATTTGAGGAACATGCAAAAGAAATGTATTGATTATCACCTGACACATCTCAGTAGCACTCATTTATCACAAGCAATACCTTTAGCAAATTAGGCTTTCTAACACTTCCCATTTTTTTAAAAAATAAATTCAACTAAGAGGCAGTTTCTAAAACATTTCTCATTTGATTTTGTGTATTTTATCAACCTAGAGTAAAAATAGATTTTACGCTTACATGGGAATAGTTTAAATAGTTTAGAAATTACATTTCTAGATGCAACTTAATTTTAAATACTGTGTTTTGCATGTAACTTTTTACTGATTTGCTTCTACTATACCTGGCTATTTCTGCTTTGAGCCGGCCTGTTTCTTCACTCATTTGCTGTATTCGTTTGTTATTTGCCTCTTTCTCTGACAGCAGCTTCCGATATTCTTCAAGATCAGTGTCCTTCTGTTGACTCAACAAATGCTGAAAAGATTTAGAAAACAGTCTGCATTTTCATAAGATGATTACACAACTACATGTTCTTGCACTTTGATACAGAATGCACACGTGAGATTAGGCTAGCACGTTACATTCATGAAAGTGAGTTTTGAAGCTGCACAGACATCTATGCTTAATAATTCAAATGCATTTCTCAGATTTCTGTCATTTTTCAGGGAATAACTTAAATCTTTGCTGTATTCAAATTCTTTCTTTTAGAAAGCTTATTTGAAAGATCCTTTTCCCACCTGGGTCCGGGCTTTCCAGCGTTTGACATCTTCTTCCAACAGCTTTTTCTCTGCCTGCAACATTCCGCTCTTCTCACTCAGCTCAGCATTAGATTCCTGGAGAGGCAGGATGTCGGCCTCAAGCTTGCGCACCTGGAAAACATAACTGGGAACTAAACTCTCTGGATCTTATGGGGCTGCAGGATATGGAATTCAGTAGGCCTAAAACAATGATGCTAAACAGGCCAGAGACAAGACAAAAAACTGAAAAAGGCAAGATAAACTCTTATTCCAACTCTGCCCCTCACTGGACAGTGCGGGTAAGAGAGGAGAGGCATGAAAACAGGGGATGTTCCTACAGAGACAAAAACAGAAACACGACTGAATCTCAGATTTCCTTGGTAACAGAAAAAATGATCATTAACTTTATATTATAAACCAAATAACAGTGTCCTGGATTCCATTAAAATGACTGGTGTTTAGAGGTGGAAAGAGTCACACAGTTTCTCTTTAAATTCTTAATAGTTTTAGTCTACTTTACAGCTATTCCTGTGCAATTTTTCATCCATCTGTCAATAACATCCTTGTTACCAGTATATCTTAAGGGCAAGTGCCAGTTTTCATTTTTACTTAGAAGAGTCTGAACTTACATACTCATGTCCTTCAGAAACGTAAAGGGAAAGCTTCTTCATTTGTGTATAATGTCAGAGAATAATCACTACACCATATACTTATTGTAATTAGCTGTATTAATGCACGTTAGCTCACCTGAATATCTGAAACTTGAGTATCTGGAGTATCACTACTAACCTTTGCTTGCATTTGTTGTAGTTCTTGTTCTAATCTCTCCTTTTCTTCTCTCAGCATCTTGTTGGTTTCTATCAGTATGTTCATGGTCTCAGTTTTTTTCATTAATTCTTCATGCTGAGCAATGGTTTTTGCTGTTACCTGTGGAAAAGATTTAATCAATCATTTGTTATACCTGCACACACATATATACTATCTCCACCTGATGTAACAACATCCTGGAAAGCAGTCATGGCATTCATTAACTCATACATATGTACAAAAAAAGTTCTGCTTAAGAAAGTTCTGCTTAAGAAAGGGGAGGGAGGAGAAAGTGTACAAGACAGAAAAGCGCTTTAATTTTCCGTATTTACCCTTTTTTGTTTCGTTTTTGGAACTGCCATACTGCTTCAAAGGACACAGAACAAAGCCCCTTATTTGGCTAAATACTATCTCAGTTCAGAAACTACTGATTCTTCCAAAACTTTTAATTTTGGGGTACAAGCAGCAAAGAGAGATTAAAATACAGATCAGCACTCTGCTTAGTGAAATCATAAGCAAAAGCAATAATATCCGATCATACCTGCACTTTCTCTCTCTCAGCATTGAGACTGTCCTGCAGCTCTTGGAGCTCCCTTTCCAGGTGCTCCACTCTCTGACGGTAGCGCAGACTCTCCACCTGAGCCACCTCAAACCTAGTTTCTGCAATCTCCTTTTCTCGACGTATAAATCTGCAATAATAGAAGGCAAAAAGCACCATGTCAACAAAAAAGCAAGGCAAGGTGTTTAAACTGAAGCTTCTTATATCTGAAGGACTTCTGAATACAAAAACTAATTCAGAAAGGGCAAAAAATAAATTCCAAGTGCATATACAAATGACAGAAAGCGCTCAGAACAGAATACATTTACCTAAGAATTTCTAAGATTTGCTCCTGAGATTTGCCTTCCTCATTGAGAGAGACATTCAATGCACTTGGCATGGCTTCTTTCATAGAAGTCACCATCTTGCTGCTGAGACTTTCCAGTTGTTCATGTAACAATCGATTTTGCTTCTCCAAGTCTTCACAGCGGGATGCGTGTGTTGAAGCTTCATCCTAGAAGAGAAAACTGATGACTGAATTCTGCGTAGGCTAGCAACTAAAAAAAACACCCTACCAGAAGCATAAAAAACAGTCATACCTTGATCATTCTCTCTCGCTCTTCCCAGGAGGCTTTACACTCTAGCAGTTCGGACTCAGCTTTCCGAGCAGCTTCCTCCAGCTGCTGCCTGACTGCTGTGTTTTTGGCAACTTGTTCCTTAATGGCCTGCAGCGCTTCCACGTCAGCAGCGTGCAGCATCAGCTCCCGCTCATATTTGTTTTGGGCCTCAGAAGCTATCTTTGCCTGCAGCAAAGACCAATGTTATGTGTTTGGGAGGTACAAAAAGATGCTCAGTAATAGCAAACGCTAAGCACAAGGAAAGCCTCTGGCTAAAACAGACTTTATAATTCTCAAGTCTTAAAGAAATTAGTGTGTTAGAATGGTTTCTTAAAATAAGTACTCTAAATATACAAAAAGAAAAAAGTTGCAATCAATTTGAGGACTGGCTAGAAGGAGGAAGTACTCTAGATTTTGCAGTTCAATCCTCTTGCTGTAGATTCTGCGAGAATAAGACACGAGTGTCTAAATATCCACTCTTACTTTTACATGTGAATGAGCAGACAAATTGATTACATAAAAAGGTAAAAAGTAAAGACTGGATTACTTGGCCGCAGTATTAGTTGGCATTAATGGAAAAGCCTTTCAGTTAGATTTCCATTTGGATTAAAACAGCCCTAAGTTCTTGATCCTTTAAATCAGTGTTTTAAAATTCTCACTTGAAGAAAAGGACACTCACTGCAAAACAGACAGTAACTAAGCAGCCTTCTTATCAGGTATTCCTAAATATCTTATTGCTCCACAGTTTTAGTAGAGCCTAATCCTGTTTTGGATAAGATGGAATACTTATAGCCCACTACCTAACAGTAGGAGTTCAATTTTTCCTTTTCTCTTCCAACCCCCACTTTCCCCCTCAGGAAATCCATTACAGTGTTAATTACATTCCACAATCAGCTTCTTATGTAATATGACCGACTGTAGAAAGAACAATCCAGCACATCTTCCATTTGCTTTTTTTTTTTTTTTTTTTTTTTAATATGACACAGATTATATTTGCAGCACAACTTTATATTCAAAGTCACCATAGCTGGTATTACTTCCAAGACTAATAAGGTAAAATAATCAAGCAGTAAAAATCAGTTGTGTTATAAAACAGAGGGAATGCTCTTATAATGCTTTTTCTATCTCCAGTAACTCTGATGAGCAGAACTATAACCAAAAAAATGTCTTTGAATTGAAGTAAAAAACAAACTAACATTAATTCCCCACCTTGGCTAAATAGCAAAATACCACAAACATACTTGCTCCTGGCAGTCACGTCGGGCTTGCTGTTCATTATTCAGAGCTGTTCCAGCTCTCTGAAGAGCTTCCTGAACTTCTGATTGCACGGTTGACAGACTTTTCTTCAGTTCCACCAGCTAGACCAACATGACAGCACCCCAGAAAACAAACGACAAGAAAAACTCTCTAAACAACAAAGCATTTTACAGAGTGCCAAATACAGCAAGGCTTTGAATGAAGACAGTCATAAGTAATTTAGAATTCAAGCATGTTCTCACTACCAGATTATTAGATTATGTTATAAGGTTATATGTGGTATAATAAGTCTAAGGAAAAATTCTGTCAAGGCTATCTGTTTTTGGAAGAAATATATTGCTGTTCTTTCAGAGCTGGGTTTGCAGTAACACTGGTTACAGTCACCTTGGTACATTCAGGCCCAATAAGAGCCCAAACATAAAATGGGTATATATTTTTGCAAATGGTGCTCAAAGCTCATAAGCATACAGGTGGTTTTATGCTCCACCACCTTAAAAAAGTGACAAGCTTAACTTAACACTCATATTTTGCAAACTGTCAAATTGTGTTTGGCATTTCTACACCACTTTGGAAATATTTTGCTTTGGACACTAGTACACTGCACTCTCCCTTCAGAGGGAAGTGAAAACAAAGTCACGTTTATAGACTTACTTAGAAATATGTGTCAGTAAACTCTTTCCAAGGGAGTTTAAGGGGTGAGCATTCAGTTCCTACCTGTTGTTCCATACTCTCCAAGGCTTTACGCTTCTCCTCCTGAAGTTCTTGCTTTTCTTTCTCTGCCTCCATTAGCTTCTTTTCGAGCTGTGCTTGATACTCTGAAGATTCCTTCAGCCGAGCTTCAACTGTTGCACGAACTTCCTCTGTCACCTTTAGCAAAATCCATTAAGAGATCAACTAATATTTTGCTTCAGATATTACTATTCTCATGCAAACCCCATATTTTAGTATGGATTTTAAGCCAGGACAGGAATTTTCAGCATCTCATTCAGAGCACAAATTCCACAAATGCCATGGAAAATATTAACACCACTTTGCTGAAACTGCAGTAACTCATGAAGTGTATCTGAAAAAGGCTCTAGATGACATCATTCAAATACACAAGTAACGCGTATTTTTTATTACACATAAAGTCTACAATACAGTCAAAGAGACTGACTGAAGATCATAAATTTACATTTCCTGCATCAAACAGAAACTGCTTTTGAATGAAGGATAATTAATGGTTTTGTTAAGAGTAAGCAATCACAGGATTATAGGAGTTCTTAAACATACATCCCCCTTCTGAAGGAAGACTTTGGCAGAGTTCAGCCTGAAGTCAAATTTATGTTTTAAAAGTAGGCTACAAAAAAGTTTAATATTCCTATTGCTGAAGGTGTTTTTAATCAAGTTTTTTAACAGTTTTACTACCCTATTTTGTAATGCCTCTAAATTTAGTTTCTTTATTATTCCTCCCATGACCCAAGAGATTGCAGTAAAAATAATAAAAAATATTGTTCATTTTGTTTCTATCTTGCTCTAATAGACAATGTTAATTAACCGTTATCTACTTACTTGTTTTTCCTTATTTAGAGATTCCTCTAGACTAAGCACCATAGCCCTGTATTGCTCCACATTACTAGAACTAGTCTTGAGTCTTTCTCTCAGATCATTAACTTGTTCCTCAGCTTGTCTTAGTTGACTTACAAGATCATCCACATCTTCATTTCTGTTTGGCTGACCTGTAATTTAAGAACACATATATTAACTGTGTAAGCCTAGTTCAGTTTTTATGTGCAAATTATATAAAAGTCACCTGGGAAAAAAAGAAAAAGGCAGGTAGATTTCCTTCATAATTTTTACAGTGCCAAATAAATTTCAATAGCAGCTGTCTCCAAAGAACTTTTGCATTTACAATGCAAAATGCAAATGAAAAGTAATGAAAGATTTTCTATGGATTTTTTTTCTATTCTAAATAAACACTTTCAGAAATATTCGTATTCTTAACCTGCTTTGACTGGAGCGTTCCTGAAGTCTTCTCAGATTAAGTCCAGTCAAAATAATAATCTATGTTTTGACATTGCTAAGTTTGAGAATCTGAAAATATCAGCTAGGCACAGCTAAACCACTGCTCTACTAAAATCACTTCAAACTACTATTCTGTCGAAAACCTGAAACGTTCTCAAGTTTCAGCCCAGAACACACACAAACACACGTGTGTGCACAAAGAACCCAACACAATTTCTCTACAGAAAGCTGACAATTTAAGCAATATAAACATTGTAGCTATAAGTACTGCTACAGTTAAATAATTATAAATAGTGCTAAATATAAGTAACGCTACAATTAAATATCAGTACTGTTACACAATCTACAATAGAACCCTCACACTTATCACAGGAATTAAGAGGTGTTACTGATGGCAGTGCCCTGAAAGCTCCTATGTTAAATAAACACAACATAAATACACAACTGTACTGAAAGAAACAGTAGTGCCATAGAAGAAACGCTGCTGCTCAAAACACAATCACCCAAAACTCACCTTGGGTAACCTTGTGACTGCAATAAAAATAATGAAAACTTATTCTTTAGTCTAGTGTCCGAATTCTAAATGAGAATGAATTTTATTGAATCTGCATAGGGCAGTGCTTAAACTCCCTCCCTCCTCCCCACAAAAGGAAAAAATATTTGAATTTCTTTTTACCTTTCCCTGGAACCCTCTGTGAAGACTGAGATGCTAACTGAGCCTCTGTATTATTAAGCTGCTGTTTCAAAATCGCTGTTTCTTTTTGGGCATTCTTCAGAATTTCCTTGGTGTTAACATGACGGTTTGTCTCAGTCTCAAGTTGCCTCTTCAGATCCAGGATATGAACCTGTTAAGATAATGGTTCTAGATTGTAATTATTCACACAAAACACAAAGAGCGAGTATGTTTAGAAACTTTCCATATGACAAGCGCTTTGAACTGCCAGAAGCCATTCAACTGTGTCATTATTTTCTCTGAAATGAACTTATAAATGTATTGAACTTAAGTTCATTTACCTCTTGATTTTTGGTAAGGGCATGCCTTTGTTCCACCTCACTTTCCAGTTTCTTCTTCAGCTGAGATATTTCACGCTCTAGCTTTTCTATCTGATTATTGAGTCTTTGCTTTGTTTCTGTCTCAGACCTCTCCAATATTCCCTGATAAAAGAGCAAGAATGCATCACGTTTACACACTTCCAAAAATTTTCTCCTGAAAGATTTTCATTACAACACTTCTTGCTCCATGCAATAATTACATTAAACACACACACACACACACACACACACACACTACAGAGCACTCAATATTATCTTAAAAATAAACAAAACAAACAACACAAACAGGAAAATATATTATCACAGCAAACAGTGGTAAATTTTATTATTAAAAGTTAACATAGAGTTTTTTTCCCCCCTTTCAATTTGTTTTATGCATTTTGTTTCCATTTGAATGTGAAAATCTCCCCTTGACTCAAAATTCTCAGCAATTTGCCCATGTAAATGACAGATCATAATAATTCAGGATAAGAATGGCAAAATTGTTTATTAAGTTCAATCTGTAGCAAAACTTTGAAAAATAACTCTTCTTCAAGACTCAATCCAGTCACTGTTGAAGTCAATTGCAACAGGTACTGAGTGCAAGACAGGAAGGTATACCACCACATACCTGAATCGTTCGCAAATTAGTAAGCAGTAAATTCTGCCCTCTTTGTTCAACTAGTAGAGAGTCACGTTGCTGAGTCAAGCGCACATCTGACATCTTCAAGATATCCTTCTCTTTTTTTAAGTTTTCTGCTCTCACCTTTAACATAGCAAACAGCAAATAATTGTTTGAATAACTAATTTGTGCATTCATTTCAATTTGGCCAATCTTTCTTACTTTTATGATCACTTAGCACTCCTATTAAAAACAGTAATTGCTGATTGAAATTACAGAATAATAGAGTTTATGCAAATAAGCCCCAAACTAAAAGAGCATACCTGTTTGATTAATAACATACTATTTTTCTTCAAATCTGAGTATTGCAACAACAATCCCAAGATGTTTCATCTTCCTTCAATACTTCATGTACTTAATGTATTCATTTGTAACATTTCACAACATATCTTAACACACATCACACAAGCTATAACAGATTAACAGCCAAAAACATTCTGACAGCTGTGATGATAATCATAAAAAACCTCTTGTACTGATTTGGAATACCTGGGAGTATAATATATCATGTTACTCACTTCTGCCACTGCCAGTTTCTCATTAGCTCCCCTCAGGTCTTGAGTCATAGTGTTAATTATCTGCTCTTGCTTTTGAGTGGTAGCTGTGAGTTTCTGATTTCTCTCATGCAAAGATGTTATTTCTCGACGATACCCTTCAACGTTATCCTGAAGCATTTCGTAACTTCATGTGAAACAACAAAACAAAGCACAAATTCCTCAAATTACTTGAACGTAATTAGAGGAGGTATATTTACACAGCTATATTTTTCATGCTTACGCATGCCAATTTCCAGGTAGGCTTCTATGGGACTCATGTAGCATGATAGTACTGTACATTCTGGATCCTACCTTCAGCACTTTTAGCCTTTAACTCAATAGATAATACTACTGCTTTTATGGCAATTCTTCCTGAGCAAATTGTAATGTAATACAAAGCATGCAACAATTAGCAACAATTAGCATTACTGACAACAGCTAGACAAATAAGGAAATGCAATTAAACAGCTAATTTACCGTTTGGAGGCAAACTCCAGCTGTGTGGATATCTTTGCATTTTGTGACCTTAAGTCTGTGACTTGCTCCTGAAGTTTTTCATTTTGTTCATTCAGCAACTTGTCATTCTCTGCCTTCTCTTTCTTGTAGTTCTCAAAAACTTCCTGCAACTACATCAGAGGACAGACAAAAATAAAAAGCAACCAAATAAAAAGAAACAATGACGACTTTCTGCAGTGTTTACAGCAAAATGTACCTGTTTAAGAGCTGCCTTTGCCTCCACAGTCTCCACTGACTCATTCACGGATACTTGAGCAGGAGTCGACATGGCTTGAGGTATAGCTGAACGTTTTGGAGTAGATGTAAGAGAAATCTCCTCTGGTAATATTCCTGAAGCTAAATAAAGTTAAGAGGATTTTAAGGACAACTAAAATA
Organism: Nothocercus julius; assembly: GCA_013398735.1. Lineage (NCBI taxonomy): Eukaryota > Metazoa > Chordata > Aves > Tinamiformes > Tinamidae > Nothocercus > Nothocercus julius. Next base: position 3,162,678 of record VZSV01000054.1, read on the forward strand.
ACATTTGTGAAGGCAGAAGATCATATAACCACATTTAAGGGGGGTTAAAAATTGTTTGGAAAATCTTGGGCTTTCCTAACTAGGTTAGAGACTGTCCATTTTTCAAGTAAAACACAGGGTAAAATAATTAGCTTAAACATCAGAGAAAAAAAAAAAAAGGCATAAACCTACATGTTCTGCTTAATAGCCACAGCAGGTTTGCAGAACACATGTGGTCACACACAGGGTAACTCATTATACTATAAACCAGAACCATGTGCCTAAAACCAAATGTACAGATTTTCCAGTGGTGATGGGTAAATAACAAACACTGTAGTAACAGACGTTGCTAGAACCACTTCAGCATTGTTTCTGAAAGCCTGTCACAATGATAGCATTACTTTTTAGACAGTGCAGCAATGTAAAGCCTACCTTGCAAAGGAATGATAGCTCCCGTGGTCTGTGCGAGCAATATGCGGTACATGTCACGCTGACGAACTACAGACTCCACCAGCTGCAGGTGGTGATGACGCGACTCACGCAGCTTCTCCAGCTCATCGAGGGCTTTATCGAGTTGGCTCTGAAGGTCAGAAATTCTGAAAGCAAGAACAGTTGCTTTAATAACTTACATAAAGTGCACCATAGCAACAAGCCTTTTGCTTTGTATTTCAGTTGCCATTCATTTTAAATTTGAGAGTTAAGCGTCACTGAGACGGACATTTTATTCTGTAGATGACAATCAAAGCTAGCTTCTTCCATGAAAAGGAAAACAGATGAAATTTCCTTCACACCAGCAGTAGCAAAACCAGAATCAGGCTGAGAGGTTTAAGGACAGAGTGGAGTCTCTGTTGGACTTTATAGCTGGTGAATCAGATATGCATATATTCAGTATTCTCCTCAGCTAACAGCCCTTGGAACTTAAGAAATCACATTCACTAGAAGACTGACCTTTCTCTTTACTGAATGTCCTATTTTATGCACAATTCTACTGTTAGAAAAGGCCTGAATTTCAATGTATATTCTCATACTGCTGTGCATTTGTGGATTAGGAAAAATTTTTAGGAATTTTTAGAAGAATACCATTTTTTACATTAGCTAAAAAGCAACAAAAAGGCATAAAAACACAAAACTATACAGGGTCTTAATCTGAGACTAAGACAATACTTAGTAACAATTGTCCTGGATATAAACTGCGTATCTGCTCATAGACACACACACACACACACACACAAATTAATAACAATGAAACAAACAAACCAAAAACAATTAAGTAAAATCCTCTTACTAGTTAGTATTAGCTCTTTATTAGAGGGAAGAGAGGTTACCTTGATGATGTTGTTTCTTGCTCCTCCTTTTCCCTGGCCTCTCCTAGCTCCCGAAGAGCCACCAAGAGACGCTGATTCTGCTGTTGAAGCTCTTCAATATTTCTGTAAGAGACTAGATGTCGAGATATTACTTCAGAAGAGCTACTGATGTCAGGAGAGGTCACTTCTTCATCACGAATCACATGATTGCCTCTAGCTTCTTCAACTTCCATTAAGAGTACACGAATCTGAAAGACAACATTCTAGTGTAAGAAATGCTCATAGCTTGCAGTTAACTGTGAAAGATAAAGGATAATAAAAGGAAAATAGTTGAAGTTTTTTTTTCCTCCCCTCAAATAAATAAATCAATATTCAATCAATAAATCCATGTAAGATAACCACACTATAGAGAAAATAGTTTAAGGGAAACCATGTCAAAACTGGTAGTAGTTACTCTGGGTTTTCAGTTCTGTGAAGAGATCATGGCATATTCCAATTGGGCAAACACCAATCAAGCTATACTCCTGTATCCCATGAAAAAACTTGAACTGTCATAAACAACATCACTTTTATCAAGTTAAACTTATTCTAATTTCATAAGCAAACATGTGAAAAAGCACGTTGTCCCAAGGATATGCTTTTAATATCAAAAAGGGTTCTTGGGACAATCTATCTGAACAGCTAAGTACATTTTCCAAGTGAACAAGAAAAAGGCAGCACCATATTACTAAGTTGTAAGTAATACATTTTAGAAAACGTAAAATTTACCCTACCTGCTGTGACAGGTCTTTTACTTGTATTTCCAGTCTCTGGTTTTCTCTTTCAAGCACAGAGGCATGCTTATTGGCTACATCAGCATCCTCCTGTAATCGCTGGATTTCCTTCAAGTATACAAAACATTAAGAAATACTTGACTAAGACACATTTCCTCCCAAAGAGATGAAGTCAAACAAGTCCTGGTGAACTGAACTGTACAATAGCTCTAACTTTAATTATCTACATATTTACTTCTTGAAGACCAACCATTAATTCTCTTTCTTCAATTAAAACGAACAACTCTAAAGCTTTATTACTTTAAATTACACTACAGAGGTTAAACTCTGCATATTTTAGAATCAAAGCCTATTATCTTCAATGCTATATTAGTGTTCAGTGTCCATACTTCCACAAAAAAAGCATAAATTGGGCAAAGTCCAATTTTATTTCTTTGGACAGACAGATGCAAAACTTTTGTTTACATAGAGAATTCTGCTTGCATAGATAGTAAGAGATTGAAAATTACTGCATTTAAGCCTTTAATGTAATGTAATCTCTGAAAAACACGACGCCCAAAATACTACATACAGTCTAAAGATCTCCAGCTAGGAAGTTCAACACATTTTTCCAGAGTAACAGTTGACTAAAAAGATCCATTTTATACATTTACTAATAACGCACAGGATGAAGCAATTATCAAAATTCATTTCTTCCATATCCTTTATACGTTGTACTATTACACTGACCTTCATAGCTTGCTCAAGCTTTGCAGACAGACTAGCAACAGCTTTCTGGGAGCGCTCAAACTCTTCACGTTGCCGTTTTAAGATTGGTGCTTTGGCTTCCACTTCCTGCACTATTTCATCCAAGTATTTATTAATTCTCTTATTCTCCAGCTTTTCCAAAAGCAACTGATCCTGAGTTTCTACATATGCATTGTACAGCTGCAATGGAAAGAGAATTGAAGAAGTCTTCCCAGATATAGCAAAGAATTGCCATTAATTAGACAAGTCTTATCTTTGGGCAATGTCATTTTATCAAACTCCAAATAAATTAAAGACAAAAAATATTTAAAAATAAGTTTGCTCAGGACTCACATAGTGGCAAAGCAGTTACACCTAATAACTTAGAAACTGCAATCATTTACAATGTGATTGCAATAAAAGGCCTCTACGTAACAAGAGCAAGTCTTTTACATCTTTAAAACCATGAAGTATCAAGATGACTGAATAATTAAAAAGCAACAAATAGTTGCTTGAATAGAAGAATCAGAAACAAGCAGGAAGAATATACTTGACCATTATATAGAAGTGTCCAAAAAATCCCTAAATCTATGTATGAATTATGTTCTTTTTTTTCCTGCAAGCATAAGACACAGAGCAGTTTCTTAAAAAAAAAAGTTGATATCCATAAATAAAATTCAGTTCGGGGGGGGGGAACATTTTGATACTATATTGAAGAAAACTGTAAGATATGTTGCATAAAAATCCCAGTAATTCAGTAGTTAACCTAATAAAACATGCCCCAAACACATGAGAAGATTTTGACTTTTGTCAATTACTGCAATATATCCCAGAAAATCAATGAAACTTTACTTTCATATTATTAATGAAGTAGCAAGTCTTGCTGTTGGCTTTTCAGAGGCTTGATGATTGTCTCACTTACCTCAGTTAATTTCATTCCAGGTTTAACTACTTTGGCCACTGCTGCAGCAGTAGGAGACATAGCTGCTAGTTCCTCCTCAGACAGGATGGCCCCTAAAGACATAATCCCACCAAATACCATTAAAAAGTTGCTATAATTCTCACAAATATTAAGAAATATTTGTTATAGAGGCAAATATTTGATAATAAAATAAGGTACAAATCTTCCTGTACCTTTGTACTATTACATATTATATTTCAATACCATATATTCTCAATTCTTTGATCAATTTAATTTGAAATCATGGAAACTTTTGCTGATAGACTTCTAAAACATATTTTATTCCAAACTGCAGATCATTGAAATAGAAGAAAAAAAAAAAAAAAAAAAAAAAAAAAAGTTTAGTATGAAATTTCTTAGCAAACTCTGCTGGAGTTTGAGTGGCAGAATACATGTTCACTTTCATTAAATTAACAGAGAGAGGTAGTAAGTTTACTTAGTGCTTCTCCATGTCTTCACTACGCTTGTGCCTGCATATATGACCTCTGTGTACTAAAGAGCAGATTTTTCTTCCCAAAAGACACAAAAGATTTCACATCAACAGAACTGAACCAATGGGTGTTGACATGATTTAATGTTAAACATAAATTTAAGGACAGAGGTGGTTTTTTAAGAGAAAGTATGTAACAACATTCTTAACTTCATGACCCTCTCATTAATAAATAAATAAATAAATGCGGAGTGATTCAGCCTCAAGGAAACATCTCTCTTTTCTGTGAAAATATATGTCAGATGAACAAGGAAACTTCAGAAAACATTTTAACAGAAATGATTTTCTGATGGAATATTCATTTATATTTTTATAAAAGCTTCTTAATGCATGATTAGAGCTGACCAAAGATGAATCACGAATAATGCATTTGATTTGGAAATGCTAGCACAGTCACACTGTGGGAGCCTGAGGCTTCACATACTTAAGTTCCTAATGTTTATAGAATCACAGAATGCTTAAGGTTGGAAGGGACCTCCAGAGATCATCTAGTCCAACCCCCCTGCACACGCAGGGTCACCTACAGCATGTGGCACAGGACTGCGTCCAAGCAGGTTTGGAAGATCTCCAGAGAAGGAGACTCCACAACCTCTCTGGGCAGCCTGTTCCAGTGCTCTGTCACCCCCACCATTAAGAAATTTTTCCTTAAGTTCCTATGGAACTTTTGGTGTTTCAGTTTGTGGCCGTTTCCTCTAGTCCTGTCAGCAGCCACCGCTGAGAAGAGGCCGGCCCCATCCTCCTCACTGCCTCCCTTGAAGTACTTACAGACACTAATCAGGTCTCCTCTCAGCCTTCTCTTATCCATGTTACCCCTACCTTTTCGTTTTGTAGCAGATAGCAAGTCGTTAGCATTCTCTAGCTCTTTTTCCAGCTTACTGATCTTTTCTTTCAGTTCTTTTTCCATTGCAGCTTTAGATTCTTCCACTTCAGCCAAATGCTCCTGTGTCACTTTATTAGCTAAAATTAAATCATAAAAAAGTTTGTATTTTCTTTTCTTTAGAAAGGCCAAAGCTTGCAAAAACACCTTACATTTTCGAATTCATAGGTCTGCAGAAACTCATGTTGATAAATCAGTAGCAGGACAGTAGCATGAACTGATGAATATCACTTTTGCTTAGAAGAGAAAATGGCTAAAAATATCAACTCCCCTTTCTTCAATGAAAAGAAATCTAAAGGATGAAACTCAAGAGACATCTTTGCAAAATTAGGTCTTCTCACCAAAACCCAAAGTAAAATCCCCAAGTACATTTGAAGACTCCCTGCCAACCGTGCCAAATAAATTCAAACAGTTGGGTAAAACTTCTGTTATATATGATGCTTCCTCCACCTACCTGCCCCACCCAAATCTAACATTTTCTCTTCATAAACACCCCCATAATTACATTTCAAGATGCTAACACTGTTTCAAAGGAACACGAACTAACGGTTCTTCTGCATTTGCCATTTCTCTCACACAACTTACCTTCACCTGCTTCTTTCAGGAGTTTGTGCAATTCTTCTACTGCTCCTGTCAGTTCATTACTCTTCGCCTCTGAATCATCAGCAGCACTCTAAATACAGGCATTTTATTTAACCTTTTACTACACTGTGATAGTAAGCATTTTTTTTTACTAGAAAGCCTGAAGTGGTTTTCAGCATAAAATTCACCCAAACCAGGCAATTCTGTTTACACTTTGTTTAATGCTCATTTAGATGCAAAATCCCCACCAGACAGCTAAGAAAAGTGTCAGATATTGATTTGATATGACAAGGCCAACTAACATGTACATTTGTATTCCCTTTAGCTGTTTTATAGTGAGTGCTGCTTTTTTCTATACTGCAAAAAACAGTTTGGAGAAATTGAAATATTCAGTTTTGCTCATTCTTAAAAACCTCACTTTTTTCTATGGAATCCTATAGAAACTCTGTTTGCTCCCAGTCAAAAGATCTCACAGGTGCAAGACTGTACGGTACCTATTTCTGTAAGTCTATATGAGACAAATGAACAAATCAGAGACAACACAAGCAAAGTTGATTGCACTTCTCCTAATCAGTTAAGTTCAGGATAAGCTCTAGTTGGGTAGTACTCAATCTCAATTCTTTCAATATTTTGTATCACCAATTAAAGGCAGAGAGTAAACTGTATGCTAAGCAAAGGACAAACCTTCAAGCCCCTTCAAACCACTGCTTAACTGAAGGAACCTCTACTCACATTTATCATACAAAACATGAACGCAAAATTAAAAGATCCTACCTCACATAATTCTAGGTGAGTGTAATATATATTTGTAAACCAAAGAACATTCAATCCTGCTCTTTAGCAGATTTGGTCCTAGTAAGCTACCGCAAAAGGTTTTCACTCTCTGAGCTGACAAAATAATAAGTAACAAGAATTTGTTCCAATTATGCTCATCTCACATGACACATGACATTCCATCACTTATCAGATCACTGACCCTTGCAGTGTTCATTTTAATACCTGGTCATACCAGTTACCCACACAAAGACACAAAACCAATCAAGCTCGAGATTCAGATCCTAGAATAATACAACATACACTGATCATCAAACTTACCTTGTACAAGTTGGATAATTTAATGTGGGCATTCAGTTCATTGTGGAACCTTTCCTCCATACTAGCTTGCTGTTCTTTTGCCTAGAGAATTAAAGAAGAGGTGGGACAGGGAAGCATTTGGTTATTTCCATTTCACACTATTTCAACTACAAAAGCAATAGAGTAACTGTAATCCTCTAACACACACACTTCACATTATCTTACCTCCTTCAATTTACTCAAAAGGTCTTCCACACGTTTCTGAAGATTTTCATTTGATTGTTTTAAGCTGTTTACCTGTTCTTCCATTCTGGAAACCTGTTCAAATAGTACACAAGAGTAATACGTACAAATTTGTCTACAGAATTCACAACTTCGTAAAATACATATACTGTTTTCTGCCTTAAAAAAAAAAAAGGAAAAACACAACAAAACAAAAATACTATAAAAGACTACATTTCTAATGTTCTTTGCTCCCTCGAATACAGTTAAATTGAACAATGAGATTCCCCAAATAGTTCGAATTATATATACCCAAATAACCTCTCTCACTGGGAGCTCTCAAATTAGAGACGACCATTCAAACAGTTGTAAAAACAATCGTCAGGGTACCTAAACAGAAGCTCCCTGAAATTCAGTGTTTTCAAAATATGGCCACTGATTCTGCCATGCATTTTTTCCGCAGGAAAATAAAAATAGCATCGCAAGCAAAAACTAAAGAGTGATAAAACACACTCTGTTGCCCCTTCCCTATTAAGAAACGTATTTCTGTACATTTTAACAGCATTTTACCATTATATCCTTGGGTTATCAGCGACTCAAAGTTTTCTGGTTTCCAGGTTATAATTAAAAGGAGATATAAATTTATATCTTGTTTATCATTAAAAACTTTTCTATTTTAGGTAATGGTAACTATACATATTCCTTGCAAATCATAAGCTAAAAGAAAGCACAACTCCTTAGTATTTGCAAAATACACACAGATTTTTTCCTTTAAATTAAGCTGAGCATTATAGTAATTGTATTAATTCACTTAATTACTCAATTAATCATGAGGTATTATTCATATGAAATAGCCTCAACAATCTGGAATTCCATTACCTCCTCTTTCTTGTTCTCCAAGTTACATTTAAGCTCCAAGATCTCATTGCCTTTTTCTCTGGCAGTATGCAGAAGTTCATCTGTTTTGGCTTTCAACTCTGTATTCAGCCAAGTGTTTTGATTCTGTAGTAGATCTTTTTCTTGTTCCAATCTTTTTTCACGATACTAAAAATAGATTTGCACAAATAATTGTATCAATTCCATAGAAAATAACCTAAGTACCATGCTCGGACTACACGTAAAATGATTGTAATTTGGAAAAAAAAGCACTAAATGAGAGTTAGTCCTCCTTAGCACACTGGTAATACCAAGTTATTTGTCTCAGGCTCCAAAAAGCTTCCTGATACATGAGTTAGTTTCCTCACTTATTTTTCACAACAGAAAGGCACATGAAGATTTTCTTCTAGTCAAAGAACATAAATTGGATGGTCAAACCATTACCTTCCTCCTCCCTTTACACTTCTTTATGGAGTTTACTCTGACAATGGAAGTGGTGCACATTCAGAAATAGAGTTTGTTCCTCCTTTCTACCTGCCTTGGCCAACTTGCGGCCCTTCTTCCTAGTCAGCATCAGCATCTACTACTGCCACTGTTGAGGCTTGGGCACGCTTGCCCAAGCTGATGTGCTCTAAATACTAGCTCCAACCATTGAAAGTCAGAGGAATATATAGAATAGGCAAACACTGCCATCAGTTTTACAATAAGATCTTTTGTCATAAATAACAGGAGAACCATTTAAGCAGCTTGACCTACCTTAAAGTTACTAAAGACAAAACAATGACTAGATCGTAGATAAATAACTATTTCTGATAGCATCTTGTTAACAAGTACAATGGATATAACACACTACTCACCTTCACAGAAACATCTGATGTTTGAAGTTCATCTAACTTCAACTGAAGTTTCACCTTTTCTGTGTTTGCTTCTGTAAGTTTTTCATTTAAACGTTTAACATCCTCTGGGGAAAGCAGGAGAGATACCAATATAAACAAACCAGTAGCAAAACTATAAATTTTAGCTATTGACCAGGTTAATTTAGTAATGTAAACAATGAAGACATATGATGCAAATATTGGCAACGTTTGTATAATTTTCTGTCTACAAAGCCAAGCACTGTTCATCAAAACATTGCATTTTATGACTTGCACATAACTTTCTACCTATTTCTCTTCCCTAAACTACATTCCTTTTTCTGCTAGTCCATTATCAGGAGCTGCCTACATAAACAGGATGCTACATAACAAACCTAGCTCTTCAAGAAAATCTTTTGTTTAATGTAAGGCTGTGAATTTTTTTGTTAATATACTCTTGACCGTACCATTTAAATGTTCAACTTCCTGAGATCGTCTTTCACTTGTTCGAACCAGATCTCTCTTCTCAGCTTCCAGTTCTTCTTTTTCTCTACTTAGACGACTCTGGAAAAAAAAAGTAGAAAAACACTGAAGGAACACGATTAGTTGTCTTTGACAGTTTATAGCCATTGTTTACATTTGTCATTACAAAAATGTGTGTAAGTAACAGCAGGCTATCTCAGCCAAATACAGCAACTGAGAACTGGTATAAGATGGTTCAATGGTGGCAAATTGAATCAGCCTGAGCTACACAGTATAAAAACGGAGCTCCTTTTGTTGTTTCCATTACATTAGAATATACAATTCGAACACAGCACTTCTGGTGTCTTCAAGTTTCTCTGCCCAAAGCTTTCAGTGAGTTTAAACTTTCTTTTCGTAAACCATTCCGAAACTTCAGTTAGGGTCCTGTAAGCCTGTCTGGGGAAATATCAGATGCATCTTCTTGTTGTGGACAAATCAATCTAACAGTATTTTCCCTTCCTGCTCCAGAATTCTGCTGGATTGGTCAGCCAAAGTGACTTTTGGTCATAACACATGGAAAAATGTGTCAGTGTGTAGGAAAGGATGAGAAAGAAAGAGCTCTTCTTCCATCTACAGCCTAACGTTGAATTAGTTACAATAAAAAGCACAGCTTTCACTGTTTGATTTAAGGGTCAGCTTAAGTAATTTTGGAAACAGCCTACTCAAACTGAAGTAACAGTCTAGATGTTGCCATAAGCACACCTGTAATTCAGTTTGTTTAGGCTGAATTTCATCCAAAACTGGGCAATCTTCCTGAAAAAATATAACTGTATTTGTACTCAGGTAGCTACAATCTATTTGGGAATTTCATTTTATTCTTCGTCACAATCAGACAGGTTAACCAGTATTTAAACTTACAGTCTACTTCTTCCAGTACCTGTATGGCTGTATTTCTGTCCTGAGCAGCTTCAAGTTCTTTATTTTTCTCATTCACAGACTTCAACTGGTCATCTATTTAACAGAAAGAAATAATAGTGAGGTAGGTCCATTTTAATAGCACTCATTCTCCAGATGCAATCAAGTTGTTTCCTTCATCAACACAGAAAAGAGGAAAGAATTCAAGACTGCACAAAACAAAAACCCAATAAATGGATTGGGTGGTCTGAGAAGTATTGTAGCAAATTAAAGCAGTCATTGAGAGCAGACGTGTTTATCGTCAATAAATAAATACACAGCATTACCTTACTATTATTCCAAACAAATACAAGTTTTATGTTTTTTTTCATCAAACAGAAATAAAAAACCCCTACGAACTACAAATGAAAAAACCCAAAACCTTACTTTACTTGCAGAAATAACAAGTGTTACTCATGAATTAAAATTTCTACTTCAAGCTTTAAGCACGTCAACATAACATTGGATTACAAAATTAAAAAAATTAAGTCTGATGTTAAGAGCGTGCATTTATACTTACTTAGTTTTTTAAGCTCCTCGCGGAGAGTTTGACATTCTTGTGTCTCATTTACAAGCCTCTCCTCACTTTGAGCCAGGCGCTTTTCTACTTCAAAGTACTGTTGTTCTGCAAAACAACACTATGTCAATGCTGCTTAAAAAGCACCTTCCCTCATTTCTCATGAGAAATGACAAAGAACTCTACTCATTGTCAACTATATTAAAGAACAGCACTTACCAAGGAAATACAATAGTAATACTATAGTAGGACTTAAAGAATAAATTACGTGTTTTTGGAAACCAAAAAGATATTTTTACATTAGATGCACACTACTTAGAATGCTTTGTTAGAACTGGAAAAAAAAAAATCTGAACATGTACTGCAATATAAAAAAAACTAACCAATTCTCAACAGTTTTGATTTAGCTTGAGTCAGTTCTATTAGCACAGTCAAATAGTGGGGGCTCAGTTACAACAATTTAACATGTCTCGTAGAGTATTTCAATTTAGATATAGCCACGACCAGGTAAGACTAGATGCTGTGAGATAAAATCAGGAAAGCGTTTAATAAATGCTTCTGAAGCAAGAATCTTATGTTTTGACATATCATATATATCACATATCACATATCAAGAAGGAGTAACTGTGTTACGGAGCTGGACTATAAAACACTTGATAAAATCGGACCTAAGTTGCCTATGAGCTACATGGGGCTTCTCAAAAAGCACTGGGGAGTTTTCACGCATTTCCACGCTTCTTAATAGCATCTCCCAGCTCCAAACACCGCTGCCCCTCCGGCAGCACTTGAGAAGCAGGCCCACCAAACAGACGGGCCTGATTAATTCGACAGACCTCGGCGCAAACCAAGGCCCCCGCCGCGGCTTCCCCTCAGCGAACGCCGCGCCAAAGCCTCCTCCGCGCGCCCCGGCGGCCCAGCACTCACCGCTGTCCACCTTGAAGCGCTCGTGTCGGGCGCGGAGCCCATCGATCTCGCTCTGCTGGTCGGCCAGGAAGCGCTCGAGCTTGGCCTGCACGGCGCGGGGCAGCTTGCCCAGCTCGGCGCGCTCCAGCACCTGCTGCAGCACCGCCGCCATCTTGGAGGCCGCACTCCGCCGCGCCCGCCAGCCGCACAGTGCGCATGCGCCGCCACAGCACATGCGCAGGCAACAGGGCTGCCTCTGGCGGAGTTATGGGCAACGTAGTTCGCTGGACGTCGGGAGGGGCTATATAAGGCCCTTCCGTTTCCGGTAGGGGCGTTCTTTTCGCCATTTTGAGTGAGGTTTTTGGTGCTTGCAGACGTGTCGGAGGGACGCTCGAGAAAGAGAAAGGCGCCTCGGGGGCTTTTCGGCAGAACTCGTTGCTTTTCTAAGGTATTTTGCGTGTTTGGGAGCTGCAGTGGAAGAAAGCCAGCGCTTCCGCCACACCAAGCGCGGCGGCGCTGGCGTGACGCCGTCCTGCGCGCCCTTTTCCCGCGCTCGGAGCCCTGTGTGGGGCGGTGGGAGCTGCGCGCGCTGCTGACGTGGCGCTGGCACCGCCTCTCGCGCGGCCGCCTCAGGCGGCGCGGCCGTTGCGGTCATTGCGGCCGTTGCGGAGCCGGTGCGGGCGTGGGCTGAGGGGAGGCAGTCCTTGCCTGCCGGTTCCGCCCGTTAGTCGTTGCTGAAGCCTTAAATCAAACGCGGGAAAGCGCTTTTGGGGAGGCAGACGGCAGCTTCCCCGCGTTCTGGCCGTGCGGCTTCCGCAGGGAGCCCTGAGGGCGGCCCTCGGGAGGGCTCGCAGCTTGGTGTGCTGTCTGCGGAGGGGCGAGTGCGGAGCGTATAGCAGGGCTAGCGAGGAGGAAGCCCGAAGCAAAAATGAACGGTTTACTTACTGGCTGCTGATGAAAGGTGATGTAGCAAAAAATTTTTGGTTACAAGTGTGTTTTTCTTGGCCTTGGCTTGTTTGACTTAGTATTTCCTTTTGGTGACAGCTGTTACACTTTTCTTTTTTGCGAAGTACAGCTAATTTTTTTTTTTTCTGTGCTATAGAATAATATTATTTTCATTTTTTATAAAAAATCTTGGAGGTTTTTAATCTGCATAACTAATCATGTTTAATAGCGATTTTGGAGACTTTCATTTTTTGAGTAGTCAGTGTAGCATGTGCACATTCTTTAACTTTGTAAATTTTGCTTTATAGGTAGAAGCTACAGTCTTTAAGCCTGCAGTAATGGGTAGAACTTACATTGTTGAGGAGGCTGTTGGGCGATATCTCTCAGACCTCAGTGCAAAGCTAAAGCCTTTTGTCACAGGCCTGCTAATAGGACAGGTGAGTTTGTGTTATGAAGAATTCTGTTCCATCTTCCAGTAAGAGACAGGTCAGCTGGCTTTTATCATTTAGGTTTGAGTTTATTAGCATCACACTGAGCTTGTATAAAGCAGAAGAGTACTCTAACTGGAGAGGATGTCTGCAAAGTAAAAGAAGAACTTCATTATTAGAAATCCTTCTGAAGTCCTTTCTTTTAAAAGTATGTGATACAAGAAGCTAAAATGAACATTTTATAGATGTAACTTTGCCTTTAAGAAAGGGAGGCCTTTTTGGCCTTTAAGGCAAAGGAAATGAGATTATCATTATTCTGTTACAGAGTTTAACTATGTGTTCTGTAAAACAGCTGTTACAGTTATTCTCTATTTCATGTAGTATTCTCAAACTTGATATTAACCTTCTATTATCTTTGTTTATATTGGTGTCTTCTCTAGTGTTCCTCTCAAAGAGACTATGTAATTCAGGCGGTTCGAACACCTCCAAAGGAAGAGCAAAATGAAAACAACATCAATCCTTCAAAGCTGGCATCCATTGATGAGGAGTGGGTAACTGCACATGCCAGCCAGGTATTGCAGTATGAGCTAGTAAAGGGGATGGGAAGAAAATTAAGAGGTACAATGATGATGCATTTGTTAAACCAAAGTATTGATATTTATTGTTTTATGAGTTTATGATGAAACAGAGGGCTTAAGTGATAAAAGTTGTGAGATATTCTGTTTTTCTATTTCAGAGGAATGTGCCAGTGGAAAACACTTGCACCTATTTCATTTGTTCTACATCCGTAATTGTTTTATTGGAAAGTCATGAAGTATCAATTGATAAAGTGAATTCTGTGATTTCTGCTAATGCATGTGGACTTCTATTTTCAAGGTTTCTAGAATGCTTCCTGGAGGCTTATTAGTTCTTGGTGTGTTTATTATTGCAACTCCAGAATTGGCAAAAGACAGTCAAAATGCTTTGCGCAAGGTAAGCAGGCTTTCTAGAGTAAAGAAATGTGGTGGTTTTTTTTTAATGTTTAGCTGCATGGCTTTCTGTCCTTGTTGCCTTGTCTTTATACACTTCCTTGGCTTTAGAATTAAAGCAACAGAAATGTTCTGGCATGATTTTTATAATTCTGATGCACGTTGAAACTTCAGTAATTAGTTATCCTTTGGGGCAGTACCACAGCCTGGACTAGCAGAGTTTCTGGTTCTGTGGTGTTTAGTTCTGCAATAGTATTTCCTTGAGGATATATATGCATTAAGGAAAATATCTTTAATGCTGTTTATACTAAGTCTTGAGGTAGAATTGTTAATGATAGCTGAAGCAAATTGCTTTTTAATTGAATTTAGACTGGTGGTTTTAGAATAACGAGATTTTTTTTTTGAGCTAAGCATAGTAATTTTAACATGCAAACTCTTTAAAGCCTTAGGCCCAGGATTCAATTTCAGCACTAAGATATGTTTCTAGTGAGGTATAATCAAGTCTCAATTCTGATTGTTGAAGCCAGTAGCCAACAATGATAGATAAACAATGTCCAGGACATCAGCAGTTGTGCAATGTAAATGTGTTGCTATTTTTTTCTGAACTCTTCACACCTGTCTTCCCTGAGCCACAAGTTTTAAGCATAAGACTGCAATATTTCACAAAGTAAAAAAACCTTACTTGAAATGTACAAGGTGAATATTGTTTGTTTTGTTTCAGTTTGCAAAGAAACTGAATTAAGGTTGCACAGGCAACTTTGCTTTAGAGTACTTGCCTTTGAATATATGTTAAAAGTTCCTTTAATTGGCTTTTTAAGATATAAGCAGTATTACTAGTTCATCATTCAGCTTTAGAACTTCAGTGCAAGGCTGTTCTTGAGGAATTATAACATCTCTTGTATGGAAAATTCCATAATATTTTTTCATCTTTAGCTCATCTTCTCAGTGGAAAAGTCTGTGATGAAAAGGCGACTCTGGAAACCTGGTGAGGATGAGGTCTCAGACAGAGCATCTCTTCAAGTTTGTTCTACTACAAAGAAGTATCCTTTTTTCAAGAAACTTGATTGATTTAGGCTGCTATCCCCATCTCATTTCTGTAGAAGGCTGTGTTAGAGATGAGTTTTCTGTGGATGAAAATGAATGGCTGTGCCACATTTGGCAGTAACTGCTGGATGAGGAAGATGCCAGATGAAAATGTATATAAGCAGTCTTTCATTATCAATAGACAGATTTAGCTGTTCTTTCTGTCTGTCTGTCCTCAAGAACTGGAATACAAACCAAAGTTTTTGGGGTGATGGATGAAGTGGGGAGGAGGAAGTTGTTTGAGTTCAGATAGGCATAAATCAGTAAGCTGGAATCAGGGAGTGTTTTGTTTAGGTATAAATAGACCACTGGCCAAACATTTCTGTATGTTTTTACTGCCAGCATTGAGTGTGGTAGCTTTTCACTACCTTTTATTTGGTCACTTTGATTTGCCTCAAAATAAGGAAAACATCTAAAATATTGGATAACTTATTTAGCTTGCAGCTACCAGTGATAGCCATGGAATTGGGGAAGTTGCAGGCATGTGAGATCTGTGCTAGTGCGGCAGACGAATCTTGCCTCTATTGGGAATGGGATAATACGAGGAGGAAAAAGTAAGGTTTTCCTTAGAAGGGTGAGAAAAACCAGGACGTGACACATGAAGGGCAGTGGTGGTTCTTCCTATGCATACCTGTTGATCTTAGCGTATGTGTAGAAGATGAGCCATCATCACTATGATAGTTGGAGTTTACAGTCAAATATTTTTCCACTTTTTTACACTTAATGAAAGGTGAGAGCTTTCTTCAGAGCTTCAATTAGCTCAAAAATAGTTAATACAAGGGAAAAGATAATTACAAAATTGTTCTTTTTGTTTGTTTTTCATCAAATCTTTTTCTTTAAGTACCAAAGAATAGTTTGTCGAACCTATGATGTACAAGATCCAAAGGTGAGCTTGTGTTGCTTGTCTCAGGCAGCCTTTAATGCGTTGCAAGGAATGATTCAAAAACATTTCTGTGAAAATGTGTTGTATTGGGACACTCTACTGCTTATTCCTACTTTTAGAGTTCAGCTAAACCAGCAGATTGGAAATACCAGAGTGCTGTGTCTGCTTGCTGGCTAGCTTTGGATTGCACAGTGAATGTTAATATTCACATTCCACTTCTTGCTACTTCACCTAACCATGACTTGGAAAAAAATATCAAGGTAACCAAGTAGCTGTGGCAGTATTAGTCTTGTGTTTATTTTCTGTGCTTCTTTTTTTCCCTGTTGAAATTTAAACAAAAGCTAATATTTTGAATATTCAATGTGAGTGCAGGAGTGTAGGACTAACTAGCAGAGAGTGTTTGATAGCTCTTGTTCCTCAGAAGTGTTGTTTGAAGTTAGTGAAACATGGTCTGTATTTGAGAACATTGAGAACTTTCCTTCTGTTTTGCTCAATGCTGGGAGTTTCCTGTGCTCCAAATAATGTCATGGTGATCCCAGCTGCAGTTGTGAAACCCTGCTTCACCTTGGAAAAAACTCTTGTCAAGTTACAACAGGGGTGTAGAAAGCTTTTAATACAAATTAGCTTCATGAGCCCCATCTGTCAATTATTGTCCCATGAAGATTTTTCAAAGACTTTAAGGCTGTTGGAGTAATTATTAAAATGTATTTCTATAGTTTTTCAGTCTGACATTGTTCATCCTCTCTAGTGAAATTTTCCATCTTTTTTAATGGGACTTTTGTCTTTTTCCCTTTTTTAAAGAATGG
This sequence comes from Nothocercus julius, assembly GCA_013398735.1. Taxonomy (NCBI): domain Eukaryota; kingdom Metazoa; phylum Chordata; class Aves; order Tinamiformes; family Tinamidae; genus Nothocercus; species Nothocercus julius. The sequence goes on from VZSV01000054.1 coordinate 3,179,345, forward strand.
CTTAAATCGATGGTCAAAACAGATAGAGGACAGTGTGTTTCTGATCAATGGGCAAGTCAAAGATAATGATACAGAACTACTGGAAGGTCTGGTGAGTAATATGGACTGTTCAGAATCTCCAGTCTGATAAGAGGCACTGAAGGTCTTTTCATAGAATCATTAAGGTTGGAAGGGACCTTTAGAGATCTAGTCCAACCCCCCTGCACATGCAGGGTCACTTACAGCATGTGGTACAGGACTGCGTCCAAGCAGGTTTTGAAGATCTCCAGAGATGTAAAATCCACAACCTGTCTTGGCAATGTGTTTCAGTGCTCTGTCACCCTCACTGGCAAGAAATTTTTCCTGAAGTTCTGTGGAACTTTTGGTGCTTCAGTTTGTGGCCATTACCTCTAGTTCTATTGGTGACCATTACTGGAAAGAGACTGGCCCTGTTGTCTTTGTTCCCTCCCTTGAAGTATTTATAGACACTGATGAGGTCTCCTCTCAGCTTTCTCTTCTCCAGGCTGAACAGGCCCAGATCTCTCAGCCTTTCCTCA
>VZSV01000054.1:3179990-3307339 GCA_013398735.1 Nothocercus julius
CACACTCCAGGTGTGGCCTCACCAGGGCTGAGTAGAGGGACAGGATCCCCTCCCTTGACCTGCTGCAGACGCTGTTCCTAATGCACCCCAGGATCCCCTTGGCCTTCTTGGCCACGAGGGCACTGCTGCCTCATGGTCAACTTGTCATCCACCATTGATGCCCAGATCCCTCTCTCCAGAGCAGAGTATTTGCACTTGTATTTGTTGAATTTCATAAGATTTCTCATTGCCCTGTTGTCCAGTCTGTCCAGGTCCCTTTGGATGGCAGCGCAGCCCTCTGGGCTGTCAGTTCCTCCTCCCAGTTTGGTATCATCAGCAAACTTGCTGAGGGAGCCCTCCATCCCTTCATCCAGGTCATTAATGAATAAATTGAACAGGCCTGGGCAGAGGACTGACCCCTGGGGGACACTGCTAACTACAGGTCTTTTGTACTATATTTGTTGATCTAATTGGCTCTACGAAGTGTGCTTAACTGAAGAGCACAAACTGGGATTAAACTTTGTTTGACTGCTGCATTAATATCTATTTTTAGTGTTATTCCTTATTCTCATGGGTGCCTTCCATATGTCATTTTTCTCCCTTAAAAATTAGAACTTAGGACACATTTTTTAAACCAAAGGGAGGAGGGTGACTGTAAAACACATTGACATGATGGGTTTGGACAGGTTTTCATTTTTCGTATGTCACGTTTATTTTCTCTTAGAAAAAGTTAAGAGGAAATACTCAGTCCAGCACTCAGTTCTCTGATGTCAAAGTTCTTACACAGCTAGTAAGTATTTTGTTTTTAACCTGTAACCTCTATGCTACTTGTTTAAAATAGAATAAGAAAATAAGAGAATGTTTACAATACTGTCTAAGAGATTTTTCTCCCTGGGTATTGGCTGTGAAGCTGACTGGGCAGTTCCATGTATTTCTTATCTGCATGTTCTTGTGTTAGGGTAGATTTAACTACTTAATTTGATGACAGGGCACTGAACTTACATGGGTATGTTGATTTTGATCAATCATCAATCATGATGAAGTACACAAATCCTGTGCACATGAATGTGTTTAGCCTTAAAAACAGGGATGTTATTTTCTTTTCCTGTTAATCCTTAAAAATACGCTTTTCATATTGGAATCCTAGCTAGATTGGTGAATTTCTTGTTGTCCTTGCTGCAGAAAAATCCCTGCGTTTTGAGATTTGAGTGTAATTAGTAATTTGGGTAATTAGTAATTTGTAATTTGGGTAATTAGTGCTTAATATGACTGAATTTAAAATTTATTTGTGACTGGATGACTTTCAAGATCTTCTAGGGTTATGCATTATACACTAAGCATATGAACTTCAAAGATCTTAAAGCATACCAGATAGTAATACTGGGTACTGGCAACTAGTCATTGAAGAATTTCGCAAGTTGTGCAGACAGAAATATTTAAATCATAGACATGGAGCATCTGGAAAATGCGGTTTATATAATAAGAGATTTTTCCATCCTAACTAAGCTAAAAAAAAAATCAGAGGGTGTATATATATGAGGTTACATGTAAACATCTTAAGATATGCTATAAATTTTAATGTTTGTTAGCCATGCTATGAGCACCTAGGTAACAAGATAAACTGAAACATGCCTGTCTTTCAGTCCCAGGTTTCAAGCCATAGATCAACAGCTACAGTCCAGGTCTGCAGTGGTTCTGTAAATCTCAAAGGTGCTGTGAAATGCAGAGCCTACATCCATAACAACAAGCCAAAAGTTAAAGAGGCTATTCAGGTAGAGCCTTGGAGACATTTCTGAAAACAAAGTTGTTGTGCTAGTTTTTCTTAGTCAGAATGACATGATATAAACAGAGATCAAAACTTCTGCCTTAAACGTATGGATTGTTTTAGAATTCACTTTTGTGTCTTCTGTTCCTTTCTTTACTTCTAGCAGATACTGTCTTCTACCATTGAGGTTATTATCTGCTGAATATTGATAAAACTATCAAAGTTATGAGGGTGTTACAAATCATCCTAAGATTAAGAAAATCCTACAAACCATACTTTTGTACACTAAGCAGTTTTATTTAAGTGATTTTGTACCTTACTGAGTTGTGCCTTGCAAATTTTTTTATTATAATGTCCAGATGTTGTCAGTTGCTACTCTTAACAATAGTAAACATTTCCTCTGGTATTTTTTGTTGTCATTCTTTAATCCTTTTGATGCTAGTTTTTGTCTCCTCGTGTTTTTAGTTATTTTTATTTCTTTTTTTCTGAACAACTTTTAGAAATGGGTTTAGCCTATGAAGGATTACTTTTGTTTTTTAATAATCAAAAGCACTTTGGATTTTTATTTTGCTTATGTTCTTGCTTTGTCTTTACAGGCTTTGAAAAGAGACATAATAAACACACTGAGTGATCGTTGTGAAATCCTGTTTGAAGATCTCATTATAAATGAAGGACTTGACAAAAAAAGTAGGAACTTAGAGAAAGCAAGCTATAGTATAATGCAGTACATTCTGGTTCTTTCAGGAAATTTTGCTAGCATGCTAAATCTAGCATACTGAACCTTTTTGGTTCATGCCAAGTCTAGTCAAGTTCAGATATGTTCCTTGGTATCATAGTTTTCATGCAAACTTTATGGTCAAAATTCTGACCGCAAAGTGTACTTTTAGCTCATTTCTCCCTGATTGTGGCTTTCTTGTACTTAAAATCTTGTTGCTGAATTTCTACCTGTTTTTCTAACTAGCTGTACATATATTTGTCTTGTCTCTGTTTTCTGTTAATCTCATCCCATTGTGTTTTACATGGCTGGTGACATGTAAATAGATCATACATTTTCAGCATCATGAATTGCTGGATTGCATTAGCTTGCATTATCTTGATCATATTAAAAACTTAAGTGAAAGTATGTGTATAACTAGTTAGATGAAAAGTCAGTTTGTATGCCTTCTGTAAGGAAAGCTTTTGGAAAGGTGGATCTTTTTTCTATTTTTACCAAAATCACCACAAAATTAGAAGAGAAATGGAGACAGGGTGATTGTATGAGGAACAATGATTTGTCTGCAAGATGATCATTTCCTTTAGGATAATGCATTTTTTAATGGTGTTAATATACAGTGTAATACAAAAGTCTTCTAAATACTGCTGTTAGCTGACTTGGTCCGAACTCTATCCAGTTGTGATCTTGGTATTTTCAATTGCATGCAGTTTTGATTTTTCTCTGTAGGTGGCACTCATAGTCTATAGTCCTAAGTGTGACATACAACAGCCCACTGATTGCAGTCCTCTCTGGTGCTGAAATAATGGGTCTTAGAGTGCACTCTTATCTGCAGTTTTTGCCAGTCATTCTAAACATGATAAAAGATGTTTAACATTTCATGGTCTGTTTTGGAGGTCTCCTCTCTATTTCTGGAGAGAGTAATATAGAAGCATAAATCAGTATAATGGCAGCCAAAACTTTTGTGAAAAGGTAACAAGTAAACAATTTCAGACATGTCTTGTTACGTGGAAAACCTTGAGCAGTTCTTTTGAAATAAATTTGTCCGATAGCAGAGATTAATGAGGAATCTTATTGTAATTAGCAAGGACTCTATTTGGATTGTATTTTTTTCTCTCTCTCCCCTAGATTTTGAGAGGGAATATCGTGTTTTACCTCAGAGACTATTTGTCCCTGTTGCTGGATCCAGTGTGATGCTCAGTGATTATAAGTTTCGTGATGAGGCTGCTGGAGAAATTCAGGAACGTTTTGTTGAGATGCTGGATCAAGCTGTACAAGCTGAAGATATCCATGTAGCAGAAGAAGCTAGTACAGGTAAATACAGTATCTGAGAGCCAGATTGACATGCATCACAAATTATGCAAGTGTTGACCAAAGGCATACCTTAAGCTTATCCAGATGGGGTATGTTATGTTTAAATTCAGTATTTCATATCTTGGAGCTTGATTATGCTAATCAAACTACACTTTAAATGTTTGTGAAATCATTAGGGTTCTCAGGTCTGTGGTTGGCTGTGCCAGAAGTCACTCAGATATTTTACTCTTTCCTGGATTGCATTCTGTGCAATCATGGTTGCAGTTCATGAGCTGCAGGACGTGTAAATATATTGCTGAAAGAAGTTTGTGTACTTTGTGAATTTACAGATGATTTTACCCTGCAAATAAATTGTAGTAAGCCTATAAAGCTTTATATACCAGGTACTTTCAGTAATTCAAGTTTGCCAGCTCAACAATTGAGTAGTTCTAATATTTCAAGTTGCCACAGTAAGGTGAATGTTTCAGTCAAATCTACTGATAGTCTAGTAAAAATATTTTAAAATATTTTTTAGTATCTTAAAGTATCCTGAGCCAAAGTATCCTTCCTTGTTTTGAGTGTTTTTAATGTTTGAAGCTGTATGTCAAATACAGTGCACAAATGAAGTGTGGTGTCCATGAAAATTGGAAAGCAAACCAAGGGCTTTTCATTTTCTGCTGAGCATCTTTTATGATCTCATTTTGAAACTGTTGTATTTCTTTTAATACAGGTATTTTTTTATAAACAGATTATAGCTTTTTTGAATGATTTGGCTTATGTTTTTTATAGAAGTTTGACCTTAATGTAGGAGTCAAATCTGTAGCTGAAATGCATTTTGTAATACTTCCTGTGGTCTTCTGCAGGTGAGGCTGTGTTCCAATCAATGTGGCTATGATTTGAAGGCTACAGTTTTATCAAGAGTGCAAAAAGACACTTCTTGATGTTGGAATTTGGGAGGGAAGGATGGACGTTCTTGTTGTGGACTTGCTGTGTAGGATAGACTGATTAATAATGTTTTATTTAACTCTTATTTGGAAAGTTTCTTGAGTTTAGTTTCAGAGCTAACCATAATTTTATTGGTTAGACATAAGAATTTATGTTCCATAATTTAAGGATAATTTGGATATTCTTAAGGCTAAGTATTACTGTGCTTTATGGAATTAGTATCACATAGGGAAGTAAATTAATATTGTTGTAGCATTGAAGATATACCAGGGGAGAAGTGATGCAGTTAAGAGCTTTGTAGCGTATGTAAATATGAATAACCTTGGGTAGGAGGAGAGCATGATATGCACTAAGAGTAACTCATCACAAAGCTTTGATGCCACTAGCACATGTAGAATGAGCTCCAGGTAGTGCATAAAATGAGTTTGTATGTTCTTGAAACTTACTGCCTATAAAACTAGGTATGGAGGGGGGTTATTTTAAGCTTTTTATATAAAGTAAGTCTCTAAAAGAGGAAAGGTAAAAATATACTAAGAGGATTTCAGGGGGGAGAAAAAGTGCCTGGCTTTGCACCAAGAAGTTTCTCTGGAGTGGATTCTAACAATGATGCTACTAATGTGCTATCTGCTCAGTGTTATTTGCTTATGGTAATTATTCCTATGGAATTATTAACTTGTGACTTAGTGTCTCTTCACTTTAATGCTGAGAGGTCATTCTAGAAATTACCTTCTTTAACCGTGTAGAATGTGTTCTGTGCTCTAAAGACAGGTTTGATTTAGTAGTTGACATTGATATGAAATCTGTGCATTGCTAGCACCATGATTGTATGGCTTAATGATAGTTTAGCATTTCATGTAAAGGCATCATTCTAATGAGTAACATCTGTTTCTTAAACAGAAGTATCTTTATTTAGTATTCAGTAATGATTTCAACAAAACTAGTGAATTTGGGTGTCCATCCTTGAAATAAGTGTGGAAAATGCTATAGTCTTTTCCAATAATGTCATTTTGATGCTCTTTAGGCACTTGAAAAAAATTGAATGCAACAAAGGTTTTTTTTTAAAGCAGTTTCTAGTCAAAACATATGAAACTGAGTTCCTTTTCAGTTTTGTTTAGGATATGATGCTGGTATCTCCTTACTCTCATAATTCCTCTTTCAGCTTTCCAGTGAGGTCACTGTTGGGTCATGCCTTAAAAGCATTCATGGGAAAATAGAAAGTTAAAACTGACCTGTTATGATTAAAAGATATAACCAGCTCTGAGAGTGGAGTTTCAAGGTATTTAATGCTTTAGTTCAGGCAATTGAAAGCTTTGCATTTATGATGGGATTTGCTAAATCCCTGTTTCCCCTTGGATGGGGGTGGGCCTGAAATACACTGAGTAGATAAGCATAAATCAGATTTCAGTAATGGTAATCTCTTCCCCATCTTTGTTAGCAAATTTAAGAATTAATGAAGCAGTAAGAATTGATATAATTCATAGTAGAAAGTGTCTGGTTTTAAAAACTTGTCTGGTTATTTATTTTTGAAGCTGGACTAAATATAGGTCTTCTGTAACCTAATGGTGTATGTTTCTTTTAGTATCTATCTTTTGGTTGGGTTGCAGGAGGGAAAGGCTTTCTGAGAACAAATGAGATTGCTGCCTTGACACAGCTTTGCATTTTACCTTGAGAAGTACAACTCCTGCTCTAAAGCTTCAAAACCATGTAAGGCCATGACACAAACTGTGCTACTTCCACCTCAAAACTAAAGTGGAAAGAAACTGGCTTGGTCTGGTCTTCGGAATTGATAAACGAAATGTGGTCAACTTTTCTAAAAAAGATGCTCTTTTAGGGAACTGAGAACTTCAGTTAGGAATTTTGGTTGTTTGTGCACTTTCAGTTGCATATTTCAGCTCTTAGCCAGGTAAGGGGGTGTGATTTTTTTTCTTTTTGACAAAAAAACCTAATAAAACAGTCTTACTGTGAACATGTAAGCCTTGGAGGTATGAAAGTATTTCTCTTAAGAAACATTCTCTTGAGAAAAATTGAGTGCAAGGGGTGTTTCTGTTTATGTCCTCATTTTTATTTTACCTGTACATGAAACCTTCTGGAAGATCTCAAAACTCTGTTCTTAGAATATGAATCTCGCTCTCCCAAAATTTCAATTCGGACAGTTGAGTTTTTTGACTTTGGAAATTTTTAAAGCCTGCCATACACATGACTCATCTAAGATGACAGACACCACCTCTCTGATCACAGATCTAGATTATATGTTCTCCCAGTGGCTCATAGTAGGATAGAGAAAGTACTTGTCTGAATCATTTTCATATGAATCAGTAGGGATGTGCCTTGTATTACTCAGCTATGTAATTTGTAATCTCTAGGTGGTTGACAACCCCACATTTTTATCAAATTGATTTTCCAGAGACTTTTACATCTTTAGATATGGTATTGTTGTGGGTGTTGTCTTCATCTTCTGAGCCGGAAGAGTCTGGTAGTCAGTTTTGCATGCCTCAGCATGTTCATTCTGTTCTTTCTGAGGAAATGCATCTCTTGGTGCAGTAAGCCACTTAATTTCACTCTCTTCTCCAGAATAGAGCTGCCATAGAAATGACTTAGTGGTAAGCAGAACTTGAGAGTTGAAGCTGTATAATGGGCTGCTCTAGGAACAGAAATGGAAATCCAAGACCTCTGGCCCTCTATTACTAAGTGGCCTCACTGCTAAACTGCATAATTCAAAGTATGCTTGCTCTGTGAGGAGCAAATGGGAATAAGTTCAACTAGAGGATTTAAGAATAATCCCCTTCTCTCTCTCCCTCTCTCTCTCTCTCTCTCTCTCTCTCTCTCTCTCTCTGTCTCTCCCCCCCCTGTCCTCTCCAACAACCTGGGTATAGCCAAGTGATTAGAGAAATCTTCATAAAGGCAACAGATACAGGTTTCAATCCCATCAGCCTAGGAATGGTGAAGCTCCCTTACATCCTGGTAGAGTGTTCTAAGAATTTAGTAGTTGTTTCAAAAGGGGAATGGAGTGTCTATTCCTGTCTTGAAAGTGTTTTTATAAGGGATCTTACAAAAGCACTTGTGACTGAAGGCAGATCCTAGTTATGTGGAATAACTTTATCATGCTGTTGCTGTGCCATTGCTACTGTGATGCATCTTTCTGCCATATGTATGCTTTATAAAGTTCTTGAGAATTTTGTTTTTGCATGACTTCAACTGTAAAATGCAAATGTTAGCTTTTCACCCAGTGTTTATGTGTTCACTTGATCTCCATGCAGTTGATATTTGTCCAGTTACTGACAACACGGATGACACACAACAGAAACAACTGATAAAAGCAACACTGCTGTTGAAACTTCAACAAAATATGGGTATGTTACCTTCCTGATTCTGCTATGGCAATCCAGGAATTAGTGTGGTTTTTGGTACCGTTCATTCCCACAGCCTTTTTATGGGGTTAATGAAAAACCTTTGGCTTTGCTGCTGGGGACTTCATGCAATAGCTTTTTCTAGAATGTGCCCCTGCTTCAGTTAACCTGGACAAGGTGTTTTTTGGAAAATAAGAACCACAGCCTGCAGTTTTGACAAAACTAGTCAGCTTATATCACTTCCTTGCCTTTGAGGAACCACCAGCTGTTTCTCTGCACATGGAGAGGGAGCATAATTGAATTGCTCTGACAAACAGGCATCCTTAAATAGGTTAGGGAGTCATTAGCTTCTTCTAAAGCTCCCATGCATGTGGGCTTGAGTTGACCTCAGTAATTTAGGGAAGAGCAGTGGCAAAACTTTCTGCTCAAATACAGCTTCTTGATGCTGACTGGTCCAGGTCTCATGTACTTCTCTGGACTTGGCACAGTTCTCTGAGCCTTGGCTGTCTTGTTTGAGTACAGTAGCAAGAATGTCCTGTATTGAACAAAACCATAACATTGTCTTCTGATGGTTCTTAAAAGCAAAACACAGTGACTAGAAGAGTAAAGAGGAGTAATACTAAATATGAGTCTGTTTCGGATATAGCAGCATTTTTCCTTGAATCAACAGTCTGTATTTTTCTTTTTTCCCAATATCTTGTGTTCGATATCAGTAACACTTGTTAATAGAAAAATGGGTGTTAAGCTATGAAGATTAATTCAGAGGCTTAAGAAGTAGGTGTAGTACAAGCCAAAAGCCCATCAATCTTGTTTCTCTTTGAAGATGGTTAGTTATTTCTGCTAGTCCTGCCTTTTAGCATTAAGCGCTAGTGTGGAGTCAGGGCTGTTGCTTTGTGGGCCATGACACTGCTGAGTTGTTCCTGAAGAATGCAGTCAACTAGATGTTGGAAGAATCATGCTCCCATTGGAAGGTTCTTGTGGGCCTTGTATAATGCAATTATCCTGCATCATAGCTTTAGGTTTAGGCTTAGCAGTGGTGCACAGTGGTTTTTTTTTTTTTTTGTTTTTGGGGTGGCTCTTATTGTTTCTATTGCTGCATTTCATTGACCCTGCCCTCCACACCCTAGCCATGGATGACTGTGCTACCCTTTCCACTCACTGAATGCATTTCCTTTGTCATTTCTAGGTGTGGTAATAGCAGCTGCAGTTGCAGTATTTGCATCAATCTTCTCTTTTAACTACTTCAGTGACTAAACTCAAGCAAAAGGAGCCTCATGGAAACATTGACCAGTAATCATGCTTATATGAGGTGGAAACATCTGGGTTTAATGTCCTAGTAATTAAGAATTGATACCTAAATATCACCAGTTAGGTGTGCAAAATAAATTATGATACATCCAGTTACCTTGTTCCAGCATGCAGTTGTGGTAGGTGAACCAAGTTTATATGAAACTAACTCTTTTTATTTGTGCAAATGGTGGTAGAATAGTATCATATTCTAGTGAGATCCCTCAAATAAAGATAGAACTTTCATTTTCTTCCTCTGCACTAAAATAATGTAATATTCTACTACTGTTTTTCACAATATTGCTAAAACTAGTCGTGGTGGAATTACTTAGTGTGACAGTTCTTGCTTCAGGGATTTCCTTGTTGAATGGTTAATTTAGCTAGCAGAAATCTCTTCTCATTGAAGTTAATTGGGGAAAAAATGGATTTCAAATTGCTTAAACTAATATGGGTTAACTGGCATAATAAGTATACAAATTTCTAGTGATTTCTGTTTTCTTTTAGACTAATTCAAACTGTAAAAACCTGAGTTTAAGACCTGGAGAATCCAGAAATCAGTGATGTGTTAACTTTACTCAAATTAACTTCTGATGAGAATTTCTGTCTACCTCCTGATTCAATCATCATTTTTCTCTTAGGGTGTTAAATATTTGAGCAACAGCTATACATAGGCAGTTCTGATAAATTATTTAGCATTATTGCAAGTCTTCAAAACAGTTAATCAGAATTTTTAGAATGTAAACAAAATAGCCAGGAGAATATCTCATAATGGAAACAGATGTTAGGAGGTAATGTTGTTGTCCCCTTGCAGTGAAGAGAGAGGAAGGAGAGGAGTGTTCTGACAAGTTAACAAAGATATTTCATATATGAAATGAGCTGTTTGCATCTCTATTATAATAGAAGATAGTTCCAGATTCTAGGATTCTTTGTAAAGGCACTGGAACACTCAAAATACCAACCTTTAGGGTTCTGCAGCATGATCATGTATTGGAATGCTTCTAATAAAAGACAACTGAGGAAGATGTCTTTTAAATACTATTGTTGTCTGTGTATTTTTTTACACATTCTGTACAACTCTGCTTTTAGTACTGTAATTATTTTGGAACAGTGTTGATTATTTGTACTTGCTATTGCTCAAGTAGAGCTTCTCAGGAAAATGAAGGCTACAATGGAGACAGTGTTTTCAGGTAAGTCCCTCAGCTGCTGCATTTTCCAGATGCATGTTGTTTTCCATGCAAATGGATAGAATCAATAGGCAAAATGATATTATGCAAAAGCAGTTGGCTTGGGGAATTTGAGTGCTATCCAGAAAATAAGATAAATTTTGTAATAAACTTCAAAGTCCAGTTGGTTTAAAGTTTACTCCACTGGAGTCTGCTTTAGATGTGAAGAATGATGGGGCTGATGGGAAGTAATTGGAAGAAATACAGCTTCAGTCCTCTGCCTTATTCTTTTGAATGTGTGTATCTATTTGCCTTTTTGCTAACCTGTTCTCAAGAGATTGAGTTGTTGGCCTTGTTTTGATGCAAGTTTTCCTCTATTGAGGAAGCATCTTTTAATTTTGCATCCATTTGGTGTTTTTGACTAAGTGCAAGTGTTTCATGCCTTGTTTAGTATTTACTGTTCTGCATGAGCTTAGAAAAAAAGTGTGATCTTCATGTTTTCAGCAACAACAGGAAACTCCTTAAACTGGAGCTATGACTTATTCTTGCTCAAGCTCTTACTAGTCTCCCTGCTTACAAGTCATCCTTGCTTGCCTGAAGCTCCTGTTTGCAGTGTCATGAAAGAAACTGAAGAAAGTGGCTGCATCTGGAATACTGTTTCCAGCTTTCTACTTCAAACAGCTTGACTTCTCTGTGAAAAGAAACAATTTCAAAATGTTCTGCATCTGTGCATGCTTGCTAATGTATGTTTTTGGAGGTACATATGCTCTAGTTGCCTGTTACTCAAAATTCAGTTTTTGCAGAGACAGCAATGCAGTGCATTGCTTGTGGCACTAACTCTTATGCCATACAGAGAAACGGTATTTGATTCAAGAGCCTGCTTTTTCATGAAACACTGTCCCTACTCCTTCGGTTTGATTGTTAGCTGTGGTATAAAATTAGTTGCTTAGAGATGTTGTTACATGTATACCTAGTAAAGCTGTATATTTTATATATGATTATATTGAATATTGCCAAGTTATAGGTAGTAGCTCATCTGGTTTTCTTTATGCTGCTTGCAGTGCTGTCAAATGAATCCTTTTCCTTATAACTAACTACTAGGGATCTGTGAAAGTGAAATTCTTCACTTGAAGGGTGGGAGAAATCAAAGTCTCAGATGAGATGTGTGTTTTAACACAGGAGTTTGCATGAAGGATTTTTTTTACCCATTTAATTTGTCAGACAATACAAACTCAGTCCAAAGCAAATATGAAAATTGGCTTCCATGTTCATACTGAGCCTTACAGCCAACCTGCCATAAGGAACTAGTGAATCAAGAAGACACGAAGGGGATTCCCACTGTTGTCTTGCTTGCTATTCACAGCCATTGATAATCTATGAAAGTGAATTCTGTAAGGAAAAGAGGTATAAATAGATTTTTATTTTAATATGACTCCAGAGGAGCTGTTGGGAGTTCCATGTCTAGAAAATCCATCTTTACATGCTTAGTTCTAAAGTTCAAGTTTTGGAATATTCAGAAATCTGGTGTTCTGTGCTGGCTTCTTTCAGACATAGGCTGTTTGCTCTGTCTAGGTCTAGAAACTTGCTTTGTTAAACCCAGTTTAAGTGTGTTGGGATGTACTTGTGAGCCCTGAGTGGAGTAAGTCACCTCCTGACTGTGATGTAGCTTGAAAAACCTCTGTGCACTCATGTACCTCAAGGCCCATTCTTTGTATCTGAGGGGTAGCACTGGACAAGCCAGTGACTGATGTCCCTCTTGTAGGGCTTCAGCAGTGACCCCAACAAGGTGGTGGTCTCCTGTCACTCTTGTCTGCATCTGTACATCTGAAGACACTTGGGCTTTCCATGTCAAATACAAGAATTGTTGTAGTTGAGTCACAGGAAGGCTGGTACCATGTGCCTATTCAAGCTTTTATTTCTTGTTTAATTCTTCCTTACAGCAGTACAATGTTTGGGTTAAATCTCCTTGGCTTTTTGCTTTGGTTGCTGCATCTTTCCCCACAGAAGGGTAGATGACTGCTGCAATCAGAGATTGGTTTGCAACTTAGGTTAGCCAGGAACTTCTGTTGAGGCTTGGTGCTGCATTTCTTAAGCAGTTGAAGGGAAAGCCTGTTTAAATGTGCTTAATCTGTCTCCAAATGGACTGCTAGCTTTTTGCAGCTAGCTATAAATGTAGTTTCTGTGCTGTTAGGTTATTGTTTGGCTTTTGCCTGTTCTTTCAGACTGGTTTCTGAAATGTGACATACATGATCAGGCTGTTGCAGTGTGTGACTCCTAAGAACTTCTGAACCTAGTTTCAAACAGAAGGAGAGTCTGAAGGAGTGTTAATTCCTGCCGCTTATGTGGAAGCTTTCAGATATGCAGATATACTAACTCCTTGTCAAAAAAACACCCTCTACTATTGGAAGTCAAATGTTTGTCTTGCTGTTCAGGCAGCTAGTTATTTTTGTAACCAGAAATTTCTTCATTTCCTCCCTAACCTATTTTATAACTACGATGTCTTCACAAAGATAGGTATATTTTTTCAGGTGGTAGCTGACCAAAAAGTCAACCTACTGACAGAAAAGAAAATGTTAAGAGGAGTAGAGGCTGCTTTCAGCTGTGGGGTAGGCATCATGCTTGTACAAGGGAGAGAAAGGTTTGCTCTGAGAGAAGGCTGCCAGCTCTGTTCCATCAGAGAAAATAGAATCTTGTATTCTGCAGTTTTTCAGAAGTCTGTTACATGGAAATTCTAACACTTCAGGATGGCATTTCTAGAGTTCTTAGTGGAATAAAATCATAAATTGTTTTACAGTGTGAAAAAGATTTAAGTGGGTAACTTTGTACTGTTTAGTTTACATGAGCTAAGACTTTGACTAATCTGCTAATACATTAACCTGTACTTAAAGAAGAAATTTAGTAGTTCAGGAGTGTTTTGAGCATCATTAAAAGTCAACAAAACAGCTTACACCTTGCTTTAAAAAAAAAAAAAGCAAAAATATCCATTTGTGTTTTTATAATATTGTTTGAAAGAATATTTCATGTGTCTCAGGAGTCTTCTGCAGGTTTACTTTCAGTTACCAACAATGAATTTTCCATAGGATTTAAAAGTGGGGGGAAAAGTGTTTAAAAGATTAATCAAGAACTTTTTTTGTGTGCCCATGAAAGTTCAGTGATAAGAGTTACATTATTGCAGCAGGAGTTCTTTAAGGTTGGTGGCTCAACTCAACTTCCCACTGATCCGTGGAGAGAGTTTGACGTGGTGGCGTTGGCGTGGTTGGATTCTGGTCTGAAGCAAATGTGAAACCTCTCACTGAAATGAGTAAAATGATGCTAGCAAATTGCTCATAGGAACTGATAAGTAAATTACCTGGGTACAGAAAAGTCTTTATGGTTTTGTAATGTCAGATGTTATCAGCAAAAACCTGTGTGGCTATAAGATTCATACTCCTGTCTTCAGAGTAAAATTTAGCTTCCAGCTTTGATAGTGTGCAGATGAGATCTTTGGGTTATTAGTTGTGTATTGCAATCGACTTTCAAGTTATTGAATATTCTCATTCTCAGTTCTTACTTTTTGTAGGTGAGGAAATGCAATGCTTGTTATGAATGTACTGTGTGTTTGCTTCAAATACTGTTGAAAAAATACAGCTTAAAGTATCCTCTTTGCTAAAGATAAAACCTTGATTTTAGCAAGTGTCTAAGTACTTATGTTTTTAAGGCTGTATGTGTAAGGTGTCTTTAAGGTTATATATTACCAATGCATTTCACACTTCTGATAGAAGCTTTTTTCCAGGGTTTTGAGCTTTATTCATAGTTATTACATGAGCACAACATACTTTTTTCAGTATCATGCAAATATTTTAAATATTACAATTCAAAAACATGGAGCAGCATTAAACTGAAATTAGCTGAGAATTAGTCTGTTAGCTGTTTGAATGAATAACTTACAAAAGCAGTGAGCTAAATTCATTTTCATATTATTGAAAATTAAATGCAGAAACATAATATCCTAAATACCTAGTGTATAGGATATAATAATGCAAAGATCTCAGACTATTTCTTTGTTCCTAGTACTGCTGGATTCATTTTTTCTACTGACTTCAGTAGGAAGAAATTTACTCTGTACAGATCTTATAGTATGGAACAGTTCTATAATAGGAAGATTGTTTTTGTGTGTGTATGCAGAGGGATGGATCCTTTCTGTTGCTACTGAGATTAGGTTTCTGTGTTTAGTGGACGCATGTTGGGGCATCAATCTTTAGTTTCTAGTTCCTTAGGAAAAACATTATTGTCCCCTGTTCATCCTGCTACTTGTGTTTTGCATAGAAATAAGTATGTACAGGACTTGCTTTTGTATGTGTCCTAGCTAAAATTCATGTACTAACAGTTAAATATTTATGTATCTTACAAGTTATGTAAGCAAAGACAGCCTTCTCTAAATGAGATGGGTTTTACTGAGGCTGATTACAGCACACAGAAGAGAAATAAGAGAGTGAGGACTGTGGGCCTCTACTTATTCGACATCTTGCTCATCCATGTTGCCATTTTCCAGGGCTGGAAGCTCCCTTTCTGGTAGCAGCCCATACTCATTTAGGAAAGACTCCACATCCACAGCAAAAAACTCCTCACTGAACTGTTCTGAAACACTAATGAAATTGCTGAGCAGCTCCCCGCCCTTGTAGACGAGCAGCGTGGGGAGCACTTCGCTTGAGAAGCGGTCCCCAGCCCCTGTGCTCGAGGCCTTGATCTTGCAGAACTTCACTGTGGAGTACTCGGCAGCCAGGCATGTCAGGCTGCTGTTCAGTGCCTCGCAGCCCTTGATGCCGTCTTCGTAAATGTGAACGATGACTGTGGTGCTTTTGTGTTCTTTCTCAATGGCTTCCAGGAACTGTTCTCCATTTTGCAGCTCGCACAAGTAGCCGTATTTTGGCCCAAAACTCAGCCTCTGGTGCATATCCTGCATGCAGCGCTTGCGGTATTTCTGTAGGCAAGTTTCATCTTCTTTTTCATCCTGGATTAATTCATACTCTTGCATGCTCATCTGTGGATATTAAGAGTGTGTTATTTAGAATATGAATAAGTGGTCATCTGTTGACACTGAAGAGAATGAGTCAGTGTCTAGCAAACCGTGTATAGAATGCTTAGCCAGAATAGTAACTTCCTATAATGTTTCTTAAGATTTCTTCAAGAGACAAGGGTGAAGATCCTACCTTTCTCAACACTTGGATGTCAAGTTGATGCTGTGTTTGACCAAAAAAAAAAATCTGCATCCTCCAGAGCTGGTGGCTGCTTTTCCAGTAACTGTTGTGAGGTTGAGATTTAATTCCTTCTCCCCCTGTTTTTACAATCTTGGCCATTGCCATAATAGAGCTCTATTAGGACCAGCTAACTTTTAAGCCCATAAAGTTTGTGTTTATTATCTTAACCAAAGTGAGAGTATTGAGTGGGAGAAGGCTGAACACTCATTGTGTGATGCATTTTAATAAAATACTGCTTATTTTACAGGAGTTACATTCTGCCTGGGAAAGGTCTAGACAGACTGGTGGTTGTATGTTTTAGGCTGGGTATTGCTGTTGTGGTAAGCAGTTCTTTGGCCTTTCAGTATTCTGTTCCTCAATGACAGTGCTTTTGCAGCTGCATACTACTTGGTGCAAGTAATATATCTTAATTAAAAAGCAATCTCTGGGGCACAGATTATGAATCCAATAGCGCTGATGTATTCTATCCCTATTATGAGAGTTCTACTTAATAGCAAAGGAGTAGTCTGACATTCAGAAGTTAGTGCATTTCATATTGAAGCCTATTTATTCTGTTCTCTTACCTTACGGCAGAATCTCTCTCTGGTATCTTTATCATCTTTACTGAAGGATTTGTGCGGTGAAGACATTTGTCTAAGAATTTCTTTCTTGCTCAAGGATAAGGAGTCTCCATCTTCACTTTCTAATTTAAACTTTCTCCAGTCATTGATCACCCCTTTGGGCCCTAAGAGACAAGTTAGGTGAGAAACTGGTGCAACAACATGCTGTCTTAAGAAGTTTCTGCTTGTCACTTGTTTGACCCTTTCAGGGCACCCTCCAGGAGTGCTGGAAAACAGAGCTTTGGAACCAGTGTAGTACTTAAGCTCTTTTACTCTTTTTTTTATTTTTTAAAGGCTAATTTGAACCTCAGTTATTTTAGTAGTCTGGTTCATATGCTCCAGTAAAAATCTAAACTGCGTGAATAGTCAACAAAGATGAGGACATGGGAACTTGTTAAACTGGCTTGATGGCCACACGTACTGTTTCTTACAATATATATGCAGCTCCCTATAGACAATATCTCTAAATACAGAGCCTTTCATTGTAGAACTAAGAATAGAGGGTGTTCCAGATCTGTTGTTCTGTTTTTTAACGCTTATCTCTTCCGCTAAAGGACTGATTTAGGCAGTGCTTACTGATGTTTCTGCTTATAATGCAGATCTTGTTCCTCCAAGTTCGACTAAATAGTTTTTTTTACAGTTCAAAATGTCAGTCAATCTCTGCCTGTGATAAAACAAAAACATGGAAAACTCTGTTTTCAGAGGTGAAACTTCATTTTATGGAAAATTCAGAAAAGGATAGGTTAAACATCTGTGGGTCATGAGAAGGGGTAGTGCTAGCAGTTGCTAAGAGTCTGTTTTGCATTAAATTTCCACAACTTGAGGTGGTGGTTGCAGGTGAGGTAGCCAACACCACACCTGTGGGTGGCGATGTTGGGTGAACTCAACTTTGGCAAACAAGAGCCTGAGAGGGGAATTGGTGTGAAATTCTTGACTTTGTGATAATGGTTAAGGGTACAGTAGCTGCATTTCCAGAACTACTCAGAAGCTGAAGTGTGGATGTAGTGTCCTATGGCGGAGTCCCTAGAAAAATGTCTTGGCTGAGGACAGCAGTGCTGGTCTGAGAGGAATCCCAAGGACCCTTATTTGTGGGGCTGCTCTTATAGGGTGAGGAAAAGTAGCAGTCAATCACAGAGGGAGACTGGCCATTTGAGAACATGTCTATGCATACTTCCCTATACAAGGCATCTCAGGGAATGTACTTGAAATCCACGGTGAGCAGAGACAGTTTAGCTTACATTTAAGGGTTTTTAAAAAAAAAAAAAAAAAAAAAAAAATTCTTGCCTGTGTGTGTAGCCTGTCCTTCAAAATCCTCTTCCAAACTGGAGTTTCTATTTTCTTCCATTTTGGCAACTGGAGTGGGAGACACTGCAAGTTCAAAAGGGAAAAGAGCAGGATGAAAAGGCATAGGCTTACAGCTCTGTACAGTGCACGAGGGCACTTCCTACAGCTGGTAAGTATAGATACAGGTAAAAATCTCTGTTATAGAGCTTGTCATCACCTCAAAAAGCAAAAACTACCTGCCAGAGAAATATGTTGTGATTTTCACTTTTTTCCCCTGCATCCTCTGAACCTGATGGATTTTCCAAACCCTGTAAGCATATTTATTTTCAAGGATTGCCTGAACTCTTTATTTCTTGTACAGAAGATGAAGCCAAATACTTGTACCAGCCAGAGAAGGAACCTCTTGAACTTCTTGGCTGTATGTACTGGACAAAGTTACAAAATGGAAAAAAATAATTGGGGATATAAATCTCATTTCTCCTGTTGCATCCCCTGGAGTCAGGCTGCATTTGCAGAGCCCTGGGGTGCAGCAGTGGGATACATCCATCTTCCTGTCCCTCCTCCTAGAGCTTTTGAGGAGTGAAGCAGGGTGAGCAGAGCACTGCTCTGCTCTCAGGGAGGAGGACAAGTTCCTTGTTTGAGTTAAGAGCTCAGCAGATAAGTGGAGTTGGGCAGTGCCAGAGCATGACAAAGCAGCAGCCTTGACCAGAGCACCGGTCTCTCCAGCTCTGCTGCTCTAGCCTATGCTCTGCCCTTCCCTGAAAGTCCCTGCAAATGTTTTGGGGCTTCTGTTGCTTTCATGAGCAGACCAGCGATCTGTTTCAGAAAGATATACTGGGAGGGGGGAGTATAGTACTAGTTCTTTCAATTCATTTTTGCTGTACTGCTGATAGACATTTACATATCCATCTGTATCAGGGCTGTGTTGTGAGGTGTCCATGAATGTTTGCTCATGGTAAACTAAGTTGTTGTTTTTAGTCAAAAACTGTGATTCCAGTGTGCTGAAGTACTCCTTTCCATGGGAGTCTTAAGGCAGACTCTATGGAGTGAGGGCTTCTGTTTAGTTCTAGCAGTTGAGTTGGTAGAAAGTCCTGTCTTGGAGCTGATATTAAGATGTTATGTAATGAGTGGCAGATTTAACAGCTGATGGTGAGTTAGGCTTGAGTGACATTCCCTTTGTGGTGTGTAGGTAAAAGCAGAAATGGCCCATTCAGTTCCTTGACTACTGACATGCCATGATCAAGGGGTAAGGTGCAAAACAGCTGAGCAAGGTGCAAATCAGCTGATTCTGTGTGTGTTTGAGATGCCACTTGGTAAATGCTGCTTTGCAGAAAGATTTATGGTGAGTCAGAATCAAAGTGTCTAGGAAGTGCTCTGAATTAGTTTGGAAGAAAAGCAGATCATGAAAAACATACTTTAGTAGTAATTCTGTATGTAAGGCTGCACTTAGTCATTTTAGAAACCAATTAAGCTAACTCCACCTCACATACACAAGCCTGAAAATCTCTGCCATGTCAGTGGGGGACTGTGAGCATCTGCTGGGTTAAAGCCTAGTAAGTTGTTGTCATGTCTTAATATCTGCAAAATATTCTATGGCTGCTGATGCTGAGAATTTTTCTTCTGTGAGAGGAAGAAAAAGTTAAATTCTTTGCATGTGTGCTTTGTTTTTCCCTAGCATTTAGCCCTGAAAAGCAAAATGAAACAGGATATGAGGAGGAATGATTAAGTGGTTCAGAGCCAGAGAACATGGATCACGTTTTAGGTGAAATGTTCAGGTGGGGTGATTGCATAACAAATGAAAGCTGTCCTTGCAACACATGTCACAGCTCTGCTGTGTCTAATGCATCTTGGCAGACAGGTTGGATTGCAGCAACCCCCTGAATGGCCCTGTCCCGCTGAGCTGGGTGTGAGGTGGCAGCCCTGGAGAGGCAGTCGGCTGTGCTGAGCATTGCATGGGCAGCAGGAACTGCAAATCTAACCAGGCCCTGTGCCCGGAGCTGTCACACACAGCTCTGCCTGCTTCCCCTGGCTAGAGGGATAAATATTTACAGCTCCTAGCTTGGCAGGGCGAGAGGCCTGCTGGCCTAGCAAGGTGTTTCCCAGTTCAACACCTGAGGACAAGGGCTGGAATGCGCCCCTGCAAGGGGAGCCATGCAGCAGAAGCTGCTCTGCTGCAGCACATGATCTGCTGTGGAGGAAAGCACGGTGCAACCTGGTGCATCAGCTGTGCTGTGAGCACACCCAGGCCATCGCAGAGCTGAAAACTTCACATGTACTACATTCCTAATATCTGGAGGGTTGTGGGTGCTACCTGCTATGGAGTGTGCTGTGGATGTGCCTCTATGTGCATGTGTGCTCAGCCACTGGCTTGCACCTTTAAAGTAAACAAAAGACCAAGGCACTAAAGTGAGCCATGTAAAACATTGGGATGAGTTGTTCCCAACATGAGATGCTTAGGATCTAAAGTTACCAGTACCCCTGTTTTGCAGGTGCATTGAAATAGTGTGTCCAAGAAACTGCCCAGCTAAAACCATTTCCAGTGTGAAATGGCTGCTTGTGCTCCTAGCTGCAGGCTTGCAAGGATATTATATAATAGGTGCTGTGCTGCCTTTCAGAAAAGCTTTGTTTATACATACAGTGTGTTAGTGGAACCCCCTTAAACCTGAGTGAACCCAGGGACTTGCTGTGCTGCTGAGGCTGGTGGTGGCAGGAGTTGGCCCATGTGTATGTGCCACCTGAGACTGAGCTGAGCAGTGTATTGCTTAGGGAGGCATCTTCCTTCTCTTGCCACTCTTTGTCTCCCTGTGCATCGTGACACTGCTTCTCTTCAATTTTCTGGCTTCACAGCAGTCTAATTTTCCAGGCTTTCCAGTGGTAACAGGGATCTCTGATCTCTTTTGAGCAGAAGTTGGCAAACACACATGCAAGGTAGTTTTGTGGGAGGCAAGTAAGGAATATGAAACTTTCAGGGTACCAGCTTCATTGCTATTGATATATATTTTTTTTCTCTGACTTTGTAATGGTGGATGATGTACCAGAAAAAAGTTTCTGAAGGGATCTTGCTCATTTAGGAGAAATCATTAACTTTAATCATCATCTTTTCTACCTGAAAGTTGTTTCTTGCACCTTCATTTGAAAGATAGTAATAGAAGGAAAATTTAGACCTTGATTTGTAATGCATGTGGTAGTCTCATATATATGATGCTATATATATGTTACGAATCAGCACCCCTTCCTCCCAGGCTTAAGTATGTGCTCGAAGATACCATTTAATGTGTATGAGCTTTGAATATCTTGCATTTAAAAGTAGTCATTCATATGACTGCTGCTCATCCTTCTGCTGATTAGGCCACATAGGCCAATTTTACTAATAAAATATTTGCCTTTTATCCTGCATGACAGAATCCTTAGTACTTACAAATATTTTGTGCCTTTGCCCTTGGTGGAATACTTTTGCTTCCCAAAGCTGCAAATGTTTTTACTCTTTCCTCATTGCATAATGAATTGTTGAGGTAGGTCAGGAAGGAAGCACTGTACCTGTGTGTTTCTAATGCTGACTTATTCTGCTTTGTTGCTCTTATATCATTGTTGTAAATGCAAAAAGTCTTATCTTTATAATTATGGAAGGGAGGGAAACAGTTAACCGGAGAATAAAGGGAAAGATATGTTTGTAAAGGACAAAGCAAATTGATTTGTTTCTAAGGTCAAAATTTTTCTCAGTGGTCCAATAAGTAAACATGAGAAACATTTTTATGGTAACATAAACAAGCTCTAGCTACAATTTTCCTGTTCTCCATGTGCAAGTCCCACTGAAAATGCTGTTTGCTTGTTGGGTTTGCATAAGGCTGTAAACCAGCAGTGTGCTGCTAATCCTCGGGGATCAGTGCAGAATAGCCCAAGAGCTACAGGTATGAGTCTTGGGAGGTATGAGGCTACTTGTGCAAATGGAAAAATGAAAAGGAAGCAGTGTCTCCCAGTATTCCTCGTCCCTGAGATGTGATTGCACATTATGTTTTAAGCTCCTCTTGGACTGGGAGTTGAGCAGCTTGGTGCACGCTGACTTTCCAGCTGGCTCTTGGCTGAATTTTAACAGCCCTCTTTACTCTCTGGGCAATAATCTGAGTCTGACTTCTCTGCCCGTTTGTCCTGGCTTCTGATGCTAGAATTTCTGACCCATGAGACCTGTGCTCTTTGTCAAATGATAAGGGCCACTGCATGGGATACTTAGCATGTTCAGAAATGTCTGGATGAAGCAAGCTGAGAGAAGTAGTAATTATGGATTTAAATGTTCAGGTTGTTGGGATCTGGGGAAAGTGGGTAAAAAATATTTTTTGACTAGTATCTTAACACAGTCGTAGTGTGCACATAATACCAGAACATAATGTGCTATTCATATGTTTTTCAAAGGTACTTATGGAATGATACAGTAAGCACACTAACAGTATTGCTTTCTAATTTTCACTTTCTAACATCAATGTGTAAGTTTTTTTTGTTCTCATTTCCTCTGAGCTTTGTCCATGCTGAGTAGTGGAGCAGCAGATAAAGCAGGGAAAATATGTGGGATTGTTGGATATGAAGGACTTTGTTCCCATTAGAGCCTGTCTGATCTGGGAGTGAAATACTCTATTTCTATTTTAAGTTCTTCTCAAGCCTTCCTCCCAGATGGACCTTAGGACAAGATCCTGCTTAGGACTTAACTCCGCATGGTGTCATTCACCCACCTATAAGAAGAAGAAAATTTCCAGTATAGCAGAATGGAGAGACAGCTCTGTATGGGGCCCTGTGTGTTAGCAAGAGCGGCGCATTTCTGAGCACTCATGCAAAGCTCATCTATCATGCAGATCTTTCCAGGAAATTCAGTGCACTTGGGATTAGGTGCACCGTGTGATGTGCAGCACTGGGTATAGACTCCATGTGTGAAGCTGGCCACGTATTTGCGTAGTTTTCTGTGTTAAGATGCAGGTACTTTAGCCCCAGGCACCATGTCTTGTAGCTGCTCTGTAAGGCACTAACAGTTTGCTAAACTCCTCTGGTTTTGTTCTGTAGTTCTTGCTGTTAGTCAAAGCACATGTGTTTGCCTAAGACTCAGGGAAAAATGTCATATGAACCATGAGCTCTTTGGTCAATGTCCAGAGTTTAAAAACATGACAGATTCAGCATCCGTCCTCAAAAAGAGACAATATTCATCCTTACGTATTTGCAGTTAGACTTGCACGTGGCATTAACATCACAATATAAGCAGCACTAATGTCGAGGTCGGAGGTCAAAATTTCAGACCAATTACAAAGGTGTTGTGTGGGGACCCAAAAGCCTTAAGCACCTTGGGAGATCTGCATGATTAATGCCAGGCCCTGTAACCAGGTATCTGTTGGTGAGGAGTGCTGAGTACCTGCAGCTCCCCATGCATGCGATGACCACCAGGGCACTTAGATTAAGGTGGCGAAATACAGAATTAAGAGCCTCCTGTCAGCAACTCATTTGCCCAACTTCATCACTTGTGTTGGTGTTTTGCAGAGCTCCATCACTGTTGGAAAACACTGCAACATACTGCAAGGGAGGACTTTGTTAGCTTAGAGAAATCACATATGACAGGAAGAAAACCCAAAGCAGGATGGGTTGACGTAGAAAGCTGTCAGCTTCACTGCAGATCATCGTGACTGATGAGAGGGTTATTGGATTACCTGGTCTATCTGCTTTAGGAGAGTTACGCTGTTCTTTATCTGTGAAATGGAAGCACTTTAAATAGATGCCACTCAATGTTTCATTTATCCTTCAAGCTTTGCCTATTAGGAACTTTCCTATGTGGCCACCCCTGGCATCAGGGTATTCTGTTAAAAAAATTAAATAAGAAAACTTATACCTCCCTTTTTTTTCTTGGTTGTTGGAGCAGGGCTTCAAAACTGTGCATATACTTATTCATGATTTATGGATTGCACAGGTATTTCATTATTCACCTATATGAATGCAAACTCTGTTTATGCTTGTACTATTTCAGTATTTCATTGCTGAGTTTCACCCTGAAAAGTAAAACTAGCTTCACTTTCACATCAAACAACCTCGCTTCTGCCACGGTGCTACTGTGTTTTGGATGCAACAGTAAAATGTAGATATTTAAAAATTAAGACTTGTTCTGTTTCAGAAAAAAATACTACTTAACAATAAAGCCAAATCCCAGTTAATCAGAATTCCTGCTTCACAAGGGTGACTGTGTATTAAGCAAGGATGCCTTTCGAAACTTGGGGGTTGAATTTTTGAGTTCTGTACAGTTACAGTTTTTGCTATGGTGTTGCATGTGTTTTTTGGGGTGGGAGGGGAAGATGTGAGGAAAGATCTTCTCAGGGAAGGTATTTTTCTTATTGCTGTTAGAAAACTTGAAGAGTGGCAAAGGGGATGAAAGAGGAGAATGGATAGTAAGAAAATGCTTTTTTGAAGCAGAAGCAGCAGCCACCACTTTCAAATGTAGGTATTTGCGGACAGGAACCTCAATCCATGCTTAACCTTGGTGTCTGACCTGATTTGTCAGATGGATTGTGTATCCTCACCATATTATTCTTAAAGTTGGGGCAGAATTTTCAGCTGATGTGTAAATGTGCTGTGTTTAAGATCCAAACTCTGCACTTATGCACACATGGTAGAGTTTGGATCTGAGTTACCTGCTGCTGTAGGCAACAAATGCGTGCTGAATGTGCTGAATGCAGAAGCCCAGGGCAGAGACAGGTTATTTTTTTTCTTTCATACTCCAGGGATGTTTGGCACTGCAACTAATCCCTGTAATTTGTCCAGATTCACCTGTATGAGCTGCAACTCTTAACAGTCACCAGAAACGAAGAGATTCATGGCCAGTATTTTATGTAAAACAGAAGAAACTATATAGTTTGTGAGGTTAATTAAAGAGGGAGAAGTACCTTGTAGGGACTTTGAAAGGGCAGATTTCACTGAGAAATAATTTTCATGTTCCCTCCTATTCTTTTCTCCTCTTTCTTCCTCCGTCTGAGTAGAAATAGGTATTTGACTGGAAAAATAAATTTGTAAGCATTCTTTTTTTCCATCTATGCTTTCTTACCTGTAAGAGGTAGGTTTGATCTAGCCATTGGGCTAAATATAAAAGCAGAATTTACCTAATTTACCTCCCTGTTTTTTTCTCTTGAATTTGACAATTAGGCAATGTAACAGAACTGCCAAATGTACACATTACTTGCCCCAGGCTTTCTTCCTGACCAATAACATGGATCTGAGATGTGTGACGCTTTTCCTTCAACTGGGAAGTATTAGATTGCAGTTCTGACTGACTAGTATCTTTTTCTACAGCTGGACTTGCTTATTTCAATTATCCCTGGGAAAGAGAAAAACAGAGTTCAGCCTCTATGATGAAGGATGAGAGTATTTGATAGGAAATATTTTTCAAATCCTTGACAGTTTTATTAATTTGTGTGTTGTGGTGAAGATCCCGTATAAATGTAAGTCAGAGCAGACCAGCTGAGACCATCCTGTGGAAAGGAGAGGGATGTTGGTGAAGGAGGAGGTATCTGAGTTGCTTGTTCAAAAATCTCTGCTTGTGCCCTCCAGCACGTGCCCTTGGACCTGTTCTCTTCAGGCTGCCAGAGCCAAGTTGCTCCCATGGAAGGTCCTAGACCTTGCTTAATGCACCAACACTGGTAAGCTAGTTTTCCTAACACATCCCCGGGTGGTTGGCTCTACAGGAGAGGAGACTGAATTGCCTTTCTGATGTTTTTCCTCTGGTGGGCTCTTCTGAGCCTATGGACGCAGAGGTTCAGGTTAGTTGTGGGGTTCAGGGTGGCCTCTTGTGAATCTTCCACCTTCTTTGCTGTTAGATTATCAAGCAACTATTCATTCTGTGTTAATAGTTTTCTATCATTCAATCAAATGAAGAAAGCCAATACCTGAAGGTAGGATGACTATGGGACGTGTTCCCGCCCAGCAGGCCGTTACACTTGCAGAAATAAGAATGAAAATTGCACAAGTCTTCATCTTGACGCTTGCACTAATGCAATAGCTATTTCTGGAGGTGTTGAAAGCAGAGTTGTTTTCCAACTACAGAACAAAATGTGTAACTTGCTAGTTTGAGAATTAGTGTTCATGTATATTTTATATAAGATCTATATGTAAAAATGGTCTATCTCTTATTTGTCAAAGGACGCATAAAAGATGATCTGATTATGGTCAGCATATCTCAAAAAAAGAAAAAAATTTCCTTTGAACGGTAGAGCTGTCACCAGCTGAACATGCTGCAACAGTGTCTTTTGCTTGTCCGTTTGCTGACAAATACAAAAACAGTTTAGGAAGGAGTTGGTTAAATGATGCATGTGCAAGTGTCATTCCAACCAGCTGCTGCTTTACAGTGTGTTCTGCAGTGTTGCCTGGCCCCCTTATTTATAACACCAGGAATAACATCTTCTCAACTAAGGGATCCTGACATCTGTTGCAACTGCAGTTGCATGGAATAAATGCAATAATGTTTCTCATGATACCTTTATTAATCAGAAGGTGAAAGCCAAAGTAGATAATAAGCAGACAAGTAGAACCCCAAACCCTATAGAGTAGACAAGTAGAACCCTATATTCTAGGAAGCCATCGCTTCCTAGGTTACCCTGTTGGATAAAACTCCCATACTACAGATACCCTTCCAGAGGCTTCACATTTTTCCTTGGATCCTGTAATGGATTCTTAAGCATAGATGCTAAAATTTAAACAGCTAAACTGTGAACAGCTTTATCTGTGGCTTATAAAACTACTAGAATCTGAGGCTAAGGTCTGTTCCTTTCCAGACCAAAATTAAAAAAAAAAAAAGTTGTAGTTATACAGCAACTAGCATGTTTACTTATGTTTATCAAAACATATAAGTAACTCACATTTTGGAGGAAAAAAGCAATGCCTTGAAACATATCCTGCTCCAAAACCATAGCTCACATAGGAAATGTAGTTACTATACTGTATATGATTTGCTTTTATTTCCTTAAAATGAGAAAGTAAATTCTAGGGCAAACTTTCTGTGTAGAGGTAACTGTTTCTAGGACTTCTTCACAGGAACTGCCCTGATCTGTCATGGAACTGATTCCAGGCAATTTAGTGGAGAGTAACTCGGAGTTAGGTTGGAGTTACTGTCGTGTCTGAGGAAGCCAGTCCTGTTGCAGGGATGCTTTCTGAAGGCTTCCAACATTGTCTGAATGCAAAAACATCAACATAAAAGGGTTTGTTGTAACAGGAAGCATGAAATACCGGGAAGGTTATTTGCTTGCGAGAGTGGAAGACAAGACAGGAATGGGAAGATCTTACTGCAAATGTCCCTGCTTTGCTCTGTGCCCTCCTGGTGTGCCACATGAGCACAGGGTGTATGTCGATGTGGGAGCAGAAGGCAAGTTTTCCTTCTAGGGACAGGTGCTGGAGGAATGTTACTGTGACCAGCCTAATGCAAAGAGAAATGCAAAACCAAAGGAATAGGAGTCACAGATACAGCGGCCGTGGGCTGTGCAGACATAGGAATGACTCTGGCTCTTCAGTGCTTATCCTCCAGGGTGAGCTGAAGGCACAGTCAGCCCGTGTTTCTAGTGTCTCGGACAGTAAATAAGTGCCTGAACACACATCCAGTTAATTGTATCTACAATTAATTTCAGAGCTGCTCCATTTCTCTGCTGTTGTACCCAAAGGGAGGCTGGGAGATAGACAGTGTGTTACAGGGATGGATGGTTTTTTCCTTTCCCTCTGGATTTGACAGATTTTAGCAGAGCGTAACCCTCAGCTAAACCTGAGCCACTCTAGGAACCTGACTCTGCAGCTCTGGAATTAATTGTAGCTGCATGGAAGGCTGACAGAACAGCTGCTCCTTCTGTGACTGGTAGAAAGAATGAAATTAGATTTTTCTATGATATTTTTCTGATGCTTTTGGTGTCTATAAGCTTTTTGCTGTGGCTTCAGGTTTTCAAACGACTATTTTGAGACTTCCCTGGTGCTGAGGGGGGGGGAAAAAAGAAAAGATGTGAAAGTATTCTAGAACCCTGTCCCTTTGGGGTAATCAGGTGCGGATACAAAAACATATATCATAAGAGGAAAAACATGCTAGTTCAGATTACAATTACATCAATTATTTGATTTTGCATGATAAATGATCTGTTCTGTGGGGGGCCATTAATGATGTTATACATATGAATCAGTTTGTAAGAACCTCCCTTGCAGATGTGTTTTAACAGGCTCTTAGAAGAAAATGAAATGATAACTCATGTGATTATGTAACAGTTGCTAAACAGTAGGTTGGTGTGGGGGCCAGTAAGCTTTTCTTGTTCCATATCCTTTAAATATTGTTTTGTAGAAGAGTCATTGATGGAGTTGAAACAATTATCACCCAGTTATGAAGACCCAAAAATGATCATAGTGTATTTTAAATAGCCATTTTCTGAAGTGTTTAAGTCACTTAAGATTTGAAGAAATAGATTCCAGTATTTTGTTTGATGGAGATATTACACTGGTAACCTACAACCCACAAGACAATTTGATGGTTTGGTGGCCTGAAGTCTTTTCTACTTTATTTTTTAAATACAGAACCTAACAATATCTAATCTGGAGAGGACGCAGGCATGGATAACAGTAACAATTTTGTATGTGTTGGGGATGATGCCATGCAGAAAAGCAGTGCTATGGTAGTAGCATGGGCCTTAAGGAAATTTCCAAGGTCTAATGGGACTATTCAGAGCTTGAATGCTAAAGGGCTGCTGCTTTGTTTCATGTAGCCTGATTTCTGCTACCTCATCCTGATGGTTCCTTTCATCTTATTTGGCTTAAATCGTAGCAAGCTTATCATTAGCTAGATTTCATTTTCAATGGATATGTCTGGAAACTAAATGTAATATATAATAAAACTAAAGGTCATCGTGCACAGACAAAAACTGATGGCTAGCAATTGTCAAATGTTACCTTTTGAGGTTTTTTCTCAAGAAAGAAGGGCAATCTACCTGAGAAGGGTTTTGCTTGTTAGGGATGCAAAGACAAGGCTACTAAGCTTCAGGATCAGCAATATTGCCATGCTTGCCCTTAAAAACAGCCAGGGAAGGCGTTCCGTCACTGCGCATTCAAGAGGTGACATGTAAGGCCTAATCTCCTTCCTTTCTTTCCAGTCTCAATCAGCTTTATTTCAGAAATTTCAAAGACTTTCCAAAGAAATCTTTATTGTCACCGCTTGAAGTCTGCCTTCTCTAAGAAGAAATGGGAATCTGTAGTTATCTTTAGATGCTAGTTGAGGCACAGATATCTTAATAGGCTTTCAACAGTTATGAAGGATAGGACTCAATATAAATTTTGGCAATACTTTGTTAGAATATCAAGGCTCTTCTCAAATCTGTTCTTCTCAAATTAAGATGAAATAGTTAATTCTGTGCGAAGCACCTGTTCTTAAAGTATTGCATAAAAGGAATCAATTAAGAATATTTTAATTAGAATGTCATATTTTAAATTACTATCTTATTGTTGCAGTGGCAAGAATTTGTGTATATAAGCCAATTTGTTTTCAACATTACATTTGAATTTATTACTTGAATGTTTTCAAAACAAGGACCTTGCTTTTGTGGAAATTCCTGCTGACTCTGGAACAACTGGAGAACAAATTTCAGTGAAATAGTATTTCTTAAGAGCTATTTTGGTAACACGTATTTGACTGACTTTGTGCAAGACCTGTTAGGCAACAATTTTGAGTATGGCAAAAAAGTGAATTTTCACGTGTTCTGTCAGACTGCGTGGTGGTTTATTCTAAAATCCCTCCTGCTGGTTACAGTTTATAGGGGCTTTTTTGGAAACCTGGCTTAGCTACCAATCACTGTTTAGAGAATTTCCTGGAAGATCTTTGGGAGCATGTGGAGTTCCCACTGTAGTGCGTATATGCCAGGAGCAGCTGAGCTCCCTCATTCAAAACTGGCTTAGGAATTGTCATCCTCACAATGCTGTTCTCCTTTCTTTTGACCAAATGTAACTTTACCTGGTATTTTAGTGCGATTTCTTTTTCTTTCTCTACTATTATCTGTTACAGTGTAAATGTTTTGGAGTCATCAAATGTACTTTCTTGTTATGGCAGGCAACCTCCTGGAGTTATTTTTGAGGCTTATGGTACTTCTGTTGTTGTTGCCTCCCTCTTGCATGTCTGTTTGCAGTGAAAATGCCCATGAAAAATGTTTCCTTTCAACTTAAAAGAAAAAAAAAAGTGGACATGAGTTTACAGAGTAATTAACTTTGGAATTATTTGAAAGGAATTAATTATTTTAGATTGTGATCGTGGTGTTGTTTTACACCCAGGAAATGTTATTCCACTAATTGATTGACTGTATTAATATGTGGTATCAGGTGGACTCTGTTTTTCTAATGCATTTTTATATTTTTCTCATAATTCTTGGCCTTCCAATAGACAGCAAAACATGAATTGCTGTATAGTTATGTAAAAACTGCTGTACAGTTTTCACCTCAACTTGGTAGGTGCTAATATGTAAAGGCAAAAGCTTTGGCATATGTTCACTGTGATGTAATGCAACTCTGGCTTATAGCATGCATTATGTTTTACAGTCGATTCACTGTATTAGGACTCGGATTAATTTTTGTGACCTTACAAGGAAGACAAAATTGAAGTTATAGTTCAGTCTCCAGATATGACTTCCCATAAGCATTAAAATGAAATGTATTTTGTAGTTTAACACAGGGTAGCAGTGAAGGGCCTGTTACTGGTCTCTGCAGCTGAGTTCGCAGGGTCATATTTTTGCTGTTAAACAGAACACATCACAGAACACATCACATCATCTTTCCTCCTTTTGCTCTCCAGGTTCAAACCAGGCTGTACTGTCTTTAGATGACTTTCTAGCCATGGGTGGCTCGTGGCTTATGGCTTAATGCGGTTGGGCTATTTGAAAGTGGTCTAAGGGGAGAGTGAGTCAAAAAGGGTGGGAATGTAAGGATCCGTGTATGTTCTTTATGGTGAAGTATTCCACCTTTAAACCTGTTCTGAAATTGCCCAGCTTCTGCATCTAGTGAGAATTAGCCTCCTATAACTGCAGTTACCTGAACAACTAAGCTGACTAATCCATTTAATCTGCTTTAGTGTCTGGTGCAGTATTTATTGGAAGTTATTTCACCACTGAGGTGAATCTACTAACTATTATCAGTCAGGCCCTTTTTGTGAATTAGTGCTGCCTTTGGCTCTTTTGGGGGGATGGAGGGAGGTGTTTCCTTCAATGCACTTCACCCAGGAAGCATCTTTGCACCAGAGGGGCCTAGTGAATGTGTAGAATCATATGTGTTTCCAAGATATGAAGCATATTAAGGTTTTTGTAGCTACTTTGTAAATTACTTGGTGCTTTACAACATTAAGGCAGGGAACTCTGCAGTGGCTTCAAGATTCACTGGTGCTAGTGATTTATTCTCTTTACTACCAAAATCCAGCCTATAGTCCTATAATATAGGAATCATCTTTGTGCTCTGCTTTTAAAAGGTGTTATTTTGATGGCTATCATTCATAACCTAATGCATTTCCCCATGATTTTCACAGGCTGTAATTAGAATTGCTAGGATTAGACATTAATGTTTAACAGATCAGCTTAAAATCCTATTCTGAGATGGGATGAAGTAGTTATATAAGTCTAGCCATTTGTCCCAACTGCTCCTTCCTACCACAACATTTTCACATAGTTGCACCAAGCTTTTAAAGCTGCCCATTGCAAAGATCATTTTGTTTGTATGAGTACATGAGCGGAAGGGAAACAAGAATCCAAAAAAGCTAATTTTGCCTTGGGTTTTCTTTCTCCCTTTGAACTTTATAAATTCATTATCTCCTAGGCACCTGACCTGTAGAAAACAAGTGAAGTGAATAGGTTTGGATGCAAGGCATGTAAAAGCTCTTTTAAACCAGGGAGACACAGATGTCAATTCCAACAATTATGCACAGAAGAAGTCTGGGTAAAGTCAACAGATCAAGGGTGGGACATAATATATTTCCTGTTTCCTGAATTTACTTTAGATAAAGTCAGGCATCTCTTTACTATCCTGTACTATAGTAAAGCCAGTACTGATTCAAAGCATGAATAGTGACAGCTGCTGTAGCTTTTCATTTGCAGCTTATTTAAAATGCCCTGCCAAAAATTACTGTAAATCTGGTGCTAGTTTTTATATTAGTAGTTACCTTTTCAGTCTGATGCTGAAGTCCTCCTGAGAGATGATACCAGTGAGATTTCTCAATCAGAATGCTTAGTATACAGCTGCACTTGAACGGCTATGGCAACTTTGAAATACCATATTTAATTCCCCTGCCAAAATACCCCTCTAAAGGTTATCAATGTATAAATCACTGTACCTGAGAGGCTCAGTTGTTCAGCTCCACGTAAGCAAGGCTCAAGGGCTGGTAAGTGTCCTTGGTGGGTTCCAGGAGAGGAGCTGGGTTGCGACTGGGCATAGATAGATCTGCTCTTAAATTTACGTCTCTCTGTACTGATGACCCTTGCAGAAATAACTCTGGGCAGATAATAGGATTGTCATAAGGCAATTAGAAAATTTGGCTCATTAGTTGGAGCCAATGAAGTTGCAGACTGGTTAGAGACTTAAAGGATTTAGTGCATGGATATAATTGGGAAGGGAGAAAAACAACTCAGCCTCAAGAGGAGATCCAGATGGCACCTTGGTACTGCAGCCAAGGAGTACTGCAGGTGCCCAGCATCCACAGACAGGTGAAGTGCAGCATAAGAATGGGTGACTGTGCACAGAAAGCTGCCCTACAGCCCTGGAATGTTTTTCCCCTGCTGGTCCCGTGAATCAGCGGGTGAATTTATTTGCCTAAAGGCAGCTGGTGGCTGCTGGGTGAAGCTCCCACTGAGAAGTCCCTGCAGGCAGCGCTGCTGTTACGGGCAGCACAGTTCTGGGCTATGGACTCCCAGCAGACCAGGACCCCAGTGCTGCTGCTCATCCTGGTGTTCCTTCCCTGCCGGCAGGGCCCTGCGCTTCCCGCGCCCTGCTGCTTCCACCTCCTCCTCCTGTTCCCCTCCTACAACCACAGGGCTGGAAATCCTGCTGTGCGAGAGCAGGGACCGTGTGCAGGGACCAGCACAGGCCATGGGCTTCACATCGGCAGCCCTCACTGTTTCCTCCCACTTCCAGTCAGGCAGGGGGTGAATCCAGGAGGCCTCTCCCAGATTTGTATCAATAATGGTGCCATCTTTGGTTGTATGTGTGTGTTAAGTTATTTTTGGATTATAACAGTCCAACAGTTGCACTTAGGGAAGTTAAGGATCAATAGGATCATTTTTTCCAAAGGCCCAGCTAGAAGAAGTTTGTGTGTGTGTATCTTTACGCTTCCAAGTATCTATATTAAAGAATCCTTGAAGCAGTAGGCTTATGTTGCCCTCACTCTTCCTCCTTTTTCTTATTGCTTGGCTTCATAGTTTTCCATACCCTCAAGGTACTTTTCCAACTGGTAAATTTGCTTACATTTTAAGGTGTTGTAAGCTTTTTGCTTATTTTTGAGGTTCACCTTTAAATTTTTAGGCTAAAACATGCCTTCAATGTCTTCAGTGTAAATTTACCTTTTTGTTTCTAGCAGTAAGGTATATGCCATGATTTCTGAAACAAATCTATTTAAAAAAAAGAGGAGAGGATGAGACAGGATGCTCATCCTCCTTTATTCCTTTTTTTCTTAATTTTGCTTTTCTTCAGTAGTCTTCTTGTGCTGGTATGTACATTGACCATAGAGGTCAGTGTTTGCCTTTGCAAAGGAGCAAATCATAGGACTGAAGAACTGCCACAACGCGCTGCTGGCTTTCACATTTGTTTCCTCCAGTTTCTCTGGGTTAATAGTCCTATTTATCTCTTTCGAAGTTGTAAAGATAAGAATCTGTCTCATAGTTATGATAAGTACATTTTATGTAATCATTTGCTCTTTGTTATTACAGTGTGTTTTCAATATATGTTTGCAGAGCAAAGCCATCCTTTTTCCATATTGTGAAGCATTTTTCAGACCTAGGAACCTAAAGACCTCTGGACATCATTTGCTAATTGTAGTCATGTTTGTAGCAATGTTTGTAGCTACATTAATATGCAGACTGTGTAAGAAATTACATGACTGCTTGCCTGTGTTTATGAAACATATTTTGAGAAATAAAGTCTGTAGAGTCCTTGGATTGGCTAAGAAAGAATAAAAACCTTCAAAAAAATGCAAATTATATTTTGTAAGAAATGACTTCTCAAATGCCTTCATGTGAACCATGGCACGTGAATCATGTAAGCACATTTTGGTTTTAAGAGGTATTGCTTCATTTTCTGAAATGTATATTGCAGTTCAGCTGTCTTAATGGTTTCTAAGTAGCAATATCAATTTAGTGATTGGATAAAAACTGGAGTATCATATTGGGAAACAAACTTTCTGCTGAGTAGCATTAGTTTTGCGTAGATGGCTTAATCAGATATGATGGGTGGAAATAATTTTGGGTGCTGTCACTAGCAGCACAGTAGTCTGAGTTATGGTGTTTTAGACCTGCTGATAGAAGAAAAACTGATGTTACTGGTTTTGTTTGACCCTTTAAATTGGCCAAATCCTCCTTTGAACAGTGACTCTTTTTTCAGTACAAGTGACTCGATTTGGTCAAGCTATTCCATTCCTTGTGCACTTTAGACAAGTAATCATTAAATGTCAGAAAACGTGGTGTAAGTAGTGCTCTTGGAAACGTGTTCATGGGAGGAGCGTTCAGCGGAGATGCTTATGGCGTCTGTTCCTCTCCTGTCTTCAAGCGTTTTGATCCTGTAACATGAGTGAGGGCAGCAGGACGGGTGAGGCCTTGCGGCAGCACTGGGTGGCTCCTCTCGCATCCGAGTGCGTGTCCCAGATCTGCTGGACCTGCTTTGCCTCGGCACTGTGGTGAGAAGGGAGCACCCCTCACTAAGGCACAGCAGCGATGCCCTCCTTTAGAGAGTTTCTGCTGGCTTGGGGTGGGAGCAGATCAGCTTGTGCAGCGGGTGGAGGCTAAACTTGGTGATCCTTCCCTGATGCTCCTCCAGGCTCTAAGTATTACCATGCTATAAGATATTTTTATCCTTCTCCTTAATGTGTGTTGCCCATGAAGTAGCACGGTAATCAGGAAGAAACACGGATGAATTCTATTCTTACCTTCCCCTCAGGGTTTGCTAAGTTTTCCAGAACATGGTATTTACCTCTCACGTCTTTCCTCAATACGACGGTACCATCTTGGGAGTCTCTGTGCATTTACTTCATGGCAAATGCAAAGAATGCTCTACTGAAATCAGTTGTAAGTAAGTTTAATACATTATGGAGAAAAAGGGTCATTTTGGATGAGTAAACTGGCCTTTAAATCACTTGTTTCAAATACTTTCTGCAGCCGAGCACAGGCTACCTGTGCAAGTTTGCTTTCCTTCCCAAGGAGTAGGAGTGCGTTGTGCCCTGTGCACTGGTCAGTGAAGATTTCCAAACAGTGAAGAGCTGTTTTCCATAGGACCTTGTCGAGCCCAGTCTGGGGAGGGCATGTTGCCTTGTGTAGCTATTGATCTACCTCGGAGACACTTGTTAAGGTGACAATTGCATGCAGTGAGCTCATGGATGTCTGAGTACAGGATTTCTCATTCCTGCTTCCTGGCAATTGCAAGTGGAACGGCTATTTCTCAGCCTCCTTGGTTTGGCTCATGTCTCGGTGGTGTCACGATATACCTCATAGTGCTATAGTGCCTGTATGCAGTCTGTAAGGTATTTCCCTGCTGTGTCCCCTCCTCCCTGAGACCTCCCAAAAAGATCTCCTGGGCTGCTCTTGCATTTGCCAGTTTCAAGGAAAATCCAACCAAGCCGTCTGTGATGGTGAGGGAAGTGCAGAGCTGCTGATCCTGTGCAGCTTATTCCCAGCTGGTTGTTCTTGCAGGGTTTATTTGAAGTTGGATGTCACAGGCAGTAGCAAAGCTTGGCTCCAATCCCTTAGTTCAGCTCCTCATTGCCAGTGATAATCTTGTTTTGTAGGTTGTGGAGGGCAGCTCTTTGGCAAAGCTTCAGGGAAAATACCATGGGAATTTCAGAGGGCTTGAACTGGAGCAGGAATTGGGTGGGAGCTTTTGTGTGCACGGGATATGGTGACAACAGATAGTAAATTATTATAAAATGAGGGGAAAAGGCAAAAAAAGATGACCGGGACAGACATACAGAGGAGGTGGGCAGTTATTCATAGCTCCGGAGATAGCTCTGCACGTCATGAAGTGATTCAGAGCCAAGTCGGCCTGATGATTTTGGAGCAAAGTGGGAAAATAAACTGGCAGTGCACACAGGTAGTTAATCAGCAAAGCCTGCAGGAAGGTCAGGTCCAGGCCCTGTGTCATGGAAGATGTGAATTCCGCCCGGCCGCTCCCTCTCAGGCCGCGTGGTGCCTGTGTCCAGCTTGGATGTTTCTTAGCAGTTTGCAGCGCTGTCCACCTCATAGATACGCGAGCTCTGCAGTACAGTGTTGTAAACGCTGGAAAATGACAGTTAAAAGTAGTATAGTTGGAGCTCCGCATTTATTGCATCTCAGCTTCCACATAAATAGATCCAGTGGACAGGCAGTTTTCCTGACCAGAGGTCCAGGATAATAGTCTTGGGGAGCTGACGTTCTGAGCTGTGTTTTTTCGTCTCCGCTTTTTACTAAAGGTCCTCGGCCTCAGCTTGAATGTTATATGTTCTCATTTGTTACCTGTGTATGTTCATATATCCACATGAGTTTAAATAGTGAGCTGAGCTATTTTTGTTTCTTTGGAGGAACTGAGAAAGTACAGTAGAAAATTACTTAAGAATGATTTTTCCAGTGTCTATTTACCTGTTTGGTTCAGTGAATTGTCTGAAATTCTTATTCATGCCTGTACCTTGATAAAAATTTGCAAATTATTGCATTTTAGGTCCTCTGAACAATATGCTTTGCATTTTTGAGATTCAAATTTCATCTTTTTGCATGCATTTGAATAAACAAATCTTCTGATTCAGTACAGTTTTCTTTCTATGAAAAGAACTAGAAAAATGATACACGAAACACTGCAACCAAGCATCTTCCCCAGCACTCACTTGGGCAAGAATGTCAGAATAAGCCTGTTCAATTATCTCCTTTTCTCCTACATAAGATTGAGGCATGGGAGAGGACTTCCATGACTGTTCTTGAATCTAAGACATGTTGTAAGATAGGAATTGCAAACTTTGTTCATTCTTGCATTGCCTTTCCCCTTCTTGTTTTATGCTAAGTTTAATTTCAAGTCTTGCAGCTTTAAGCTGCAGAAGGGACAGTGCTGTGTTAGTTTTGTGGGCTCCTGCAGCCTTCTTGAGCTCAATCACATGGTCTCAGCTGCTTCGAGGGCTGTATGAAGCTGCTTATTATCATCTTAGCAATTGGTTGTCTGGGTAATTCCAGTGTTAATGATAATCCTTTACTTGCACTGCTAAGTTTTTGTTTTTAGGTAGCGTTTCCTCTCCTTGCGGAAGAAAATATTCTTTATTCCTGGTTGTCATTTCTGCTATGGCTGCTTGAGCTGTTTTACATGTGGAGAGATCCCACATGAGTAGGGCTTAAGTAGCTGTGGCTCAAGCCAGGTAGTAAAAAGACAGTCTGGAGTGAGGTGATGTGTTAACTTGGCTTTGTAAAGGTAAAGGAGTGGTGAGGTGATTTTGTTGTGTAAATTTAAGCTTCGGGATCTGATTTCCTTCATTTATATTCTCCTTTCTCCCTTCCTGTGGCCCCTGGGTGTCTAAATATCCATTCTTCTACCATGCAAGGGAACTTTTCCCATGCCCTAAGGTCTGGTCTAATGGCAGAAGGGAGCTGGAGGAGAAGCCTTGGCTCCTGGGCTTTACTGTGTAGCATCTAG
Organism: Nothocercus julius; assembly: GCA_013398735.1. Lineage (NCBI taxonomy): Eukaryota > Metazoa > Chordata > Aves > Tinamiformes > Tinamidae > Nothocercus > Nothocercus julius. Next base: position 3,217,453 of record VZSV01000054.1, read on the forward strand.
GTGTCTCTAGATGTCTTTGAGGATTTTTCTTGGCTACGAAGGCACTTCTCTTGGCTGGTCTTACTATCTGTCTGGGTTTGGCATGGCACTTAGAAATGCTGGATGTTATCTGGTGCAAATTCGTTGTTTTTAATCCAAAAACAGGAGGGAAGATGCTCATAATTAACTTCTGCTCTGGGAGTTCAAAACATTTGGTGCCTGGTACAAAGTGCGGCAGCGATGAAGAGATAACACGGGGGTTTTGATTGGGCCAAGCAGTGTCAGCACTTTGTTCAGGTACAGCTAAAGCAATGGACTAATTGACTCACTGCTATGATGGATACGCAAACTTAGGTACACACTGGCTATAAATAGTCTCCAGCCTTTTCTAATCCCTTTGGGAACTGAGAGTGCCTCATTTAACTCTGGAAAGAGTTGCTTTAATACAGCAATTACTGCCTGGCAAGGTGTTAAAGCAATGTCATCTGGCAGCTTCCAAATTTTTAAGCAAAAGAGATATCTTTGTGTCCTCAGGCTTTTTCTTTATTTTTTAACTTAAAACTTTTCTTAAATCCCACCTGTGTTGGCTCTTGATGAGTGTGTATGATGTTACGGTATTTGTGCTGAAGGCGCTTTTTTTCTGTAAGATTCTAAGTTTTGGGTCTTTTCTGTCCTAATACTGGAGCCAAATCAGCTAAACCCAAATTATGTCTTCTCATATTCTATGCTATTATGCATCAGTAATACCAAAAATAGTGTCTTTTTGCTGGCAATGGAGGAAGCTTGTAGCAGTTAGCTTCTCTGTGAAAATTGATTTTTGTGACTATCTTGCTGAGTACTCTTCCCTAAGAAGGAGTTTCAGGTTCTTTGCCCCCAGATCCTCCCCTCTGTCATTACAGAAGGCTGCTTTCAGCTGCAGCATATATCAAGACATCTAATTTAGGTGACTCACATGCAAAATTCAAGGAAAGTGGTTAGAAGTAAGTTTCTAAATATTGCCTTGGCTACCTAGTTTTAAAAAATATCTAGGATCATGCACATCAAGAAAGTTTATAGATGTTTTATAAAGAGATGCAACGATTTTTGATGGGGCCTCCCTACAGCAGTTTCCAGAGGAGCTTCTAGAAGTGTGCCCTAGGATCAGTGTTGGTGGTGTTCTCTCCAGATCAGTTGCCTTACAAGGGACTGAAACGGTAGGAAATGCTGCTGTAGTCATTGCCATTATACCATAATGATTCTTTGGGTAATTCCTCTGAGTATTTTGTTGGCAGTTCCTCTCCTATAAACAAATATTATCATCTAGTAGGAATCAACTAGAAAGAGTCCAAAACGTGCTAATTTTCACATGTACTTAACCACAGTTTCCTGACTCACTGATGAATACTTTAATAATATTGAGAGAATATGCCTGTAAAACTGAGGCCTTTTTGCTTATATATTTCTGGCTTTGATCTTGCCAGTTTAGGTTGGACGTCCAGCTGGATGATTTTTTTGTGCAAACAGCTTAAAACACACAAAGACATGATAGGGCAAACATGATCAAGTATCTAATTTAGCTCTGAGCTGAATCCCCAAGTGTGGTGATGTTTTCCAGTTTGTGATCCTTTTACCCAGGACTAGCTTGTCCAGGGAAAGCTGGACCCCTTTCCTATCTAGATTTAGGTTTTTAAGAGGAGTTACCTTTTAAGTTTTTTGTGTATTATCTTTGTAGCTGCCATGTGCTGTCTGTAGCCTGTAACTAAAGCAGTAAGACTTTCCCTGTAAAAATAAATGTCTAGTAAGGCCTTATTGAGGCATATAAGATGTGTGTGCTAGGTGGGTGCTGAGTGTTACCTGACTTCTGCAGAACTTAAAAGTAATGGTGTTTTCAAGTACCAGGTGAGAGGTAGCTAATGCAGAAATATGAGCAGATGATGCAAGTGTCTCAAAGCAGGAGCGCTTGAGGTGAAGCTGATGTATTTTACTCTTTTCAAATATAGTAAAGCATTGCCTCTCTGCAAGAAACTGAAAATACATGAAAAGTTTTAAGATGACCCCATCATCCTCATCTGTTTTTTGCACCTTGGTGAGAGGCGCACAAAGAGCTGCTGCCAGAGAGCTTGTGCTGGTTGTAATAATGTCCCGTGATCCCTAGGGTTGTTTGTGGTGGGCTTAAACTGTAGCAGGATGCTGTGAATTCTGCTAGGAGGGGCCCCTCTGAGCCAGGCCTCGGGGACCACAGGGATGGTAAGGCTGCTTCTGCACTTCCAGTGCATGTGTATGTCTTGCAGCTGTGGTCAGAGCTCAGAGCCATTCGTTTTCCATGCATTTTTTTCCAATCTCTAGTGTTTGTTGCTTGTGTAGGCTCATAAAACAAGGCAGTCTAAGCAGGGGCTTGTTTAAAGGAGGCATTCCCTCATTTTTAGTGACCTTTCCGTAACCTCCCCGCTCTTGTTTGAGGATCTTTTCCAAATTAATAGATAAACCTCTGTCTAGTAGCAGAAAATCTCATTACCCTGTTGCAGTGGCTTGAGTGTGCTCTCCTTCCAGCACCATATTTTGACTTCTTTCTACCCTAGCAAGAAAATAAGACGTAGGAACGAGAGCTGCCTCGCTTCTCTGGTTTCAGGGCTTTCACTGTAAACACTCTGCATATTTGCAGGCTGGTCCAACATAAATATTTAAGGAATAAGGACTGGACAGTGGAGAGCCAGTTTCCCGAGCCACATCACAGCGAGTCTGTGTATCAAACTCCTTCCTGTGGAGGAGTCCGGGGCGCTATCACAAGACAGCAGATAGCTGCTAGGCAGGGGAAACAGCTCCGGAGCCCGCGGCAGCCCGGGGAGGGAGCCCATTGTGGCCCATCTGTCCCGCTGTGATCGTCCTGCCGCTAGTAACCGCCATGGCTCTGCCATCGCTTGATCCGTGCGGGGCGCCGACTTTGCAGACGGGAGAATTAGCAGCAGTCCCCTAGCGCTTGTGTGCAGCCGCTGAGCTGCGCTGGTAGTTGTCAGTGCAAGACTTGGAAGCAGCTCCGTAAAGACGCTTTCTCCTTGCTGGCTGCTGGGGAGCTGCCAGCCGTGTAGGAATCCAGTGCAAGGAGAAGGAGCATTGTCTGCCTGAGGTTCTCCTCTTGCTGGGACTCTGAAATAAAAGAAATTTTATGGTCCAAAAAAATCTCTTGTATTTTCAGTCTTGAAGTACTTAACTCTTTAATATCTTTGTGTTCAGTGTGCTGAAACTGAGGATCTTCAGGAAATTAAATGCAGTCATCTTGGCCTTTAATCTAGTCTGAAATGCCAGACTGATTCCCAAAGAAACATCAGGAATGTGTAATTTCTTTTTTAAATTAAGGATTAGTACTCTTTCCCTCTTTACTAGGCTATTTTGAACCTTTGAAACTGAAAGAATAATAGTTCTTTGTACTGGAACCACCCTGATCCAACCTGTATGTTGTATTAGTTGCTCTCATTTATGTGCTATGTGAGTTATTTAGTTTTTTTCCTCTAGAGATGGACAGATCAAATACTTCAACAAGGAAACAGAAGCTGGGGAGAAAAACAGTTATTTGAGTAAGATGATTTTTAATGATTATTGAAATGAAAGCATACAAAAATTATTTGGGCTTAACTCAGTGCCACACTGATCTCTGGATAACCTTTTCATGTTAATTTAGGTGTTTAAGCAAATTTGGTTCATAAGAGAATTTAGTTTTTTAATAATCAGCTCACTTATGCTGATAGGTCTAAGTTTTTCACTTAAGTCAACTTCCTCACTCGTATTCCCCACAAAGTGAAAACAACTGACAAGTACAACTGAAGTTCTGAGTTATAAGCCCTGTCACCCCCCTAAACTGTCTTCTAGGACAGTTTTCTTTTTGCTATACCAGACAATTGGCCTCTCTTGTGCAAGTAGACGCTGATCCTAAGCTATAAAACGTGACGTTGCTTCACATCTAGAAGAAGATTCCTGTCGCCATAAGGTGACTTCCTTAGCTTTTCTTTCTTGCATTGTCATCATCTTACCCAAGTTTTCTTACTGGACCTATTGTTGTGTTGTCAAAGCACTTCAGCGGTGGAACGTAGAAGCTCTGTGGACATGTCGCACTCATATGTGTGTGTGTATATATATATATATATGTATGTATGTATACACACACACACACACTATATATATATAAAAGGAGTTTCTTGTGCTTTCTAGCTCTTTTTCACAATATACACTTCAGTATGGTGTGAATGCACATAGGCATGTACCAGTGAAAGCCATGAATCACAACCTATTGTGTTTTTAGTCTTTTTTGTTTTCCAGATTTCTGATTCATTCAAGGAAAACAAGCTTCCGTGGCAAAATCCAAGGTGTCACAATAATCCGCCCCAAAGCCCAGTGCTTGATTATCTTGGCTGCTGTAACTTCCCTTCCCAAGTGTTTTGACTGGAAACAATGATGGTGGACCAAGCACAAAGATGACTTGTTTCCGTGAAAAGAGGATTTATTTGAGGATTTTGGAATTAGTAGGGTGATGCATAAAGCATCTGCTAAGGTTTTCAAAAGGGTGTCTCGTATGAGCAAGCTGGGTGTTGATGATTTACAGGTATTGAAGTGTGTCTTTGAACTCATTGACTTCAGAGAAAAGGTAGATCCAAAGATGGAAGAGGACAGGGCAAGTGCCTGGACTTTACTGTGGTGGTAATTAATGAAATAAACATCACTGATCATATTCATCTATGTACAGACCACTCAGTCCACCTTGTCTGTGTCCTTGTGTAATAGATATGAATTGTTCTTGCTTCAGCAGTAGTTTTAGTAAATCTTTAACTGTTGTTTATTTGATTTTGTAAATTATTTGGTGCATAAGATTATAAGAAAATTGTCTAAATAATATAGGAAAGCAGAAGAGTAAATGAAAAGGCAGGAGTTTTCCAAGAATGTTTTTTCTGATATAAATAGTTGTTGTCATGATCTTAATTCATGATTTTCATGTTTGGATTTTTAATTGCCTTGATAGTTTTGTCGGTCCAGGAGTGCTGTGATGGAGCAGCCTCTGATGCTTCGTAGTTGCCTTTTGTATCTTAATCCTCCTTGCCTTTTGCAAAAGACTATTAAATGTAGACTGTACCAACTAATAAAGAGGCCATCAGAACCTCAACCCTGACCTTAAGATTAGTTTTAAGCATAACTAGGTGAGCTGTAAGTTTGTTTGAGCTGAATGTAAGTTTATTTTTGTTGATTTCAGACCTTGTGTGCATTCAAGCTGGGCAAGATCTATCAATAATCACAACTGGGAAGATTCTGACCATAATGATTCTGTGATCCAGCTCCTGGTCCCTGGAGCGTCGCCCAAGCTGTGCGTGCCGGATGGGCAGCGTGTCTGAGCCGAGTGCGCCGGGCCTGGAAGTGTGTGAGCCGCCCTCCTCTTCAGGAGGGTCCTGCTTGCATGGGAAAACTGCCCTTACTCACTCTCCACTTCCCCAAGTATGTCTCAAATCTCATAACTTGTGGCGGGGTTTTCAGAAATGCCTGCCAGCAGGTTTCCCGTTTATGCAAATAGGATTGAGAGGAATCTACTTCTCTTAATAGTTTCCGTCTGCATCAGATTGTTCCGTGATGTTCTAATCTTCAGCAAACTCCTCACAGAGATGGTTTCATTACTTGCCATGCTGATCTTAAGATTGTTTCTTAATCTAAATTTCAGCCAATTTTACAATTTGCTTTGGAGATTTCTTTTTTCTTGAAATCCTATTGCCACTGGGTAAGCAGCAGTGGGTGAGTTTTCTCAGGGCCTGTTCAGAAGCCTTGAACAACACCTGTAAAATGGAGAATTCCCACTCCGACTAGCAGCCCCTTTCATAGGAACTGAGAAACAATGAGAAGAAGGCTAAGCTTATAGGAATTTGCACTAATTGCCTGCATAAGTGTGTTGCATTTGGAACAATCCTTTGCATTTTTTAATCTTTGAAGATGGAATATGCTCTGCCAAATCCTGCTCTGTTTTTTCTTTTTCCCTCACACTGTGATTGACTCACTGCATAATTGCAGTCTTTGAACATGAAACTCCAAGTGGAAGCACTGGAAGGAGAAGAAATGTGAGAAAGAAGGGAAATAAAGTGGGATAATGAATTCAATAGTTACTGCTTTGGGCAATATGGAAGGATTTGTGCTCCAATCCCTCTGTCAGAGATACACTAATTTCTTTTAGTGAGAGACCAATAAAATCCTATTGTTTTTTTTTCAGAAAGTAATAGTTGCAGAGTATGTATGTGCTACTCTGCTTATAAACCCCTTCCCATAGTCTTAAGTCTATAGTCATTAATCTATAATCATAAGTTATGATCTGTGGTTTTGTTAGAGTGTATTATGGAGTACCAGTTGCACGATGTAGAGGGTTGGGGACAAATTTTGATTGAGCTGCTAATCTCTTTGATTTTCTTAAAATTTAAATAGATTTTTAATAGTAGGATGTGTTTTATATAGGCTTTTGATGATGCTTCTTTAAGAGTAATATATTTAGCTCATAGCAAGTAAAATTATCAAATTAGCTTCTTGTGTAATTCTTGTCCTCTTTATTCAAGCTGATGGAATTTTATTGGAATTATTTAGATGTGTGCCAGGTAGTTATTAGCAACTTCCTAGTCAAATTGAGGTGTGTAGTGTCTTTAATAGAAGAAGTTAAGAATGGAGTTTCCCTTATGGATAATCCTTTTAGAATGTGTCCTTTTACCTGAATGACTATGGATATGATTCAATATGAGCCCAGTCTCCTGAAATTGCTGAGGTTCTTCACTTTATTGTTCTGCCAGATGACATAAACAAGAAGTCTATGTTTTGTTTTAACAGCCGTAAATTAAAATCTTTTCTTTAAACTGGACTGTCTGCAAAGTGTCTCATGCTGGGGATCCCGCTGGGCTGTGTACGTGAAATTCATGTTCATCAGCCAGCAGTAATGAGCATCGTAGGGTTTTTCCTTTTTCTTTTTTCCCCTCTTCTATGATTACTCAAGTATTTGGATGGACTTATTCTGACCTTGCTCTTTAGATGGAATTAATCCTCCCTAGATGTTGTAGCACTGTGCATGGGTTGTGCTTATTGAGTCGTGTAGCTCAGGATGTTTTGCTCAAAAAGCAGATTAGCAAATGTGCTTTTCTGCAAGTGAGATGGCCAGGCAGGATCAGCATTTGCTTTTAGAGGAAATTTCTTCTCTGCAAGTGAACCTGTTAGGATCAGCATTTCCTCTTCCAGAGCTTCACAAAACTTTCACATATTTAGAGCAAAACACATCATTTCTTGATTGAAACTTTTTCAAAAGCAAGTCCTTTATGGAATTCAGTTCCTGATGTTAGGATGCTACTTTTGGCTGAAAGGAGATGTAATGGAAAAATGAAAAGTGATGGTTGTAATGACAAGTGACTTGTCAAAACTTCCTGTTAAACTTATAACAATCCTTAACCTAATCTAAGGCACTTATAAAATGCTGAGGCTTTCTTAGGCACAATTCTTCAAAATCAAAACTTGTTCTTGTGATCTATTTTGATGGGTAAAATTCTCTTGCAGAAAACGTGCAGAAATTTTGTTCTCAGGTCTCTTCCCCAGAAAAAAATGAAGGTTTTCTACCAAACAACCTCAAGTCTGTGTTGCAGGGATATATTTGGAGGGGAAAATGTAGAAAGCTACTTGATGTGTGTCTGTAGGGCTTGAGATTGAGGCTTTTGTGCCTAAAACACTGTCTTAATTGTAATTTCTGCATACATACATTCTATCTGCATCTTCCCATATGTGTATTTTGTGTTCAAAACAGCTTTAAACTTTCTTTATTGTACTTAATTTTTGGTAGTTCTGTAATGTCTTTCACATGAAATTATTGTTTTATAAACAGTAGCCTTAGCTCCATCTTAACTCAAGTTTCCATCCAAAGTGAAAAAATTGTTTTAAGACTTTTGTGCAGAGTTAAATTTTTGTTATCCTTTTATTAATAGTAATTGCATGTGGAAGCAGATTGTTTTATAAATTTTGCATATTGTGAAGTTGGAAATCTTGTAATAAGAAGAAAAGAAAAATGATCTTTCTGGGGAAAAGGCTGTGATTTTTAGAGATAAAATAGAAGATAAATGGAAGAAGCATGTTAGGAGAAAAAAAAAGCTGTTTAAAAAAAAAAAAAAAAAAGAATCCTTTAAGACAAAATATTTGTATGGGCACCTTAGCTCTCCACTAACGAAGCAATTCCCATGTGGCTTGTAATTTGGCAAGTGGTTGGGTGAGCAAAATGCTGACAGAAGATACACTGATAAAGCAGGAATGGTGGCAGCCCTTGTGCCAACTGAACTTCTAAAAATTACTTTATTAATTTATGGCTTAATTACATGAATTCCAAGGATTTTAATCACATCTATTTTCTATTGGCCTCTTGCCGGTAAAGAGAAGGGATTTAGAACAGGGAAACTTTGCATGCTGAAGCAGAACCTTAAGCTGCTTATACTGCAGAGGTGATACTTGCTCCAAAGGTGTAATAGTGTGTTGGTTGCTATTTTTAGTTGCTTTCAGTTTGTTTCAGGAGACAGATGTTGCATTCCAAAAACTATATTGACAGAAGTATGCCTTCATTTCTTAATTAAGATGTGGTTTGAACAAATACCAATTATAACAACTTTGAGGATTTTTCTCTTGAAACACAAGCAGTTGAAATAGAGGAAGATTAAATCTTGGGCAGGATGTTTTGCAAGGGAGAAGTTATTTTCAGCATCTTCCCCTGTAAGTTCCATTGGAATGAACGTGTTTTTAAAAATGCAAAGCAGCATTGTTTTAATGAGCTAAGTCAGTCAATCCCTATTTTTAATAGAAACCTTCTCATAAATAGAGAAATCTGTTTCTCTATCTGTGGGTGAGGAGTTGGAAGGTGGACTATGGCTTGCTTCTCTCTTCTGCCCAAATCAAGCTTGGCTTTGTAATGGTAAATAGAGTCATTAGCCTCTGCTAGCACTTCTCTGGCCTGTGAAGTTACTGGTAAATGCAGAGGAGTGACTGAATTGATAAAATAATTTTTGCTGGTTTTGGCTGCGAATCAAATGCTTATGTCACAGCTGTGTAAAACATATGCAGAGCGTGGCTTCCAGGAGCCTCCCTTCCCATATGGAAATGGGGGTTGTAGTAAAAGCTGAAGAATATTGTTTGAAACCTGGATCTCGCTTGTGATATGAGGTGTTCTTGCCATCTGCGGACTTGGCTTTCAGTTTTTCTTCGAAGTAGGCAATCTACAGGCTATGGATTTTTGAGATGCACTATTTTATTATTAGAAGGTGAGATCCCATGTAACAATAACGTATGCAATGTGTTCAATGTCATCTCTGGGTACTGACTTTCACAGCTGAGGTGCAACTGAAAGACAAGCCAGACTTTGGATCCTTTCCTGTACTAATAAATAACAACTATATTTTTCATCTGGAAAATGGATCATTTTGGATCATTTCCATTTCTCAAGTGGTTCTGTCTAAGGAAGTGTTGGACAGAGGAAAAACTAAATGCATAATTTGCTGGTTGTGGTATGTATGTGGCATATGGAAAAGTCTGGCTTATGGACAAGTTGTGTGTGATAGCAAGGGTGTCAGTCTTCTCTGCTTTCTGATTCTGCACCAAATCTGCACACAGATTATAGACTCCTTAGGGCTGGAGGAAAGCAGGGAGAATTGTCCCTTGGTGGCTCTGAAATGAAGACATAACAGCAAATCAGTGGATTGACAGCAAATTGTAGTAGCAAGGTATTTAAAGATACAAAATTAGAGCCGTGAGTATTTGCAAAAGAATAGGTGCAGTAGATTATTTTCATTACTAGATAACAAAGTTTATGGGGCCCTTCTGCTGACAGTGCCAGTTCAACCTGGGAATGAGTTGGCTGGTAAAATTTGGAATCTGCGTGTCAGGAGGTAGCGGGCTGTAGCACCACTTCAGTCTTCCTGGTGTCTTCCGTGGTTTGCAGTCAGTATATTGAAGTAGAGAGTGTAAAAATGATGCAAACTTGCTTTTCAGGATGAGGAAAGGAGCTTCTAAATACAGAAGAGAAACTAGAGAGGGGATGTATGGCTAAGAGCAGTTAAAACTGCCCGGTCGGATGTCTCTGGGATGTAAGGAAGCAGCTGAGGAGCTGGCCCTCCCTGAGGCCGGGGGGATCTGCTGCTGGGTAAGATTGAGAGAGGAAGTTGTGGAAAAATAGGGTGCAAGTCACTGATTCCTCTGAGCAGAAAATTTTGCGTAAAAGAGCATGTGTTCAAAGGGCTGTTACTCCTAGCATCTCTGAATTAAACTATTGTCTGTGTTCTTCTGGATGCTTGGGAGCCCAGTTCTTGTTATTGGGGAAAAAAACTCTGAAAATGCCTATGGACTTAGAACATTGAAGGAAAAAATAAAAAGAAAGCCCACAAACAAACAAGCCTCCCCCAGGCTGTTTTTTTTCCAGTGTCACTGTCTGAACAAGCCTGGTAAGTCATCTGGCCTCTTAGCAGCAAGTAAAGATTTGCTTTCCTATTGTATTTCATCTTGGTGAATATTTAATTTCTATTTAATCTTCCATTGACACAAACTGCATGTTAAAGGTAAAAGAGTAAGAATTTATTCCACATCTAGTCAGCTGCGTTTTGCAAGTGAGGGGCTGAAAGTAAGTGCTCTATTTCTCCTCTCTCCTTTTTAAAGGAAGGAAGCACTTGGAAAACTACCAAAGCTTTTCATGTTGTGGCTTTGCCCAATCAAGAAATGGTAGTTAAGGGTCTTTCCTCCTATGTAAGGAAATGCATTTTCTTCAGATTTATTGCACTTGATCACTTCCAAAATCTAATCTGATTTTTCTCTGCTTTCTATACAATAAAACAAAATGGGAAATACATCTTTACTTTCATGCTTTTTAGTGTGTTGGACTAAAGCTTGTAATAGAGAAGTATTTTCTGATCCAGCCAGCCCAGGGAAATCTGTCTACTTTTTTTTTCCAGAATTCATGTGTAGTCTCTATTTGCAGCATATTTAAATTTTATTGGTTTTTAATAATTATGATTTTAGTTCCCTATGTTGGGACATGAGGCTTAGCACTTTAGGCAAAATATTTGCTAGAGGTTCCAAGCCTGCAGTATGTCTGTGTAGCCACTTCCATGCAGTAAAAGGACAACAAATTCTTGAATTCTCAGGAGAATTGAGACTTGGCTTTCTTACTGGCAAGATGCTACTTCTGGTACAAATGTATATCGGAAAGACTTTCTAGGGAAGTCGAGTCATTTTGTCCTGAAAAAGTATAGTTTTGCCTCCAACCTACAATGAAACTTTGAATTTAAGCCCTGTAGGCTCCAGTAGAGTTATTAGGTTGTAGGGAACATCACAGGAGCTCTGGAGGATTCCTCCTATTACCCTATGATTGGCTTTTATAATTTTCAGGAAGGCTTTGTGCATTACAGAATCTCTGCTTTTGCCGTGGGGTAAAGCAGAGCACCTTGTTCTCTGCCTGCAGCGGAGCAGTCCTTTCTTAGTGCCGCCTCTTCCTGTCTGGGTACTCAGGCTCACGCTGTCCAGTGCATGTTATGGTATTGCAAAGCACCCTATGACCTTTCTTTGAGGAGAAACTATAAATACTAGCTTGGCTATAATAGATGAGTGGGCTACTTTTCAAGGGTGGTGTCAGGCTGTGTTTTTTCCTTTCTAAAATTAGAGGCTAAGCACGAAGCTGCATCTCAAACAGGTAAAATGCTTCTAGTCTCTTCATCATGAGCACCTTGCTTTGGGTGAGACCCCAACTCCCTGCTTGCCACAGACCTCATAGCGAGAGCAAGAACTCACTGCTCCTGATCTTGAAGCAGCTCTGCATGAAAAAAGTGGCCTTCTCTGGAGTTATGTATACAAAATCCATATATCACACGTAGGAAAAGTTGGTGCTCCTAAATTTTTTGGGGAGGAAAAAGAAAAGGGTTTCAAGCAGGGACACATTGAAGTGCCCCGTGATGTTCCTGTGTGTGTTGGAGTAATGAGCATGTGCTCAAGCTGCTGCGACTGAGCCCTTTTCACAGCCTTGCAAGCTCTAGCCCCTGTGCAAGTCATCGACTGCACAAAGCACTTAAGTATCTGGAGAGGGCAAACAACCAACAGGAAATAAGATCATTCTGAATCTGTCACTTTAGCCATAGTTCTTAGAGTTTTCTTTAAAAAGAAAAACTAAAAAGTTAGGCAAGATGCATTGCATAACAAGGAAGTTTACTTTCTAGTCACGCTAGTTTTCCCCCTGGACTTTCATGCTTTATGTAAGATACAGTTTTTTGCCTTGACTTGAATGTGATTCAGGAGTGGCTTTTTTTAAACAGTTAATGTAGAAAGGTTTTAAGAAAAGTCATTCTGCTTTCCTAGGAATTGGATGCCAGTTTCTACCATTTTAAGATTCAGTTACATGTGATTTAACACATTGTCATTCATATCAGGAGTAAAAATACTCTATTTTAAGATGCTCAGAAGCAGAGAAGCCAAGGAGCTCGCTTCTCCCTCCAGTGTACAGAGCAGCATACTGCACAAAGAGATAAGGAGAAAATGTGGATAAGGGGCCAAGAGTCTTTTTTTTGAGCTAGGAGGAAAATGGGAGAAACACCCATCGCTTACAGTGTCTCCAGTGTATAGATAATATTCATGTATGGCTTTCTAGTTATTTGGAAACATGAACACGTTGCTATAGGAAAGAATGAGCTTTAGCCTGAGACGCAGAGCTCTTTTCAGTTTTTCTTCAGCGTTCACCTTGTGTGAGAAAGAATGAGGGCGAATAGAAGAGGATTGTTGCTGAAACATGAAAGAGAAAGGAGAAGAGGGGACAGATGAAGCTGTGGAGCCAGACCTATGCATGCCTGCAGAAAAATGTACCTCCTTCCTGAAGACTGTGGCAACTCTTCTGATCTGGGACTGTCCCACAGTCTCTAACCTGAGCCCTCTACTTCAGAGACCTCCATAGTGAGATACTTCTTTCTCTAAAACATTGTCCAGATAATTTCTCTCTGTGGCACATCTGATACCACTCTAGAAGAAGGTTGATATTCTGATTTCTAGGAAACTGCTTTTTGAGATTGTGAAGTCCCTCTGAAGTGATCTCTGGTAGTAAACAAGCACTGTCCTGACTAATGAGCATTTGTGGCTTGGCAGAGTGTGAATGGTCATCTAGATTAAAAAAAAAAAAAGAAAAAAAAAAAACTTCATTTGTTATCATCCTTTTCAAGTCTCTGTTTTGGGTAGGGTCTTAATGCATTGTAACTGCTGTTTTGCACACTTTAGTCTTTCAGGATGCCCGTGTCTTGCACACAGGCTGGGTGGGATGAGATAAACAGTCATGAAAGTTATTCAGTTTGAGCCACAATTGCTAGGGGCAATAGGCTATTTGGAAAACACAGCTCTGTGATTAAGTGTTACTGGTGATATTTTCATCACCTCCTTTGAGTTCTGCCATGTAGGCTATTCCCAGCTTTGGGCAGAGTTGGAGATGACAAAACATTTTCACAGTCATCCCCCAGACTCCTGAGTCTGTGTTTTGAGGGAAATCGGGTTGTCTTCGTGTCAGATCCTTGCAGTGTCCCATGTGGAGAAGTCGGTGTGCGGCCAGCGCAGGGTGTTGGCCCATCACGCATGTGGCCGCTTCTCTACAAGAAGCTGTCTGGCCCCAAGGATGCAGTGGAAAGCACGCAAAGGGTAAGGTAATGATGGGTTGTATATGCAGCTTATGTGAAAGTTGATGCAGGCTGTATGATGCAGATCGGCACAACCTTTCCAGGTAAAACGAAGAGTTTTTGCACTGAACTGCACTGAATTGTCCGATCCCTCTCTGAGGCCACCGGCTTATCAGGCTTGTATCACAGGCTGTCTCAGTCTTTAAAATATCTACTGACGTGGCCTTATTTTTCTTCTTGCATGTCTTCTAGATGTGCTTTCCTTTTTTCCATGTCATTCATGTTAATAATAACAAACAAAAAGAACCCCCAAAGAATCTCCTTTGCAAGTGATTTCATCTCCTTTACAAATTATATTACAGGTTTCCATATTTCAACAGGGCAACACAATAAAGAAGAATAAGTTAGCTTATGCATTTAACTGTAAACTTCACCTAAAACATGACCTGAAAACAAGATATTTTTTCTGGTGTTTATTTGGCCTTACTTTTGTTTAAGTTCAATGTTCAAATTTTCTCAGACATCTTGTTGGTCTTGTGAAGGGACAAGATGGGAGAAACACATGGGTGTGATGATATTTGTCCAGTGCCAAGTGGGAAGTGTTGAGACCTTTCAGGCAAAAGGTATTTTCCTGTAAGATTAGCTGGTTGATTATTAGTTCAGGAAGAAAGGTGCAAGCTCAGAGAAAAGCAAGAAACTAAGCAAGGCAATGATCTAAACATGGCAATGAATATAATTGCCTTAAAATCTGGAAGAAAGTAACTAATATTTATGTACTGGTTGTCACAAATCTCTTTTGCTGCTTCTGCTTCCTGTCTAGAAAAGAGCCGTTTGAGTGGTATGTTATGATAGTTCGGGTTTTTGTTTTTCTTCCAACATAATATTTCTGGCAAGCATCAGAAATGCTAAAACCTTAATTATATCCCAAGATGTTTGGCATTTTTCTTAAGCTGAGCATACGAAGAGTTAATCTACCTCACCTTCTGCTGTCCTACCACAATACTCTGAGACAAAAATAAATAAATAAAGCAACAATGAATGTAAACATAAATATGAGAAACATAATTACAAATATAAGTGGCCTTGCACTTCTCTACAAACTGTTTTGAGGTTTGTCCTTAGCTAAACTGGGTTTGCCAGCCTGCCCTGCTCTGTGTTCTCTGACCCATGCTCCTTATTCTCAGGCAGACTCGCATTCTCCCTTTGAAAAGAAAAAAGGAAAAACACGAAAAAAAAAAAAAACAGTCCGCACTGTTGCTCTCCCTGCCTTCATAGTCAGAGCACGTAATTATGGAGGCCCTTGCTGGAAGGACTGCACGCGGGAGAGGAGTTACGCTTGGCGGTCTGGATTTGATGAAGCGCCGTCTACATCAGCAAGACTCTCCAGGCACTTCCCGAATAAACAAACTTTGATGCTGTGCAATCTCATTCCGTAATAAGTCCCCTTTGGAAAATTTCAGCCTTGTGAAAACTTTAACCTGTATTTGAAATCTCAAGACCCAGAGTGGCGTTCTTGTCAGGCATGCTTGGAAAATGCTGTAATGACTTTCTCAAGTTTAATTATAGCCTGTGATGCTGCCCTATTCCAGGCTTTCTAGCCGGCTTCTATCAAAAGCAGGGATGTGGTCAGCAGCGGGAGAGGCCTCGCAGGGGAGATGAATGTTTGGGAAGAAATGAGACAGCTGGAGATGAGGGTGGTCGGGAGCCCTGTGCTTGCTTGAGCACTACCCTTCCCATCCCGCCCTGGGCTCTCCCAGCAGGCACGAGTTATTGGAGAGAGCGGAGGCAGAGAAGGCTGACGGGCGTCAGCCGCGGCACCGGGTGCTGTAGGGGAAACCCTGGTCCCGGGGCAAACGTGGTTCCTGGTGCTGAACGGGCACCTGCCGAGCATGAAGCACGAGCGGTTGTTAGAAATCTCACTTGGGAAGGAAAGAGCTCATGATGGCGATAAGCAGTTCATTAAAAGCTGTTTTGATAAATTTTTTTCCCCCCCCTCTCATGGCGTTGCAAGTCGCGGGAGGGGGGATATGTTTCCTCTGGGAAACATATTGCAAAGGAAAGAGAAAAATAATTTGGAGAGTTTTAATTTAAAACTTTGAGAACATTCAGTTAGATTTTTAGACAGTCTTCACGTTTATATATTTTATTTTCCGTCTGACATGTCTGTGGCCACAGTGACAAAAATGTTACTTTTGATCATGTGCCTTATCTGAAATAGTCTTTTACTCTTTCTCTTTTTTTTTTTTTTTTTCCTCTCCCCAGCTACTGTGGTTTTAAAAATAAAAGCAGCTAGCAGGACACGTTTGGACATCTTTTCTACTTCACATATTTTTTGCTGTATTTCAAATATTCGTATCCTAAGAGTTTGATCTGATATATCATATGCTACTTTTCTTTATACAATGTTAAGATAAAACCTGATATATTGAAACATGAAAGGAAAAATAGTGTATATCTCTATTTGCAGTTTTTTGTTGTTTTGTTACTCTGCATTATGATGAAAAATTATTTCAGTGCTGTTTTTCTATTTTAGTGGGAATTCTATATTTGAAGGAGCTTTATTTATTGCAGGTAAAATCAGATGGGAGCTTCCAAGCAGCCTGACTCTACCACCTGAGGAGTCACCCTAGTCTGCAAGCCCTGAGCGAAGCCACCTGTGAAAGACCATATGCGACATATGGAGCTCGTCTTTAGGATGGAGCATGGCTGGGTGAGAACGCTGGGTCGGCGTCAGAGCAGAGGCCAGGGAGGGCGACAGCGCGGTGGGAGCGTGTCGCGCCTGCCGACAGCTGATCAGGGCAAGGATGTGTGTGTAAAGACTTCCTGAAACAACCTGAGGAAGTGTCTGGACCTGACCTCAGTTCTCATGGGGAACTTGAACCTCTGTGACCTGCTGGAAGGCCAACATAGCAGGACACGAGTGGTCAAGGAGACTTCTAGAGGGTGTCAGGGATATCTTCTTTGTCCACGTGGTAGTGGATAGGCCAACCAGTGTGACACACAACTGGAGCTGCTGTTTGCTAGCTGGGCAGTGATAAACAATGCCAGCCTTGGCTGTAGTGCCTGTGGAAGAGTCGATCCAGAGGGGGCAGAGGAAGGAAAGCAGCAAAGAACCTGGTCTTCAGGCAAACCAAGTTTGGGCTTTTCTGGGAACTGATATTTGGAATCCTACAGGAGGCTCCTGTAAAGAGCAAGGGAGCTCAGGAGAGCTGACAGTGCTTTAAAAGCAGCTTTCTCCAAGTGCAAGCACTGTCCCTCCCAAAACTCAGGAAGATAAGTAGACATATGAAACATGCCTGGCCAAAGTGGGAACACACAATGGGGCTCCTACACAAAGAGGCAACATGTGGGAGCTGGAAGCAGGGACAGGCCACAAAGAAGGAATGCAGAGACATTGCCCAGGCACGTAGGGAAAGTGTTAGGAAGGCCAAGCCTCAGCTGGAGTTGAGACTTGCAAGTGGTGCCAAGGGCAACACAAAGAGCTTTTACAGCTATGTGGACAGGGAAAGGCTGAACAAGGAAAATGTGGGTCTGTTGCTGAAATGGGTAGGGAATTTAGTGTCAGAGGACAGGGATAAGGCAGAGGTAGTCAGTGCCACCTTTTCCTTCCTCTTTGCTGCCAAGGTGTTATAGGATATGGTGCTTAGCGGAAGGGTTCAGGGAGCAGAAGAGATAGTAGCAGTGGATGAGTGTTGAGTCAGGGGTTACCTGAATGCCCTTAGGCCATAGAAGTTGACAGGACCTGATTGAATCTGAAGGTGCCGAGCGCGCTGTCTCATGTCCTTGCAAGGCCACTCTCTGTCATCTTTGAAAGGTTGCAGAGACAGGAGGAGGTCAGTGATGATGAGGAAAGCAAATATTGTACCCATTTTCAAAACAGGCGAAAAGGATGGTCCCTACAACCCAATCTTGCTCACTTCAGTTCCTGTAAAACCATGGAGCAAATCTTGCTGGAGCGTGCTTCTGGGAAGAAGAAGGTGACCAAGAAACAGTCAGCATGGACTGACTAAGGGTAAGTCATGCCTGACCAACCTGAGCGCTGGATTTGTGTATGATTAGTACATGTATCTGTTCCCCTCTCTCACCTCTTAGGATAGGAAAAGAAGAAAGCTCAGAAACAAGAATAATCATCTAACTAGGGTGACAGTGACAGTCTCACTGCAATGGTAGCTAGTGCGGGCTCTACATTTCACTCTCCCTAGGTCACTGAACCCATGACGAAAGGAATCAGCTGTCTGTCCAGATCAAACACTAGAATTGGTGTAAGAACTCCTATACCTATTTATGAATAAATTTGTGATGTTATATACATATGTGTGTATCCGTGTGAATAGTCAGGATGACTTTTAGATGCTTTAGCAATCTACAGTTACATTCAATTACTGACAAATGACTTCATCCTTTTACTGAATGTCCCTGTGTGAATGAGGTGTAGGCCATACAGAAAGTTAACGTAGTGGTTTGAATTATTTAAACAGTGAACTTCTTCAAGAGTCATACCGCTTACTCTTTAACCAGGCATTTACTGGCTACTTTGTCATTCATTTTCATTTTTATATGGTATACATTACAGCTAAGTGTATTTGGATGGAATTCTGCTGCTCAGTGCCAGTACTCTGTCTAAAAGGGGTCATCAGTTCTCTATGAGGTGAATGTAACTTGTCAGCAATTTAGGTGAGCAAATTCTCCAGGGTTGTGATGATTCCCGAAGGCCACCTTCCTGTAAGTATTAACCATGGAAAAACTGCAATAAAAAATAAAAAAGTTAAAGCTGCAGCATTTATGCTGGAGGAAAAAAAAAAAATTTAATAAGCACAAGATAGCACCGACATTTCATAGTCATGCATCTCCAAGCGCGTAACAAAATGAACAAAATAATGGAGACAATTATCCAGATTTTTTGTTAAACTTTTTGTTTGTTTGTCTTTAAATATACTATTGGGTAATAAGCCTGTGAGGGAATTTTTAATCAGGAGCCTTTCTATTCCTATTGGCTCTGGTAGCATGGTAACTGTAGTGTTGTCTTTGCTAAGTGTCTTTAGCTTTGTGCTAAGCTAAAAACACAGATAGACCTGTGAGGCTCATCCAGACCTGCCTTGTTGTGCTCAGAGCTTGGAGCTTCTGCTGTAAAGGCAATTTTCCAATGACAAGGCGACTCCTCTCAGATTGGTTTCATTCTGCTTAGTTTTTATAATTGTGTAGCATTGCATGTAGTTCTTAACGAAGAGCAAGTAAAAACAAATAGTTGCTCTGTGTGGAATGAACCGTCTCCAACCCTGGGCCTAAAGCTCTGCATGGAGAACAGGCGTAGGAGGAGAGCAGAGGACTTGAGCACGCAGGCACAGGATGTGAGCAGAGCACTAGGGTTATGAATCACAGCACTGCAGGTGGTCGGTAAAGGAATGCAACCTCAAGAGCTGGGGAAAAGCAGTTTTAGGGAAAACAAACGGAAAAAAAACAAGTATCCAACATAACATGCATGAGAAATTTAGATATAATGTGGAATTGCAGACCAGTGAATAAGGAACGATGGGTAGTGTGTGTGAGCAAACACGTAGAAATGAGGAAGAAGCCATCAACACCAATGCTGCTCCTAGCAGAGCGGAAGGAGTAGCCCCTAGCATCAGCATGATACCCCTCACCACTTCTCAGATAAGAGTGTGTCTCCGTGCAAACTTCTGTTTTCAAAACGATCTAACATTAGCTGAAAGGTAAAGTGGAGTCAGATAGAGCTATGTTTGCAATACAGAATTAAGTTTAAAAAAAAGTTTCAGTTATATAACTAGCTGGAAGGCTGAAAGTATAACTAATTGCTGGCCAGATGTCTAATATCAAGTGGAATGGGTTTAATCAAAGGAATATCCTGCTGCTTCCCTCTGGGAAAAGACAGAAACAAAGCCAAATAAAACAGTAATTGATCAGATGGATTTCAGATGGAGAATGTGTAGGAAATAAAAGAACTATTACCTTCAAAAACAGCTCTGATTTTAGAGTGTGTGTTGGGTTCTACTTCATTTAATGTGTCTGAAATTAAAAAAGATAAATAGTATCAAAAAAGTAGTATTGTTTGGACCATTGATTTGGGAGATTTCATCTCTCCAGCTTCTTTTCAATGATACAGCTCTGTAATGGCCTACGGGAAGTTACTGCTTCAGAAAAGCAGTGCAATACCTGTTTCCGCTCAGCTTCTGTACAGTGGTCCTTGTGGTGGTACTGCTGCACAACAGTGTGCTTGCAAGGAAGTCCAGTGCCACTTCATTTTACAATTGCACTTACTACTGCAGTTCATTTTACAAATTCACTTACCAGCTGAGGAATAAAGAAGAAACTACTTTTCCTTCAGCATCACTCTGCAGGGCAGTATTAAGGTCAGGAAAGCAGTCCTGGGGGGTTTTCTCCTTCCTGTTTTAGCCAGGATTTGGCCTTATTTATGAAAAAAAAAAAAAGTCTTTTTTTTTTGAAACTCTTTCCAAAACTCATGGGGGAGTGAGAAGCTCTGTCAAGGTGGTGAGATTCTGGAGTAACTACTGCACCTGTGTCTGCCTAGGAGCTAACGCATAAAGCTGGAGAAGATGAACTTGGCAACAGAGCTGAAACAAAAATTAATCAAAAGGATTTTCCCTGGGTACTTTCTGTCTCCATGTTGGTAAGCAGCTGCTCGTGGAGTGCAGGAACCAGGCAGCACATCCCTCTTACGTGAAACCATTGGGGGATTTTTTTTTCAATAATACTCAGTTCCCATAAGTGCATCTTTTTATAGCCTCTTCAGGAAGCTTCTCAAAAACAGGATAAAATCTGCGCTTGTGCCTGAAGGAGCCTGCAACAATGTGGATTCTCTGCCGGGCAGGTGGGCGGCCGGCACTGCTGCTCCCGCAGGGGTCTGGCTGCGTCGGGGGATTTCTGGGATCGTACAGCAGACTTCTCCCGGAGCAGCCTGGAAGGAATGGAAAAGCCTTCCTTCAAAAGGAAACCCCATGGTAGGGAGAAGCCAATATGTCTCCCGAAAGTAAACCAAGGTCCTGGCTTGCAGAGGATGAATCTTCATTGCTTTCCTGGCATTAACAGAGTCTGGGACACGCACTTGTGGAGTGAGGAGAAACCTGTGCCTTCTTCTGGAGAATCACAGTTTTATGGCACTAAAACATCCGGGTGATTCTATTCTTTGCAAGGCTAGTTCATATGGAAATAGAAAAAAAATGAAGAGGAGGTAGTTTATTTGAAAAATCTCAAAACATAAACATTACGTTCTTTTTCATTTGGAAGTAATTCCCCACTCCAAGCTAACAATCTTAGAATATGAAAAACTTCAGTTTCAGTTGAGTGAAATGATTTTTTTTAATGAGTTTTTTAAATTCTCGAGCTACTGAACTGTTTTTAAAACAGTGTTTAAAGCCAGTTTGAAGCAAAGTTGGTTTTCAATAGTAAGCGTCTGTCAGCAGCAACTGGGAGGTGCATCGGGTTCCCTTGGCACGTGAAAGGTGGGAGCGTGGTGTTCGGATCCCTCCTCCAAGTGGAACAGGAACCTGCCGGGAGCGCGGTGGAGCATCTCAGCTGGGAGCGACCCAGAGTCTAATCCTGAAGGTGCTTTTCCTCGCCGGGCGGGCAGCTCTCTGCACACCGGCGAGCAGGCCCTACGTGCACGTATGCACGTGCAGGCACGTTCAGGAAGAGTGTCAAACCTTCCTAGGATTCTCATGAAACAAAATCCCCCGTCTTTGGCCAGTTTTACTTCTAATCTAGCAGCTATTTCACTTGGGGCTATACGGGCTCTGCAGCCCGTCTCTGAGCTTGCTTTGTTTTGCATGCCTTTCAGCATGCAGTGTTACGTTAGATTTATGATTGCCATCCGCTAATTTATATGTAGATTTAGTCGTAGGTAATGTTTTCCCGTTCCTTTCTGAAGCCTTCCTAGTCCAGAAGTTGAATCATGCTGCCTTCAAAAGGTCTTTTTCCTGTGTCTTGGCCCCCAGGACTTCAGCATAGAAGTTACCCAGATGTCTATAGTCTGCTCTTCATTCTGGGGACTGATTTTCAGGGTCTTCATAATGTTTGCTTTGCACTGAGATGAGCCACACACCAAAGTAAAGAATAAGAATAATTAATTGCTGAAGAACAGTTTGATATTCCAGCATGCCTCGCTGCTTTACCTTAATGAAGGCATGGTATTAATCTGTTTTGAAATACATCAATTGTTCACAAAAGAAAAAAATCTTCAGAAATTTCAAGATGAGTATTCTGCCCATCCCTGCCTTGCAGCTTTAATCATTATTTTGTTTACCTCGCTATTTGATCAAGCTAAAAAAGAACCCCTGAGTTTCGAGGGCTCCATTGCACATGGCTTTAAAAAACAGAGGGAAAAATACCTGGTAACACAACGAAAGGACAAGCAAAACATTAATTTGTTTGCAACTGTTTCTGTAAAGAACCCGGACGTAACTGTTCAGCGTGTTTGACCCCAGCACTGTCGGATGCTTGTAGGCTGAGCAAATGGGGGACAGCATATTTCATATGAGAGTGTCCGGAAGGGTCATTTTGGGCCCATTTGAGCTTTCTTCGTTAAAGTCTAAAACCTTGCCCTTTGTAGCACTTCCAGATGCGTGCCCCGACTTCCAGGTGAATCACAGCTTTCCCAGAAAGCCCTTCCACAAGCGTGGCACTGTTCGGCCCGTGTGAGGCTGCCTTTGTGCATGCGGGATGAAACAGATGATTCAGAGCCTACCTCATATATACAATTCTGGAAAAAAAGCATACTCATTAGGCTATTATTAGGTGTTCAAAGGCAAGAGCTATAGATTATTCCAAGGCTATTGCACTGTAAGATGCTTAGAGGGATTCAGGGTGCCCAGACAGTGTTCCTTACTTAGCAGGCAATAGACATCTGTGGTGTTCAGTACTAAAAGGTAGAGGTCCATGGTGTTCAGTAATAACAGCAGAATATTTCATCAGCATCTTAAAATACTGTCCCCCAAAGCATATCAGCATTTAAAACTGAAAGTGGCCTCTGATGAAGGAACCCTGGTGCAGTTAAGGGCCCCTGTGCACGTCAGCAGGTAGCCAAGGGAGCACGTATAGCTGTGCCAAGTATTAGCAGACACTGCTTGCTACCAGGTGTAGGATGCAGCCACCCATATTTTGTTAAAATGGTTACATTTTTCACTTCATTTCTTCTTTTAAAGCAGGCTTTGAGCATGCCTTACAGCACCAAGGGATGTGTAATGGAGTAGCTGGGGCAAATAAAGAGCAGGAGGACAGGGGTTTGCACGCAACAGTCGGACTATGTCCGACTGCACCCAGACCATTCTCCTTACCAGAGACTACTACATCTATAAATATGTAAATATATATAAATATAGCTAATTGGGCTGGATTCTCCTCCATTACAGATTTAGTCTTTGAAGAGCTGGTTTCTCTACCGAGTGGGTAAAATAAGATTGAATAGATATTAACTGGCAGTAATACAAGCCAGAGCCTGGATTCAGACAGGAGACAAGTGTCTGAGTAAGTATGGGGTGCTCCTTGTGTAACTGTGTCTTACAGTGAAGCTACACCTCTGGGCCGGCAATTTTTAGCAAGCTTCTTGATGAGATTTCCTGTCTGTTGGCCAGGGATAGCCATGCTGAAACTGCAAAATGTGTGGAAACACATTTTTCCAGCCCTATCTTCTGAAGTTTTTGCTAAGTGCTGTGTATCCTCTTTGTGTTGTCTTGGTGGGCAGGGCCCAAGGGAGCCTTGGGGTGGCCGTCCTGAGGTGGACAAGGTGCTGCCCGTTGTGTGTGTGACAGAGAAAGGACAAGTGCCACAGGGGAGAGCGTCACTGGAGCGGCCACACTGCGGGATGGGGTAGAAGAATAGGAAAATGCCTATGACACATCAAAGGTTTGGAAAGTTACTCCTCCATTGTCTTGGCATCATCGTAGATCTTGAAGTCTCTTCTAGTGCAGTTAAGCACATTCTTCTTGTCCCATTCATTTTATTCCAAAGACTTGCTGTGCGCAGCAAGCAGAGCACAGAAAGCATCTCGGATATGAGTGCCATCCTTGGTATCCTCCCCACTGGCAGAGGGCTGCTAATGTAGCCTGTAGCCATAGAGGGAAAGCTTGACGCTCTCCTCGGAGGTGTCCCGTTTAAAGACAAAAGGCAGTGGGCAAAGATTGCGACAGGAAAAAAACAGAAAAAGGACTAGGAAAAGAGGTTTTCTTAGACAAAATAGATCAGCCCTGGAACAGGCTCCTGTGGAGGCTGTGGTATCTGCATCTTTGAAATGATGGAGCCTGGAAAGGCCCTGGGCAACACGATGTTACTTTGACATTTATGCTCAGTATTCTCCTGCTGGAGGCCACCAAAATTCTGTGACCACGGAGCAGCAGTTCCTAAAACTTATGTATTCATAGCTGCTGTGACCTTCACGCTGGAGGGAACTATGGCTTTCATTAAGCCGCAGTTCAGCAACCCAGAAAAACCATCAGCCTCAAGGATTTCGCCAGCGTCACTTTTGTACCACAAATACTCGGGGCAGAGGGCCTGGATCCCTAGCTTCCTTTCGTGCCGAACGGAGATGTTGGGCCAAACCATATCCCTTCAAAGGAAACCTCCAACCAGCATCCTGGCAGCGTGAGGAGCCTCAGCACCAACCGCTTCGAGTGGCTACTGCACTCGGGGCTGAGCACGTGCCAACGTGGACACTCAAACCTCCTCAGCCTGGCACGTGATTTTCCTCGGGTCTTGGTAAATCCGCAGCTCTCTGCTTAGCAGCATGAGGTTTGTAAGCATCGCTTCAAGCAGGCTGGTCTGCATGGATGGTGCCAGCTTGGGACACCAGCAGTTAAAGAATATAGAATAAAGCACCCTCTTAGAGTGCTTTGAAGGCAGCTTAATTTTTATAGCGTATAAATCTGATAGCTTGAAGTTTTTATGAGCCCATTAGAAATACAGGGCGAATTCAGAATAGTTCAGACTTTGACAACCTGACAGACAGTAAAATTGCCTCTGAGAACAAAGCATAATGAAAATATAACTCAAGAAAGCCTAGTATTAAGTATTTTGTTCCTGTTACTCTTTTTAAAAAATACTTTATATGGGAACCATGTGTTTCCTGAAAGCTTAACTTCAACTTAAGCAAAGCTATTGATATGTTACTATTATTTTCTGATTTAATTATTGACATTTATAAATGTTAATGCAAAGGCCAGATAAAATTAAAACTGTGTTTGCAGGTGCTACAAATGCTTTGAGGAAAAGTAAGATTTTAGAGTGTACTGTGATAACTAACGCAGCTAGAATATTGAGGTTAATAAAACCAAACACTGTGAGGGATGAAAATACCAGTAGCCACCACCTGTAACAGCTAATAAATACTTTCACATCTAACATTTTTGTCAGGGCCCTGAGTGCACTAATTGGCCTCCCTTACCCTGATCAGCCTCACCTGGGGCATCCTCACACTGGCCCAGTGGCCAGGCTCCATTTAAGCCCCATCCCAAGGGAATGGTCCCTTTTGGGCAACACTATAGATGGAAGAGGGGGAAAAAAAAGGTCCTGTTTTAGAGATGCAAGTTCTTGCTCTGATGATACTGGCTGAATTCATCCCTGGAGCTGCTGGTACCAGGTTTCCTGGAGTTCTCGGTTGCTCTGACTTGTTGACTGTCTCTTCTTGCCCCGAGGGACGCTGTCTAACAGGTAGGGCCCTTTGCAGTGTTTTGGGCTGCCTGAACTATTTTGGCTGAGTGATCGTAAGATGGTGTAGTTCAGGGGATTTGGAGAAGACACTGGCAAGAATGATCCAAGTCTGGAAAACCCTGATCTTGCAAAAGTGACCTCTTTCAGTGGAGATGCAGGATCCTATAACGATGGTCCTGCTTTCAATTTATGTTTTATAGCGGTTGTTCTGCAGAGTTAGTTTACACTTGTTTTATGAAGAGCAAGCTTCTAGAGTCTGGGCACAAGATGGAAATATCTAATCTGCAAAAAATTCATGCAGGGATTAAGGAGAGGAGATGCTTCTTCCTGGCCCCAAGCACTAGAACAAAAAGTAATAGGTTTAACTTCCAGTAGGACTTTTTCCTTGGCTTTCATAAAGAAATGTTCGTATTTTGTCTACATTGTGCTTGCCAGTTATCAGTAGTGTATTTATTAGCAGCCACGGGACTGTACGACATTACTTCACTGTGATTTTTGTTGCAGTCCAGTGGGAACGGTGCCTTCCATGTGCCTTTTCTCTTTTGTTATTCAGCTTCTACAGTGTCTCTTTAGAATACTTAAATCGAAACATGGTATTTCTTCGTCTTTAGCTTCCTGAGAGGAAGGGCACACATTTCTTCACTGCAGGCATTCTTGGTTAATCCTGTAAGAGGATGTAGTGTGGAGTTACTGCCAGTTGGTGGATCATAATCAACAGCAGGTCTTACACAGTATTGCTACAATGACCAAGTGAGCATGGGTTGTACTTTTACTGTGCCTGGTGGTTATTCTTGTATTTGGGAGCCTGTTTTGTTAGCCACATTTTCAAGCAGACTGGCCTTGATGCAGAACTTGTGGTGGAAGTCAGGTCATGGTAACTTAATAAACTTGGAGGGTTTAGACAGGAAGAAGAAAAACTGTCTTTTGTGGTGATTAGGCCTTATAATGTGTCCTTGCAGGAACAAAAGGTGCAGTGCACTTCAGAGGCTGGCAGGAGAGGCTGGTCATCCCTTTGTGCCTTTTGCCTTGTTCTCTGGTTGCTGCTAACCTGGTTTGAACTCTTACTCAAGCTGCAGGACTCCCCAGAGGCTCCTGGGGAGCTCCGGTATGGCACGTGGCTTTAGGCTGTACGTCCATATGTGTTTGATCCTCATGATGCACAGGGCACTGTGGAAAAATACTTCATCGCACACCCGACCATGTGTTCTAGAGGGGACTTCGGGTTTCCTTAATTCATTGCTCATTTTCATAGTGCAAGAGCTCCCACACCCAGTGAGAGGGTATGAGGTGGCTGTGGTAACTCCGGGCAGGCATCACCTACGTGTTGTGCCCTCTGCACTTATGACTACCATAAAATTAGTCTCCTGGGGAAGCAAAGTGGGTCTGACGAGCTTTAACCTGCAGTAGCTGATGCCTTTTTGTTTGCTTATAAACCAGGGAGATGATAAATTTGGGGTTCTCTGCTTGACTTTCTCAGCTGTGGATCTCTTGGTCACTGAGTTACTTTCAGCCCAGGTGATGGGAAAGTTGTATAGGAGAAAAATCCTCTTAAACTGGCAGCATTCACTGTTCAGTAGGAACACTGAACTCTAAACCTTATGCAGGAATGTTGTTTTCTCTGTCAGCCAAGTTATTCTTGGTCTGCTCTTTTTTAGGGGGGAAAAATAGAGTGGAAAGGGAAAAAGAGCAGATAAATGGAATAAACGGAGGAACGTCCCTTTGAGGACGTGGAAAGGTGAGGGGGAAGGAGAAAAGAAAGTTACTTTGAAAAGTAACAGATGGAAGCGTTGATAGGAATATATTTGGGTTCCTACAAGGCTGTGCTCTAAGCAAGCATGAATAACAAATCTGGGAAAATTTGAGTATCTGTATACATCAGCAGTGCAGCACCTTCCTCTTATTGTTCATTCTTTTCTGTCTAAGTTAACCCCAGTGAAGTTTGTCTTAGCTCACTTCCATCAGAACGGTTCTAGAAAAACAAAAAAAAAGTTTTTCTAGTACTGTTTTTTTTAAATTATTTATTTGACCATTTATATTATACGTATTTTATTTCCCTAGGAGGCATTGGGGATTCTAGCTTATGCATAAAGCACAAAATGTGTCATTTCATTGTACATCCCTGCTACTGTGAGTAATGTTTAATGGAAAAACATCCTTCTTATCAAAGTCCAGGAAGCCTCTGCATAACAGTGTTCTTTCTTAACAATTTAATTCCTTGCAATCATGTAATTTATCAGAAACACCTGAAGGAATGGAAAGGAAGAAATGGCCCATTGCTTTTCTTCACTGTGTACTTGTATCAGGGAGTTCTTTCATGCGAGGCCTTATGTTTGGTGAGTAAAGCTCTAGCAGTTTCTTGGCATTTATAAAATGAGTCTAAGTGCAATTGATTAAACATAAGGAAGTCAAGTTGCCTGAACCCTCGGAACAGCGTGCTGGAGAAGGAAGGAGCAACTGGCTAGATTGGAAGACCTACTTAGAAACCTCCTTTTATATGTCAGTCCTCATGGGATCAGGTCAAAACTCAGTCAAATACAAACAAGAAAATATAGAACTTTGCCCACAAAGCCCATTTACTCCTCTTCCATTTTTGAAGAGGATAAGGTGTCTGATGGGTCATGGAGCCTCAAGCTTTGAGGCTCCCTGTGCTGGTTCTGTTTTGCAAACCATTCACTGAAATAACCATTTCTGTGAAATAGTTGGGTTCACCCTTTTCTAAGGGTGTTCCCTCCCTGCCCCCAGCCAGGGAAAAAAAAAAAATCATATAATTTATTGACCTAAGGCTGTTTTTCCTTCCTTTGAGGTAGTAGGGAGAGTGTTGTGCCCTTTATGACTGACTGGGTCAGGAGTCTGGGTGAAAACATTGTGAAAACTAGCCTTACTCTTAAAGATGACCCACTTTTTTAGTGACTTTTTAACCAGAAGGAAAGTGCTAGTGACTCACTGGCAGTCCAACTGATGGCTCTTAGTGTTCACTTTTTTTTTTTTTTTCATGTGTACAAATTGCAGAATCAAATAAGTTAAATGCCTCCCAAAGATGAGTTAGAGTCATTAAGGTGGTTGGTGTTCTTGGAAATTGAGTTCAGTGGGTAAGCTGGTATAGAAAAGGGGAATTTGGTAACTGATGCAAGTCTCCATGAAAACTACTACTCAGAGGTAAATGTGGCATGAATGGGATTAAGATGTGATACAACATTAGTTGTTTTCTGGTTTGTTTTGTGTGTTTTTTTTGTTTTTTTTTTTTTTAATGGATTACTCAGTGATGATGAAATGCAAGCATGGTGTATGAGCAAATTGGTATGATGTAAGAGGGGCAAGACATCACAGGTTTTTGGTGAGATAATGGTTAGAATTCATTTTATCTAAATTTAGTTATCTGAAGGAAAGTCTTGTCTAAACTGGATTCATACCACACATCTTAAACATGTGTGTTTCAGTGGGATGACTAATCCTCTAAAAATTTCATTTCTTATTTGTTGACCATACTTGGAGCTTGGACGACAAAGCTGGGGAGAAGGAAGGAAATAAAAGTAAGAACTTGCTTAACTTTAATGCTGATATTAGGTGACCTGAATCCCACCCAACATGTTTACTTTCAAAGTACTTTTGTGTGTTTGGAGTATTTGGTGCAAGCTGAGCACTGCTGCCAAAAGGCATCTCTGAGTTCTTTGTAAAAGAACTCTAGTTCCCTCTTAGAACTCTAGTGACACTTAAAGCACTCTAGTCACTTTAGGTCATCTCAAATTATAAGAAAGTCTGGCTTGTTGAAGCACCAACTGTTGTTTTTCCTCAGAGCTTGAGCTGCATGTCTTTCCCATGCTGGAAATCCATCTAGCTGTTTCCTTCTAGCAGGAAGCCCTGTGTATTAAAGGTTTGAGTAACCACCTTTTTTCCTTCTCTCTGGAAAGAAAGCGATTGGGAAACACCTATTTGAAACCTCTTTTATTTTAAACAGTGTGGCTAATGCCCCATCCAGGGTAACGCTGGCCAGGTGCATTGCAAATGCAAACAGACTTTTCCTAACTCCAGATGTGGGCTGAGCCATTGGAGTTGAACATGGGAAAGTAAAATTTCTCACTGTCTGAACTCTTCCTCTTTTGCAGCTCTCAGACTCTTCTTTTGGTGGTGAGATTAAATTAACTGTCACCATTCCCTACCATTTAATTTACTTTTTAATTAACTTTCTCTTTAAAAAAAAAAAAAAAAAAAAAAAAAAAAAAAAAAAAAACTGTTTGAGGCACAAAACTAAGCGTTGCTGTGTATTACAATAACTTCTGGTGCTGAGGAAACATCAGATGCTGTCAACATTTTTTTAAAAAAGTTTTGCTTATACCCCATATATTAACTGAGGAATAACGTACGCATAGAATATAATTATGCAGTAAATTTAGTGTAATTAAATGTGACTAGAATTAAGTTATATAGGTCCTGCCCACCTCCTCGTGCCCTGCCCCAAGCCCTTTCTCAGAAGCCCTAGCCCTGCCCTTCCTACTTGCCTGGAGAGCTGGCTGATGGACCTGAGCCTGAAACTCAGTGCTTGGTGATTTTCCATGGGGGAAGATGTGCTGTAAAACCCCCAGCTTAGTAATTAGGTGCTATGTGTCATGTACTGATGTGGTTTTCTGTAACATCACCAAGTATTTGAGGAATAGATTTGCCTAGTTAGCCTTCTTGGGTAAACTCTAACTTAAACGTTCTTAGAGCATATAGTGTATGTGCTTGTACCTGTATATTTATTAGGCTTGGACTGGCTCAAGCAGCATAACCTTGGCCAGCTCCTCTCTGTGGGTAGCTCCCCCTTGCTCTGGCTCTGTCCACACATAAGTGTTGCATCTAAAGCCACTGTCTAGGCTGTGTCCAGTCAGGTTTTTGAAGCTCTTTTTAAGGTAGGTTGAGTGGGTTCTAGTAGTGTCACAGTAGCTACACAAAATGAAACTAAAAATGTACGTCTGGACCCAGCAAAATCAGTTTGCTTGATTTGAAGTGAGATGAAACCAAATACCTGAAACTGAAGGTAGAAGTTATGGAGAGGAAACCAAACCTTGTGATCATGAAACAGAAACTCAAAGTTTATCAGTCTGGAATGTAAAATGCAAGTTCAGCTCTTGAATTTTGGCCAAGCATACACATGCTTGATTTGATGCGTGGTCGAAAGTAGCTTTCTTGATACTGTGTATTTTGACACACACAGTATGTCTTTCTCTCCTTGAACCTTCATATACTGAGGTTAATGGTGCTGGCATTCTCTAGGGTGGCAAGACCATGGGTTTTTATAGGAGATACCACTATATTTATTTGAAGCTGTGTTGACAGTCAAGCTGGACTTGCTTAAAGTGGCAGTGTGGTGGTCAGTGACCAGAATTTTCTTTAAGTGTGTAAAGGAAAAGAAACAATTTATTTTAATGTTCATGAAAAAGAAACTATCAGAAGCTTGATAGAAGCAAGTTTTATTGAAAAGTGCATCCTGTTTTTTGTTTGTGTGTCCTTTTTTCCTCTTATCCTATTTTTTTTTTTTTGTTTGGTTTTTTTTTTGGTCTTAAACTGATCCTTACACCGTTAAATAGGATGGTAGTTCATTAAATCATTAGATCTGTTGTTCACTTCTTGGTGATATTAAACAGTACTATTCTTAGATCATCTGAAAGTGTTTAAGCAAAGTATAATATGTAATCCTCTTCCCTATTGTGTCTTTAGTAGCATGCTGAACTTGAATTAGGCCCCCTTAAATTTACACCCAATATTATAATTATTTCCATAGCAGACCCCATGGACCAGACTAAGCTTCAGTTTAAGTTGGTCATGGTGCATTGCTTGGCTCTAATGGATTGAAGTCATGCTTATAAATGTAAGAGCCCCATTTTCTGGCCTAGGTTAAATCAGGTTATTGCTCCTGTTTATTCATATTGCATAGTGAGTATATATACAGATGAGGTGCTTGAACTCTGCTAAACTGAATAAGGAAGGGTAATGGGTAGTAAATGAGACTCTAGTTCATACTGGTTGGCTCCTTGCACATGAAGTGCTTGAGCTAATGCTGCTCCAAGAGCATTTTTAGCCTCTGAAGGCTTAGTTCATTCTGATTATTAAAATAAATCGGGAACACTAAAACCGACCTCTGTGAGTGCAGGCATATCTTAATCCTGTGAAAGCTGTGCATCTGAGTCACGTGTAGTCAGGCATGGATATAAGAGTGTTGCAAGCAGCTTGACAGCTTGCTAATCATCTCTTGGGCAGGAAAGGGGGAAAAGTTCAGCTTTGATTTTCTTTTTTGGGGGGGAGGGGGGGTCCCTTCATTTTCCTATTTTCTGTTATTGGGAGTTTTATTTGGTTTTAGTTCTGGGTTTCTTGTCTTGCAAAGTCAGTATCTTTTGAAGGGTGGCTGAGAAAAATCCCCATCCTGATCAGCCTTGTCTTGTTTCTTAGAAGAAGCTCAGCTTCTTACAAGGTTGTTTTTGCACTCCTCAAATCTCTTCAACGCTGCCTTTCAATTGCAGGTCATCTGGCCTCCCTTCTGATTTCAGCTCTCAGCCCATGCAAGGAAGTTGTGGGAATAATGCTATTCCATAGAGATTTGGGGGCATCTTTAGACATATGTACAGATTTTGAAGGACTCTAGATTGCTGAATGAAGACTTTTGTTGGAAAAGGCATCCAAGTTGTCTTCCAACTCAAGAAAGCCCTATTGGGGAAGGGACACAGATCTGGTGACAAACTTTTTGACACCCAAAATTGCTCCAGGGAAAATTGCCAGTTCTGAGGAACTTGCCTGAGAATCTGCAGGGGTCTGGACCTACCTGCCTGGTTACCTGCTCTTGAGCTGAGCCAGAGGGGAACTCCAGTGACCTCAGCCTGTGGTTTAGGGAAAGCCATCGTGGAGATGGTTGTTAGGCCAGGAACCTTCTGGCTTTCCGGTTTGACCAGTTAGGGTGTGCAGACTTTGGAAGAGGGCCAGTATAGGTGGTTGAAAACATCTGGGTTTTCTCATTCCCGTTCTGGTGAAGAAGTGTGAAGCACCAGTTCCCCGAGATGGCAGAGTTTGAAGCCCCCCTAGAAGTCTAGAGCAGGAAGTTTCAGATAGTTTGCACAGTGACAGCATGTGACAAGTCAGTGTTTGGCTGATGTGAGCTTTCTCCCCGGTGACTCTCTTCTGTGCTTTGCCAATCAAAGCTGTCCCAATGCTTTAAGGCTTTGTCAGGTTCATGCACCTTGCCTAACACTCTAGCCTGTAGCCAAATAAGAACACCTGGACATGGGGTGATTTGACCTGTTTCCCCATTCAAAGACTTCATCTCAATTTCTGTGGGTGGTTTGAGTGACTGTTTAAGTTTAGCTCCAGTTAAGCAATTGAGGACTGAGGAAGTGCAGTCAGCGTAGCCTGACAGTCCTGCTCAGGTGAAGAGGGAGATGAGGGGCGGCTGTCTCAAAGGGATGCAATTCTCCTCAGCACACGCTGTGTACAGAGGGCATGAATCAAATCACAAAATTGCATAGGGCCTCAGGTTTTCATTCGTTTGACCTCCAAGTATATGATTTTTAGGTTGAAAGGCTGAATATAAAGCCGTTATGAAAGGAATTAAATGATCATCTAGCCTGCGGGGATAATAGCCTTAGCTCTGTGTAGGCTTGCAGCAAGGCTAAGTTCTGTTTGCATTTGGTGCATGTAAGAATGGTGATGGTTCTGCAGGAAGCTTTTGCTTTACTCATTTTTGCTCTCCTGGGGGAAGAGTTTTGACCTGTCAGGGCATCTGCCTGAGGAGCTGAGGCACTTTCTGATATATCATGTTTGGTACCAATGGTGATCTGGCTTGATTCCATCTAAATCACTAGAAGGTAAATTGTTGCTGTCTTGCTCCCCATCCTGGAGGAAAAGGCTAAAAGGAATGTCTTTATTTCTTTTTTTATTTTATTTTGTGTGCATAATTCTGTGCAATGTACAGGCAATGAGCTCTTCCAGTGGTCTTTAATATTGTGCAGTTGCAAGGTCCTTTAGTGCCTCATAAACATGAAGCCTCCTGTTTCAAGTTGGTTGGTAAAGAATTTTTACTCTGAAGCAGTCAGAGTGAAGTGCTTGGAGGTGAACTGATAAGGAAACCAAAAGCACTTTTTAACTTGAATCACTTCCTTCCCCACTGCTAAAGTTGTCATCAGCAGTGGGGAGCTGTTGGTTGGAATCCACGCTTGGCTGTAAAACTTTGAGTCAAACACTTTCCTAATGTGTTTAATGTGTTGTTACTTGTTGTTCTGGGTATGCATGAGTGCTTGTGTGGTCTGAGCTTCGATTCAAGCCAAAAGTTCCATTAATCAGAAATGGCAGCAGGCAAACCCCTTCTCTGCCATAAAAATGTGTTGAATCAACAAATATGAAGTCCTTTATTTAAAGAATTAATTTTCAAAAATTCTCTATTTTTCTGGTCTGCATGAATTTTTGACCCATCTCTCATGCTACCATTAAAGACAACAGCTCAGTGAGTTATCTCTGATCTTTTTTTAATATTAGTATTAATAATTAAGCATCTTGTCTTCACTAACTTATGTCAGTGAAGATGAAGCTCCAGGAAAGAGAGGGCCCTGGGCATGGGCCTGGATGTATCGGAGCTGTTGGTCCTCCTGTGTGTCTGCAGCAGGTCAGGTGGACGTGGCAGGCAGGTGAGCAGCTCTGCTCCCTGAGCCCATTTGAAGAGGGACAGGGAAGAACCAAATCTCTGCTCAAGACTGAGGATTAGACTGGTATTAGCTGCTTTCCCCTGGGACCACAAGGCACTACTTATATTTGAGTAGCTGCTCTCAGCTTACTGTTCACAAGACTTGTTGAAAGGTGGCGTTCCTTCTCATGGAGGAATTTGCATGAGCTCTGGGAGTTCCCGACAATTAGCTTCCGATTGCTAATAGTGGTTTTCCCCTTTTCTTCACAACGTGTTAGTTAAGGCATATCCATTTCCCTCCTTCCTATTTGCAGTAAATTTCCAGGAGTTTTGGGTTAAGCTTGAGGCAAAGTATAGAACTGTGACCACAGTATTTAATACCAAACTTTGTGATGACTGTGATGAAATTTGTTTTCTTTTACAGAAGTGATGCAATGTTGGGAATGGGTCTTAGAGGATGCAGTCTTTGTGGAAAAAGCTGTGTACATGCAGTTTCGACTCCCCTTTCTTTCCCACTGGAAATGGGAAATCTGCACATAATTTTTGATGACTTTTCCACTGGGTCAGTGCCAGAGTCTTCATGTTGATTGACTGACTAAAAAAGCCATTAAAGCTTTTTCAGTGTTTTAGAGAAACTGCTCCTAAGTATGGAAAGTTTTCCCAGAAGGCTTCAGCACAACTTTCAGTAGCTATGACCCATCGTTATTGTAATTTCCTAGGTGATATTGTAATGTCCTAGGCGAAATATTCGGTCGCGTTAGACATATTGCAACCTGATGAGAGGTGTCGCGTGCAGCGGCGCCCTGTCTGCACCGACGTCAGCCGCGCAGCAACCGCCGCTCCCCTCGCGCTCTGCGGCGCCTGGACGTGGGGCAGGGCCGGGGGGAATGGAAGTAGCTACTTCCTGTGCTTGCAGCTTGCAACACTTCAATTGCCCCAGCAAAGGTCCCTGTGAACACATAGGTTGCAGGCAGTGTTGTGCATCTCACAGTAACAGCATGCTGATGGCGCACAGGTGACTCACGCATCTTGCATCAGCCCTTCAATTTTTTTTAGAGTTTAAAAAAAAAAAGTTCCTTTTTTTCTAGCAGGAGACAATTGGCATCTTATCAGTCTATCCAAGAACTGCTTATTTCCCTGAATATAGAGAAGTAACCTATTCTACATACGGATAGATAACATACCAAGAAGGATTGAAGTGTCTAAACCCCTATTTCCAGAAATATGCATTTAGAGTATTGGGTTGGCCCTTTTCTGTTCAGATTTACAATGGACTATATTTAAAAAAAAAAAAAAAAAAAAAGCTGATCCTATCTGTTTTAATACACAACTCTGACTTTCATAATAAAATGAGCCTACTGTAATCCTTATGCAGTGTATTGTATTAGGAAAGCAGAAGCAATACTGCCTTGGTTGTGCCTCAATTTATTTGACTGTTATCAAGTGCTAGAGAACACCGGTAGGATATTTGCAATGGTTCAAGTAATTAGTGATGTGCTCTGTTCTAGTTAAGAACAGAAATGGAGAAAATGTGGCTTGTTACACTTCAGCTTTTATGCAGCAGAACTTACTGTGCAAATTTGGCACTTGAATATTGAGATAGTTTGTAACATTGAATACAGATATCATGGAACGATTGCCTTTACTGCCTGGCATTTTGTCTGTAAGAACGAACTTCTCCATTACCCCATTACCGCTACTGAATAACATAAAGGACTTATGAAAGACTTGATGTTTTTATGAAGCACTCCTATAAATCTTATCAAAAGATGAAGAGCAAAGCATGTGCAATTGCAGGGTTGAGAACAGTGTGTTCATCAGCAGGAAAATATTTTGGATATTTTATTAAAATAATCTGAGTAAGGGCAGAGTGAAGGTCATGATGCAAACTGGAATAATTAAGCAGTGCATTCCCTTGAGTAAGTCTGGCTTGATAACAGCCCCACGTGGGCTTGGTGCAGCTGCACTGATGGGGGCCTCTGCAGCTGGAACCCACTTCCACGAGGTCTGCCCAGCGCTCCAGCTCTTCACCCCCCCGTTCCAGATGGGGACTTGCACTCTAGGCCTGGGAAGTTCTCTGTACCAAGGAGAAAGGATGTGGCAATTGCTGGCCCTCAGAGGGGCAGGAGTGCAAAGGAGATGGAAAGGCTGTAGCATGACCCCATTTGGAAAGGGAGGTGCTCAGCCAGTACCCAAAAGTGGTCCCACCACCTGGTACGAGTGGGTAAAAGCCAACACTTCATTCAGCTGAGGCTGCTGTCAGAGAGGCCGCAGGCAGTTGAGGAAGCTCCAGCAGAGTTTAGGTTGTTTTCCTCTTTGCCAGGCACTGTAGCTCCCATGACTGCAACATGGGTTCCAGGCCAAATTTCTAGCAGTCCATGTGAAGCTGGTGTGCGTCACACACAAGGGAATTAAATATCCATATTATCTGTTACCAAGTCAACATCTAGCACTAAATCATGAGGCTAGACTAGAGCCTCATTAAACAGAACAGAAAACTACTAACCAGTAAAAAGTAGCAGATCAGAAAATTAAAACAAATCATAGATGGAGTAACTGTTAGCTGATGCAAATGTATCCTTTGTAATACTGCAGTACTAATATTGTGGTGTGCAATTGTGGTCTCCAGCAGCCTGAACACCTATTTCAGTTATCATTTGGTGCTTACCCTGTCATGCCACTGTCATTTACCTTCTGCTAAGTGCATCATGAAGCACCTTGCTCATGTAACAGTGAGCATCATGGGCAGGAGGAATTCAACAACAACAGTGTTATTTTTTTTGCGGAGATGCTTACTGATTTGAACCACGTTGAACAGTGGGGTTTTGTGCAGGGGTTTAGAGGAGAATGCCGGCCTCTGCCAGCCCTGCTGTGAGTTAAGCAGCTTGCATGGGTGTCACGGCAGGGCTGCTCAGTGCTGGCTGTTGTGCCTGGCCAACTGTGTGGACTCTTTACAACAGGCAACATAGCCCAAGGTTCCTGGTACTTCACCTCTCTTCTCCTCCTCCTGCTTCTGGAGACCAGCAGGGCGATTCTTAAGCTTGCAGTTTAAGATTTTTCTCTGAACTCTTTAAAAGCCTCCCCTGACTAAACAGCTGTGCAGAGCTGGTTATAACAGCAGGAAGTGGAGCTAGTTGGGTCAGAACGCCTGCCTGCTGCAGAGCGTTTGACCTCTTTACAGCTGTGGTTTTGCAGATTGCAATGAAAATGGATGTGCAGTCAGTACAACACTAACAACTGCATGACCGCCAGTAATACCCTTAGTATGACGCAGTGGGTTAGTGGCCTCAGAGGATGACTATACTGTAGGAGTAAATCCAGAACTAGTAGTGTTTCACTCGTGAATCAAATGATACTGTGTAGATCTTTGACAAGTCACCGTTGTGCAAGTGTGAAGAAACTGTTCACGTGGTTAGCTCGATCGTAACAGACTTTGTGGATCCTGTCTCCTCCAGTGAAATACTTGTGCACAAATGCGCTAGGTTGCAAGCTGTCAGAGATCCAGGGCACTATTTGCTTACGGGTGTTCGCAGGAACTACACGCTCAGCCTTGTGGGGACCTGGGCGGGTGGCAAAATGTCCTGGGCACAATGTCATCTGAAAGCACTGCTTCTCTCCACAGAGCCTGATTAAGGGGGTTACACATCAGGAGGACCAAAATTGGAGTTTTTCCTTATTGGACTGCTCTATTGCTATTGCCTCAGCTCAAATCTTCAAGGATGTCCCATGAATTAAATCTGGCTGTCTTACGATTCCTGGAGACCATGAAAATGATACAATACTTAATTTTTTTAAGCTAATTTTACTGTAGTGCATATTGTCTTCAGGAGGAAAAATTAATCCATCTGTTTTCCATCTCCTACATAGAATTATGCACAGTGCAACTCAAGGCTCTCAACTCAAATTAATTTCTCTCTATTTTTTTGAATCAATTTGGATCAAAGGATGGTTTTTCATTCTGCAGCAAGAACATCACCGCAAACCAAAGATAATCTTAAACATATTTAGCTAACAACAACATGAAGCAAAATAGACTTTCAGAGTCTGGAGTAGTTGCCCTGTTGAAATGATTTCTTCTTTGGTGGTCACAGTAGTTTTTAGTATCTACCATAGTAGAAACCTTAAGAGTACAGATTCTGGAGAAGTTTACAGTTAAAATCCACCACATTTGCCTGCTCTAGTAAGAGTGCTGAATCCCTAGTAATTTATAGGTTTAAGGGATCTTGGGAGTTGTCTCCTGCTTGGAGCAGGATAAATGCTAAATTCAGACCAGCTTGCTCAGGAATTTATCTTGCTGGGTTTTGAAAGCCACCAAGGATGGAGATGGCACAACCTCTATGGGCAGACTGACCGTTTCTGTGGGCTCCAGGATGCTGCTGGATCTCACTGCTGCCAGAGCGGTTGGCTGGATGATGCTCTACTGATGCTCTACACTTGTCCTGCCTTTTGTCAGGTTCTTCAAATGGTAGCTCTGCTCTCAAACAGGTGGATTGGTGTCATCTGCAAACTTGGTGGACACACACTCCTTTCTCCTTGAGGTTGCTGATAGAGGTCAAACGGGATGGATAATCTGTCATATTCCTCTTGTTGCCATCCTCCAGTGGAGTAGCAGTCATTAACCACAGCCCTCTGAGCCTGCTCATCTCAACAGTTTTTCACCCCTTTAATGCTCCATTCATCTAGATCGTGATGTCCCAGTTTGGGTTGAGGACTCTGTTGGAGACCATGCCAAAGCCTTTAGGGGAGAAGGTATCTGCTGCCCTCCTCAATCATGTTTTGAAGCATCTCACCACAGGAGGCGTGCAGGATCAGTCTGTGCTGATAGTTCCCCACCGCCGCCTTGCCCTTTTTTGCAGTTGGGCACATTTGCCGTTTCAGTCACCAGGGACCTCCCTGACCTTGGCAACCCTTCAGGGATGGCAGAGTGGCCTTGCAAGCCCCACCAGCAGCAGCCGTCTCAGCACCCTTGGTGCAGCCCACACATAAGCGCAGAAGGAAATCTCTGCCCATGAACTTAAGGGCAATTGTACTTTTTAACTTTGTTTTTTCATCGTACTGAGAGAGTTCAGGATCTTTAGATCCTCACCTGGCTATTAACCTTGCTAAATATACAAGATGATATTTAGAAGAGGGCTCATTTGTCAGCAAAGCTTCTGTATCCTGACTTGCCAGACGAGAGTATTTATAGCTACCATTAGTGTTTATAGAAATGAAGAAACATAGGAAACTTTGCTCACACGTGAAAACAGCCCATGTTTATTCTAGAAGGCAGAGTTAACTCTGATGTGATTACATGATGATGTTGATATTCTGCAGGCCTGGGCAGATCCTTGCTTTTTTTTTTTGTGTGTGGACATAGTGACTTTTACATGCTGTGTTTAAAGGCAACTTAAAGGTGGAGGGGGGGGGAGAGGGAAGGGAAATTGTCTACAGCTTGCTCTAATGGATTAATCCATATTTACATATATAATCTGAGTCACTAGGTAAGTGCCAAAAACCGAGGCGAACAGGAGGAGATAATAGTTCATGACTTTAAGTCCTTTCTCAAGGTAAACAGTACCACGCTACTTGGTGTGTGGTATTTTTATTTCTATTGTATTTACAAAAGGTGTATTCAAGAAGGATGTGCTCACACACTGAACGGAGCCAAGGATTAAAGGATTTTCCATGCTCTGTTACCTTCCATCTCTGCAGGGAGCAAGTGCTGCTTAGTTCCTCGAGGTTTTTTTTGAGTGTGCAGTTCTCTGTTAAACTCATACATCTCGCGTATTCCTGGGCACATATTCCTGCCACGGAGATTAAATCAATTTCAGGGTGCAGGGTTAACTGTGTCTTTGCTGAAAATTGGATATTATAGTTTGCCCGTTTGTGTCTGCTTTAGGTGGGGGTATTAGGTGCTGGTTTAACAACCTTGAAAGAAGGGGCTGAGCTGCATCTTGATCAGGAAGCCTGGAAAATACTGGTAGTGTGACATAGTAAAGTCTTTAATATATTAGGAGAGCTTTCTAGATCTCATTCTATCCTTGTAGGTTGTTGGTGGAAACAGCCTAACTGTGAACAGGCAAGCAAGTTAACTAATATTTGAGTCTGGGTATGAGAAAGCATAGGGTTGCGTCATTATTGTCTTGCTGTAGAAGCAAGATGATGAAATGTCATTAAACAACCTCAGATCTACGACAGTAACTGGTATGTCTTTTATTTATTCTGAAAGGTTAGGTATTTCCAAAAGATTTTTTTTTTTTTTTTTAAACAGAATTTCCAGGTTCCAGAAGACTTGGAAACCCTGTTTTTCCCTGAATTGCAACAAAACCAGCCTGAATGCAAACTGAAAATGTTGAAATTCTCTGCAAACGCCAAATTTTGGTGTGCTCCTTTTCTTCAGCATGCTTTTTTAGCCATGCAACCGAGTCAAGGCTGGGGGCAGTTGTGTGACAACTGCAGAATAACAATAACACGCAAAGGGAAAGACCTTATTAGGCTGTTGTCGTGTGTGTGCGCCAGGGTGTTGGTCACTTCCTCCGTCCCAGAGGCTGGTAACTCATGTCAAAGGCTTTCTCCAGGTCATGACCTCAAGATAAGTGATTCGGATGAGAATATTTCTGACATTTCCCTTGGCAGATTATTGCATGGCTTCATAGGCCATCATCAGAAACAATATTTTTCTGAATACACTCAGCTTGTAAAATATGTATTTGTTCACATTTTCAGTGAGGTAATGTGGTCTAGGATCTCTGCAGGAACTTAATGGACTAAAACTCCCTTTCCCTGAGGAACAGCGCATTTTGCTGCCCTCATGCAGGGAGGGGATGGTTGCAAACGAGAAGATGAGCGTCCTTGCAGAATGAAAACTGTACCCAGTATGTGCCCCGGGACAGCTGTTGCTTCTCTTGATCCTTGCAAGCACCTTTTAGGAGAGGTGAATAGCTAACGTTGCTGCAATTCTTATTATTGGGATTTTTCTTTTGCCCACTTCCCAGGGTTGCTGTTCTTCTGTCGCATTTGTGGCTTTTTTGCTGGTGCATTGAGGGATATCTTAGAGACTTTAAGCCCTCTACTTACTAGGATGAGTGTATTGACTTGCATCCATTTATTTATGCTTAGCGGTCTATGAATAACATTTCTTTCATTAATGTGACTAATTTTTGAACCTATTAATACTTCTGGCACCCTCAGAATACAGTGGCAAACTGTATTCTGTTTGTATACGTTGCATGAAAAAGTTGTCATTTTGTTTTAAAATTGCACTGGCTAGTTTGAATAGCTCTCAGTCGTGTTTGTAATTGCAAGAAAAAGTGACTAATCGCCTTGCAAACACAGTCTGGCCATTTTTGCATTGCACCAGGCTGAATCAAACCCAAGCAGCCTGGTCTGACCTCAGAGCTGGTCCTGCTTTGCACCTCTACCAATAAGAAAAATGGAGTTGCCAAAACTTTGCTGAGTTTTGCAATGCCAGCAGCAGTGGGTGATCGACCCAGGAGAACAGACTGAGGCAGACCCAGCAAACAGGGCCTGCAAGCAAATCAAGCTTTAGGTCCTTACTGCTTTGTGCTGCATTTAGCTTGGTCACCTGGTGAAGAATATGCTGTATGAAGCATCAGCTTCATAAGTTTATGAACCTCATAAATGGGTGAAATGTCAATTTGACAAATTAGCTGGTCCTCCCTCATTTATTTAGCTTTTTAGGCATTTTAGTTTAGGAAGGAGCATTTACATATTCTGTTTTATCATGTGGAAAAAGTGCATAGATGGTGAATAAAAAAAAAAAAAAAAAAATCAATGAAATTTTTAAGAAGAATGAGCCTAGGAATATTTGATCCATGGGTTTCAAAAGTGAGATTCAGACGTCTCTGGTGTGGCTAGACTCACATGCCCCTTAAGCTCTCTGTTGGACCAAAATCATGTCTCTTTCTGGTAAGAGAAAGATGTTGGGTTAATGGTTCTTGCAGAGAACAGCAAGTCATTTTCCCCCCCTCCCCCCCCCCCTCCATTTGTACCTTTAATATAGGTAGTGCACAGAAATAAAAATGGTTGGAACCGATTTCGGAAATGTTATGTAATGTTTGCACTGTGTTACAGTCCCAAAAAATATTCCAAGCTGTTGAACCTGAAGTTATTTAGTGCTTGGTGAATGCAAATTTACTAAGTTGATGCCTATTGTAATACAGCTTTTCTCATTTAGGTAGGATAGAATGTCAAATGGAAATGATAACGAGCAAAGGGATAGGCAGGAAGCTAGGATTAGTATTGGGTTTGCCGGACTTTCTCTTTAGTGGGAATGAGAGGGAAGCATGGGCTTATCCTGGACTACTGCTTGCAGTCTTGGCCAGGTCTGGGTGCTCTTGTGCTGGATATTTCTCAACAAGAAAGGAAAAGCAAATGGTAAAACAATCAGAGTCTGCAGAGCTGCATTTTTTCTGGAAGTCATACTTTTTACTAATAATTGCCAGACAATGTCAGAGTCTAGGAATTAAGGAAAAAAATATTGCTGCTGTTCCAAAAATGCTTAAACAACTGGGATATTATGCCACTAGTCAAGAGTGAGATGAGCAAAGTCTTGGTTATGAAAAGCTTTTCAAGCATCATAATAAAACCGCTTCTTGCTGCGTGCACTTGCGTACCTTTTACAAAATCTTTTTGTGTATTCACTTTGTGGCTTTTTGTCTGTAAGCTAAAGCAGGTTTCAACTTACTAAAGCATTCTCCCAGGACTTTGGCTTGTTATGAAATGTTTTATCCCTCTGGATAGTTTCTTCTTGCTTGCAT
Source organism: Nothocercus julius (assembly GCA_013398735.1). Taxonomy (NCBI): domain Eukaryota; kingdom Metazoa; phylum Chordata; class Aves; order Tinamiformes; family Tinamidae; genus Nothocercus; species Nothocercus julius. The sequence goes on from VZSV01000054.1 coordinate 3,260,151, forward strand.
GACAATATCAATGCCAGAGAAGACAAATGCTTTGTCCTTTTACAGTCTGTATCCTTTTGGTCATTCTGTACATTCAAATCTCTCTGAAAGCAAGGAAAGATGCTATTCCACAGTGTTTTGGGAGGAATCCAGCAATGTTCATCTTATTCTGTTCTTAGGAACATGACAGAATATATGTCCGTGTTTCACCATCCTGTCTGTTAGTGTAAGTCATAGACAACCTAGGCAGCTGGGAGAAGCTTTAAGATTCCAGACATTTTAGGAAGATTTTTCCAAAAATCGGAGAGCATTAGACATCTAAGATGATGTGAATCATCCTTTGTAGGTGTACAGTTTGCCCACTGACACCATTGAGGGGGGGAAAAAAGGTGCTTTTTTGGGTCTGCTGAATCATTGCTAAGTTGGATGCCTGAAGCAGGCGGAGGAGAAAGATCAGACCGCAATGGACCAGGGGATCACCCCCTCTCCTGGGAAAGAGCCCTGCTGGCCCTGATCTTGTAGGGGAAAGAAATGATCAGCAGTGGGAGGCAGCCCTGGGCTTCCAAGAGCCTGAACAGGGCCCCTATCAGGGAATAATCCTGCTCTTACTGAAACTGCTGCCTGGTCTTGCCTGATGGCCCTGACTTAGGGCCCAACAGCTTTAAAAATACCGCTTTGATAACAGCTTTCCTCTTGCACATCTGCTGCTGCCTTGCAAGTGATTTGCAAATGGAGAAGAGATCATATTTATGAACTTGAGTGTTTCTGCACTTTAGTAATACGGGACGAATCCTCAGAGCAAATATATTTCCAGCTGCCACCTGTCAACACCGTGTTCCTGGAGGAGTTGAGCAGTGCAGCTGGTCCCGATGAAGCTCCCTTGATGGAAGGTGCTTCCACAGATGAGGTGAAATTTGCCTTATCACAGTGTCTGCTGCAGGGATTCCCAGCCAAGAGGGGGAGGGATGAGACAGGGAGCTCCCGACATTCCTGGCAGCAGCAAAATCCCTTTTGCTCATGGGAAAGTGAATATGATGCTTAGAGGTGCCTACGTATCTTTTATATAAAAACTTTTTGATTAAACTATAACATAGCACATCTGTCAAAGCTAAATTAGCCTTTTGTTCCAATCCTATGGCAATCAGTCATGAGTTTGGGATGAGGTAAATCCTGTAAGCCGAATGTTCCCAGGAATCAAATATTAAACAGCTCTATGGAGCATTGTAGGCATCTCTGGCTGAAAAGAAATCTTAGCTGTCTCTTAAAATAGTGTCTTACGTTTCACACTGTTGGGAGAGGCACTTGTAATGTTTTACTTAGGGTCTTCATGGTCTGTGGTGATCCTTTGGAAAAAGGAGCATCTTGGGTAAAAAGGTCAGAAAGCAGTGAGGCTGCTCTGCTGCTTTGGAAAGGTGGGAAGAGAGGAGGAAAGGGAAGGGAAAGCGACTGAAGAACAGGAGCTGAGGGAACAAGAGGAATAAGGAAAGGACCGGAAGGACAAGTAGCAAAGGGGACGGAGAAAGACCCGTTACCATGCGGACGTGCCGGGCGAGCTCGCCTGCCCCGGGGGCCTTTGCCGTGGTGCAGCTGGAGGCCGGAGTCACAGCGGCCTCCGCTGACGGCCGCCCGCGGGGCTCGCGGCCCCCGCCTGCTCCGGCGGCCTCCGCGCGGCCAGGGCCGGCCTCGCTCCAGCAGCCTGCCCTGCCTCTCCTTCCTTCCGCTGCCAGCCTTCCCTGCCCGCCTTCACTGTCTTCACCTCTCCTTCCTCGCCTCTTGGCTCCCTTTTTGATGCTCCCTGCAGTTTTCTGAGACAAGGGGACACCTGGCACGTCTTCTGCGTTTGCCTTTCTGAAAAGGAAATTCTCTGAGTGAGGGCCTGTGTGTTTTTTTTTTTTTTCCCTGCTGTCCCCGGCTGTGACCTGTGGGCCCCGTGGCAATGTGAATAATAACAGACGGAGCACTGCCCATGCGGGAGGGGTGGGAGAGCTGAGGACACGGGGCGCCCAGCTGGGCGCTCCCCGGCCATTACCCGGCGCCTGCTGAGGTACTTCTGCAGCTGCGGAAGCGCTCGCCGCTCCTGACTGCTGCTGCACTCCAGGAGTTACACGTTAATGGAGCTGTGTGACTATCCAAGATCTCCGTGCAGAAATGGATTTAACGAATGATAGTCACAGGCTGAAGGAAATGTGTGTGCCCACTTGTGAAGCGGACCCGATGGCCATCGGCTGAAGTAAGCAAAGGTCAAGGCTTTGCTCTTCAGTGCTGCTATTTGTATTGATATACATGGATAGGCAGCACAGGAGGAACTGTCTCATAAATGCAATACCATTTCCCTTTTGTTCCAAAATATTGCCACCTGAAAAGGGGTATATCAGGGTTTCCCGCAGCATATTGCAGCGATGTATTGATGTGTCTGCTGAAAGTGCTTGTGGTGCTTCTCAAAAGATGGTGAGCTAAGGTGTGACAACTGAGCATGAAGAAGAGTGCAGGGGAATGTTTTGTTTTTCAGGCATGCAGAGAGCTGCAGGTACAGCAGAAGGCAATGAGGGGATACCTGGGGAGAGTGGGATTGGGGAGTTGTGGTTCTCCCTTGGTTGAATGTTTGAGCAGGGAGCTAGAAAGGCTGAGGTGGGGCCTGTGAATATTGGTGTCCCTGCTCTGTCAGGGGGGTTCCTGCTTGAGAGTCATTGCAGGCTGAGCCTGGCTCTTCCAGCAGCCTCCAGAAGTGTCCAGAAAGCAATGTCTTTCACCCCTGCCTTCTCCAGGCCGTTGGAGTAGCAGTTAAAAACAGTATCTGCAGGAATATCATACCAGTGTTCAGCAATGTTCTCAAGCGTCCTGAGGTGCTGGTGCTGTAGTGATTTCAGAGATCAGCCCTGGTGGTACTAAGCAGCAAAAGATCTCTTGCTGCTGGTTCTTGTGGTCTCTATATCTTCTCTATACACCTCTGCAAGGATGCTCAGTACAAAGTCAACTGCAGCACCCGAGGGCACAGGAGCCTTCAGAGAAGATGCTTCTGCCCTCACCTTTTGGGCATGTCTGAGGTGATCACCTCCCACACTGTCCTTGCTGCCTGTGACCGCAGCTTCCCATCACTGGTGCTGCAGTCTCATTTGCACTCACTGCTGGTAACTCTTGAGGATCATGGATCATATGAAGGGATTTTTGCTTTCTTTGTTTTTTTTTGCTTTCACTTGCAAAATTTTCTGTAACTCAGAAATTGTTTCCAACACATGCAGGCATCCCGAGTCTCTGTTTTCTGTTGAACAAAATGATGTCGGTAGCCTTCCCTGGGGCCAATTCCCTAGCCAATTTAATTAAATAAATAAAAGGATTTGCTTTGTTTCCCAGAAGTGCTTGTGTTGTGCTTCCAGCATAACTTCTGCTTGGCAAAGGGCTCTATTTTGCGTGTGCTTTCTCAGTCTCCTAGTTCACTTGAGGGCATGTAAAACCTTTCTAGCACTTTAAGTCTTCTGTTCCCCAAATGACACAATGCACCCTTTTAAGCAACTTTTCAGCAAGGGAGAACTGATCAATCATTGCAACCTTTCTGTAACTGCAATGTTTCACTAACTCTTCTGGGTACAAAAACGGGCAATGGTGCTGAAGCAAGTTGACCAAATCTCTTTAAGTATTTAACAGATTATGTGGTGGGAAAACACTTGCATGAACTGGTTCTAGGCAGGAGAAAAATTGGTCATCCTACCAAAATTCTTTTTTTTTTTTTTTTTTTTTTAAAAAAAAAAAAAAAAAAAAAAAAAGAAAGGAGAGAGAAAGAAACTGCAAGAGTGACAGTACAACAGTGGATGTATTGGTAGTTAGATCATTTTCCTGAGACATGGGGGTGTTGCAAGAGCTTGTCTTGAGGGACCTGTCTGAGAATCCCCATGAAGAGGAAGCCTCTGCATTGCTTCAACCAGTGGGGAGGGAGAGGAAGGTCTCAACTGTTTTGACTAGAAATTTTTTGCTAGACCTGAGAAATATTTCCCAGGAAGGTTTAGTTGAAATTGGCAGGTTCCCATCAAAATATTCCATTCCGTTTGGCATCCCATTCCATGCCAAAAGACAGTTTTGTCCACGAATTTCCAAGCAGCTTAAGCAAGGACACTTGCCCTCTTCCCAGGACACGAAAGAGCTGAAAGCAACCTTTTGTTTTCTATGCTGGGAAAGGGTTTCTCCGTTCTGCATGAATGTGGCTCCACACGTTCACTACTTACTCATCACAGTTCCAGTGAATATGCTTAATATTCTTCAGTAAAGCAAACTTCCAACAAACAAACTCGGCATGGGATCAGGAAAAGGTGAGAGCTTGGCATATATAAATAAAGTAAGAAAGTCCCAAGTCACTCTAGCCCTGTTGGTGGCTGAAACTGTCACCGAAACCGTCTGATTGTAATATCTGCCAGCAGTGGGTTTTCATTTGGGGACTATGTATGTTGATGAAGGGGTTCGAAATTCGCTAGTATAGGCCATTTTATAAGTCAATTAGGTGTACCTTAAAATATTGAGATTAAAATATGGAATGGCTAGAGTTGTGTAAATATTAAAATCTTAATCAGGGGAACCTTACCTCTGCCCTTTCTCTAGATACGTCCCATTGCACAGTGTAGCCACATTGGCGTTAATTATTCTAAGACGTTGTTGGCATAATACGTATTTCTTTATCTTTACAGGTTTATATTTCTTTTAAACATTAACTTTACTTTTCTGCTTTCTAACATTCCTATGGTTTTAAATTTAGTATAGAGTAAAGCATAGAAGTTCTTGTTTTTCATAACACATGTACATGTACGCGCTTGTGTTCCATCTTGCGTGCTCTGCTGAGGAGCTTTGGATTGATGAGTAGCTTTTACAGAGGTCACTTTTGTAATTCTTGTTTAAAACTGAGAGTTTCTTGTCTGTGACTTGTCTTCCTCCCTTGCAGTGGGCATGGTTGTCACATGCCCAGGCAGCTATTTGCGGTTCTCCATAACTGGCTGTTCTGGCCCGTAGACTCCTCATGCTTTGCTATGAAAGAGGCAAGAATTTATCATTAGACCTTAAAACAACAGAAGTGTAGTCTCTGCATGATGTCTTGGAGAAATTTGTCTGTCTTTAATGCCTGAAGAAATATTTTGATTCCCCTGCAGACCTTTTTAGGGGTGAGGGCCTGAAGCTAGACCGCACGTTTCCCAAGCTCAGCTGAACGTCCTGAGCAAGGCGGCCAGAGCACGGCTGGGGTTGGGGCAGCAGCAGGGAGGTCACAGAGATCTTGCTGACTGCAGGTGGAGAAGTGAGTTTCACTGTCCCCTTGCCTGATCGTGGGAAGGAAGTGCACGGAGCCTTCTTGAAAAACAGCCTGAGGAAGTTCCCGGGCCAGGCCTCAGTTCTCATGGGGGACTTGCATTTCCGTGACCTCTGCTGGAGTCCAACGTGAAGGACTTGAGCGCTCAAGGAGACTCTGGAAGGTGTCAGGGGTAACTTTGTTTTATGAGTGGTGGTGGATGGGCCATGGGGTGACACACAGCTGGAGCTGCTGTTTGCTAACCAGGCAGTGCTGTTTGGGGGTGCAATGAGCAGCGCTAGCCTTGACTGTAGCGCCCATGAAAGAATGGATCCAGATGGGACAGAGGAGGAAGGAGAGACTCCTGGTCTCCGTGGCCTCGCAAGGGCTGAAGAGAGGCCGACGTACACCTTTTCCAAAAGGCCGGGAGGATGGTCCAGGGAACAGCAGGCCAGTCCTTCTCACTTCAGTTGTTGTGAAAATTGGGGAACGGGTCCTGCTGTAGCTCTTTTGGGTGCCTGAGGGAGAGGGTGGTGAGGGGCAGAGCCAGCATAGACCAAGTGCAGGTTGTGCCTGTCCCACCTGACTTGCCTTCTGAGGGGAAATGACCAGATTCATGGATAGGAGGGCAGTGAACGTCACTGACCTTGACTTTAGCAAGGCTTTTTACGGTATCCCACCATATTCTTATGTTCAGATTAAGATGTTATGGTTTGAATGGGTGGACAATGAGATGGGTTAAACTGGTTGAAGCACAGCCAGGAAATGAAGACTGGATTTTGTTAAGGACCTGGAAGCTTAAATTTAGTCAGTAAAATATTTTTAATTTGGCCTAAACAGAGTAAGGAGAACTTGACCAGATTTGAGAAAACATTTGTGGCTGTGAACGAGGCCTTCTGTTTGCAAGCTGTGGCCGGCTTGCTGTACAAATCTCAACTAGTTCAAAATCCGATGACAGATCGCTCTTTCAAAGCCTCGTTCAGGTGGGCACATTTATGACCACTTAAGGCAACTTATTCATAATTTCCCATGCTGCCTACCAGTTCAAGGGCTGAATCATAAGTAATGTCACTCATTTGCTAAAGCAAGGTAATTCATGTGAAAATGGTGCTGGAGGCAAGTAAATGTATATATGTATTTATTACAGACTTAGTGAGATTTAAACCTTACTTTCTGACTTCCAGTTCTCCCAGTAAATTTTGTAATTATTGAGAAGGAGCAAACAGATCTAATGTGATGGGGCATACCATACCTTTCTTTCAAAATCCAGCCTTCTCTCAAAACTGCCATTAAAAAGTGCAGAAGCCAGTACTTCCTCAGTCTATTTTTCAGTTCCTGATCTGTAAGGAAGAAAAAACAAAAAAAAACAAAACAACAACAACAACAACAACAAAAAAACCTAAGTAAAAATCAAGGAGAAGTGAAATCTCATGGGAACCTTTTCTTGTGAGCTTCTTTGCCTATTTTTGCCAAGTTAGGAGATGCTGAAAAGTAATGTTGTATGCTTTTTGTTTTTGATTTTAAATTTGCTGATATTGGTGATATTTGGTGATAGATAATTGATAGTTCTTCAAATTGTTTCTTAGCATGAAAAACCCCAAGACTGAGTTTTGCATTTAGCTCTGTCTGTGGATTTAAGTTCCCTATCAAATTAAACCTGGAAATGGCCTTGTACCTGCCTTCCTGTTGTATCCTGCTCATGGAGACCAAAGTGCTGTTGCAATAGATGCTCTTGGCTTCCAGAGAAGGGTGGGAATTTTGCAAATAAAGTTCACTAGAAGAGCAGCGGTACAATTCTATTCAAATCACATGCAGCTTCAGCAATGTCTAATCTGATATGATGGCTGGAGACATTCTGGACACCATGCAGTTGTATGAATAAGTTATTTCTTTGTAAGTGTTCACTTGTTTGCATAAAAAGTTTAAGTGGGGATATGAGAAGTATTTGCAGTCAAATATGACCGAAGAAGGACCTCTAAAGAGGAATTTTCTTCCTCTCTGTATATAGACAATTAACATCACCCAACTTCCTCAAATTTTAAAGTCCCCTGAGAACTGGGTAGTTTGGTTTTTCTTTTTTTTTGTTGTTGTTGTTGCTTTTGAAGATTAATCTGTGAACCTCTTTGTCTTTTCTTATTGGTAAACCATTGCCTGCCCATGTATATGTATTTTTTATATATCTTAGGTGCCAATGGGGTCTTTATATATTTCAGCAGTGTAGAGGAGTTGCTGGCACCCTGGCAGAGGCCTGCACAACTGTTGTTGACTTCTATATCAAATAGAAAATCTTAGGAGATCTTTTTGGAAATGCTGAAAAATTGTAGAAACATAAATCTTTGGCTCTCTGAAGTTGAAAGACACAGCTTTACAAAACAATTCCATTAAATATTCTGATATTTTTGTGAGACACTAACAGCTTAGTCCTGAAGTTCAGTTGACTCAATAGACTTTCCTCAAAATGAGATTTCCTCAAAATGCCTTGAAGAGATAAATGCCTTGATTTCATCAGGTTGAGGAAGAACTTAAGGAAAATAATGTTTTGTCCTGCAGTTGATGCATGTGCCCATATATCTGTCCTGCATGCATGTGGAAAATGCGGTGAGTGCTCATGTCGGGCAGAGGGGTTATAGTCCAAGTCCTCAACCTCCTCGATGGTAGGACACAAGCTATGTCATCAGCGAGAACAGGTCATCAAGGAACTAGTATTGTTTAGGTGAATTTCTATTTTTTCCAAAGTTTTGTAATTTTCTTTTTTTCATGTGGTATTTTACTAGGCTTAACTGCATGTAGCTTCCTCCCTGTTGCAAAGGATGTCTTAATTACTCTTGGCCTAAAAAGGGCCAGAAAGAGGCTTGGATGTAGTGACCATGACCACTGTTAGCTGAATATGCATCAACATATGTAAGTTGACCCCTGCTAAATGCAACCTCATGCTTTCACTTCCTCAGGACCCTGTTTCCAAACTGAGGTTATACTTGCTACATTAGTGGATTTCCAGTGCTTTTTTCCAGTGAGCTTAGCCAAAAGGAACCTTAGGAGTTCTCCCAACAGTTGGGCTGTTTCTGCAGAGCTGCTGATCCCTCTTTTGCTTCTACTTGCTTTAAAATCTAGCATAACCAAATAGCTTTTGTTTTGTGTTTTGTCTCCGGTGGTTTCCAGGATGATATCTTTGTGTGTTAAAGGGCTTAAAGCCAAAAAAAAAAAAAAAAATTAAGAGGCTTGAAATAGATACCTTTTTTCCTTCCTCCATGTCTGTCTTTTCCCTGAGGGGGGTAGAAAACAAGCCAGCCTCCCTGCAGGGAGGCTTAGGATGAGTCAGGCACCCAGAGCCCTGTGCCCTGCCCTGGTCCTCGGAGGGGCAGGGCGCTCGCTCACCCACAGGATGGGGAATTGGAGGCCTCTAACGCCTCTCGGAATACTTGCTATTACAATTAAAACATATATATGTTCTCTCTCTCTCTCTCTCTCTCTCTCTCTCTGTATATATACATATGTATATGTATTTATATGAGAGCAGGTGCTGTGTCAGAGCGCGGCCTTGCGTGTCCCGACGGGCGGCGAGGGAAGCTGGGGAGGCCACTGCTGGCCGCGGACGTGCTCCCATGGGAAGGGCTGGGCAGAGGAGTTGGCCGACTCCTACCCGGGCAGGAATTCAGAGAGCAAATACAGCCCGGCTCGCCTCGCCGCGGTGCCAGGCTCCGGCAGGTGGGCTCGAGCTGGCTTCGAGGCGACGGGGAACTGGCGGGCGCTTATGTGCATTCCCGGGGCTTAATGTTTGAAGTGCTGAGTGTGCATCGTGTCTAAATAAAGCCCAGGTCTGGATGGCTCTTAGAAGAATGTGAACGCAAGTCCAAAAAGGAAAACCCTCAAGATGAGATCCCTCGGCTTGCAGAGCAAGCTCTGAACAAAAAGAGTGAAGTACCAGTACTTGATGGCTTTGTAGAAACGTAATTGTAACCCTGTATTGAAGGAGAAGGTAGACTAGGTGGCATATCTTCTGTTTCTCCTCATCCGCTTTTCAAGTATCTTGACAAGCTGAAAAGATGTAAGGCAAAGGTGACTGCTAGTAGAACACATTAAAAAAAAAAAAAAAGGCATCTTTATTTACTCTAAAATAAAAAAAAGAGGCATTTTTATTTACTCTAAAATAGGGGTAGGAGTGTGTTTTCCTTTTGCATCTCAAAAGCTCAACCTCACAAATGTCAGATATTAGGAAATAAATCTTCATGCTTTATTTCTTGTTTTTGAAATCAGACTCTGCTACTGAAATATGCTAAAGCTCAGGAATGTTTATAGAAAAAAATCCCTGAACAAAATCTCAAAATCTTCCCAACACAACCTGACAGCTCTGCCAGCAATCTTGAAAATGAAGAAAAAAATCCTTACTATTATGCCTGAATTTGCAACTGTTATCTCATTCAGATTTATTTTGCTGCTAGAGAAAAATGCTTCTATAAATCAAAACTGTCTCCCTTCTCCTAAATCCCAGTGTAAGCACCTGACTTGTTACCCTGCTTTCCAAAAAAAACCTCTTGCTGCTATTCACTGGGGAACTTCTGTGCTTTGTTTCAGTCCTGGCGTTTGCCAGCGCCGCGCTGCCGGCTGCCTTTAGTCTCGACTGAGCTCTGCAGGGTTGCGTCACGCTTGGAAGAGTGTTGCGTGAGACGGGCTGATACGATGACTCTATTTCCCTGCGGGTCTGTGGGAGACGGAAATCCTCCAGCTGAAGACCAAGCGACCCTGGATAAGTAACTGAAAAAATGATGTCTGGTATTGACAGAACACTAATGAAAATGTCTGAATAAATTTCTTAGGGTAATAAAGCTAGGTTCTCCTTGGACAAATCTTACCTCGTTTGATCCAAATTGGAAGATATTGTGTCACTGTCAGCTTAGGACAGCTCTTGTTTGCCAAAAAAAAAAAAAAAAAGGCAGTTGTGAGGAGAAATGCTGCAATGTTTCATCTTGAAAACAGTAAAAAGAAATTCCTTTGTTGTGGGCCTGAAACTATGTTCTGAATTTGTCTGAGACTCTACTGAAGGGGAATTCAACCCTGTTCTAATGTAGACAGTTTTCTACTTCTGTTGACGTTTCCTATGCTCTAAAAGGTTCAGCCCTGAATTACAGGACTTTGCTTCCCTGGCTCTGATAAGTTAATGGCTTTTTAACAGCTCCGCTAAGATATGATCAGACCTTCTGTTACATCACTCTCTTATGTAAGAACTAGTATTTCACAGCTGAGCAAGCTGAATGTATTTTTATTTTATTACCTTTGATGGGCACATAGCAACTCTGCCATTATTTATTAAGCAGGATTAATTAATATTGTCTAGGCAACAGACTTAAAAAGCCCCAGCTGAAATGTTATCATGTAAGTCATGCAAGTTTTTGGCCTAAGATTCTCAAGAGCATGTTTTGAATCAATGCTATTTTAGCCATATTTTGTTGTTTCATTGGTTCATGCTTGTGATTCATGGAAAGTTTTCTGGTCTCAAAATTGCATAGTGCAGCTGATGTTTTTGCAGTCTTGCAGAGTTGTTTTTGGTTTTATTTGTTTTTCTGTTGCTGCTTGACACTTCAGTCCCATCTCCTGTCTCTGAGTACCAGAGACCCTGCCCGCATCAACTGGCCAATATCCTCTCTGCCCTGGGACAAGTGAGACCTGTAGACGAATTTTTTTGATGGATGCTTAGGAAGATATTTTCTTTGGGTAGATCTCTACTTTAGTGGAAAGCAAGGAGCTGATGCTCAGTATGTTGTGCATTGCTTCTCTTGGGTTCCTTTTTCTTTTCTTTCTTTTTTCTTTTTTTTTTCCTCTTGATTTTTAGGGAAAGGGCAAAATATTTCAAGTGCTCTTTGTGAAGTCTACCACAAAAGCAATCTTTTTTTTTTGTTTTGTTTTGTGGAAAATGAATGGGTGTTAAAATTAGCTGTCAGCAGGACAGGTTAGAACAAGGATACCGCACACACCTATATGCACTACTGTGTAAGCCTAAAATAATGAGCTACACCTGGTTATGCTGAGAAAAAAAAATAAAATGAAGAACCTATTATCCTCCTTTTTCCCTAGTGATTTTGCTTTTATCCTTAGACATGCGTATGAACTCATACTTTGATGCTGTATTAGGTAAAGGTCTAAGGTGCTGTCAAGTAAGATGCTCATAGTTGTGATACACACATTTTTTTTCCCCCCCCCCAGGAAAAGGAAAATTACCACTACAGTTAGTTAGAAAATGTAATATACTTTTTAATTGGGAAAACTTAAGATCTATTTTTGTAGATATTTTTCAAAGAAAGTTTTGTTTACTTGTTTAAAAAAAAACTCAAAACCATTTTTGTTTCTGTGCTTAAAACTAAAACAGATACTTTCCTTAATCTTTCAACCTTACTGAAATCTTTAATTCCATTTTTTTTTTTTGAGAGCACTTTTAATCATTCCCGGTTTTGATAGAGGGCAGAAATATCTACTCACACCCTAATGCAATTAAGTCCTTATGTAACAGACATGTACCAAATGTTTGCGTTTATGTACATGAATAGAAGCGGACAGTAGCTGCACAGTGAGGTGGCCTGAAAAAATAGGTTTGAAAGCTGGAGAATGAGGCAAGTGAGTTTCTGTAGGCATGTGTAGCTAAGGGCTAGACCTTCAGTTGCTTTGCTCTGGCTTGCTTTGAAATTAGAAGTTTCGAAAGAAATTTGTCTTCTCACAGACAACAAATGTGCAGTTTCAAGAGACTTTCAGTTCATTTTTCAGCCAGAGAAAATCCCACTAAGGTAAACTTAGGAACTACTTTGGCTGCCCTTTCCTGTTTTCTTGACATCTACTTTCTTATTTTTCTCACTCCCAGGTTTTTAGATGACTAGCCTTGGTTGTGGTAGGTCTGTCTTGTCAATGTTGATTAAAACACCCAGATTTGTAGAACGATTAAGCATAGTAGTCACAGGCATTTTCCTACCATTTTTTTTAAAATAATAACTATGAAGAAAAAATAAGCACAGCTTGAAACCAACTGTGTTGCATCAAAATATTATTTCCAAACTGAAGCTCCAGATTAAAGAAAGAGGACAAACCAGTCCTTGTGATGTTCCTTTGATGCTCCTGCCTTTCAGCCTTGCATGGTTTCAATCTCTTCATATTTTCTAGGGGAAAAAATGATCATTAGGATCTTTCTATTCATCTCCTTTTCCATATGTAGAGTATATAGCTATGGCTTTCTCCTTTCTGTCCACAATGTTTTAGACCTTGCAGGCATTTTCCTTTATGGCCTTCCAAAGGAAATAGCTTGTCTTTGCAATAAGCTTTTCTGGAGGCGGTCACCCATCTTGGTAGCTGTGAACATTTAAGCACCTAGGAATGTTTCAGCCCTGCTTTTAGAATAGCCTTTTGCTACCAGGGTTTAGCTATATCCTTTCTACTGGTTGTGTAGACTACCAGTGTCCTAGTTGATATTTTTTGTGCGGTGTCATAGAAAGCAGAAGAGGTATTTGGTAGCAACGTCAAAGTCTCCTGTGGTACAAATCTCTGCTGAAATCCAGCTCGTGTATGGAAAGCTGTAACGTGGCTGGCTTAGCAGAATTAGTTTTGCACCGTAAAGGTCAGTGCACCTCAAGTGAGTGTATCAGAAGTAATAAAGTTGTTCTTGCTGCTTATGGTGCTCTGACTCAGTGCCCATAAAGGCCTCTTGGGCAGCGGGCAAGCGAACCAATGACGTGTCGCCAAAGCCCTTGCTAAAGGTGATCGTGTGCGGCGACCTGCTCGTTAAAGCCGTTCGAGAGCTTTCTGCGAACCCTGACAAAACCACCTCCCCATGTGTGGCTTAAATGTGTCCCCCCTCCTTCCTCTCCCCTCTTTTGCATTGCCTTGGGTGAAACAGTTACCTCAGCCCAGTGCTGAGAACAAACACTTCACAGGGCAGGTTTCCTCCGAGGAACATTCTTGCCTCTTGTATCATCGGGACATGCCTCTGCTCAGAGGGAAGGAGGAGCTCTTCCTTGACTGAGAGCGCTCATCCCTCGTGTGCCGAATCCATCCTGACCTGGCCCTTCCCAATGTAGGGCAGCAGCCACCAGAAATGCTTCTCCACGGCCAACCTTCTCCTCATGCTCCCCTCGCCACTGCTCCTTGAGGGCTTCCCTGCCATTGGGGTGGTCGTGGCAGCCTCTCCTCTTCCCTCGGAGCAGGGCTGTGGAAACCACTGTCCTTGGTGTCTTTCTCTCTTTCATGAGCCATGAGGTCAAGCTGCTCTTCCGTCCCTTCCCTCTGGGCCACGTGGCTGCTATAGCCGTCTTATTTGTGACCGTGTCTGTAGGGGCACTGGACAGTTCCTAACCTTTCCATTCCCTCCTGTCTAAGTCTTGGAGAGGAGTTGGTGTGGTCTCTTTAGGCCAAATGGAGTATTTTTGTCTTGGGAAGACCTTCAATAGGCATGTGGTGTTTTTTTTGTTAATTTTTCTTTTTCCCTTTTGTCCCCAGATGCTGGACTAAAAAACTGAGACTGTTTGGCATGGCTTAAATGCACTTTTTTTTTTTGTCCTGATATAAGTTAAAAAAAATTTTTTAAAAAAAAAAAAAAAAAAAAAAAAAAAAAAAAGTCCAAAATGCTGGTGGCTTTACCTTTGTTTCCTTCCTGCTGAGCACCTGGTTCTTTCTGGCCCCAGTGAAGTCCCACGGCACAGAGTGGGCAGAGCAAACAGATGCATAGGAGCAATTGCATGGTTACCAGCTCGAGCAGCAGCTCTTTGGCTTTGTCGTAGCTGCCTTTGCTTGAGCAAACCGGCACGAGCATTGTAACCACAGGCAGGCGGGTTGCTGTCTTCCTCCCCTGCAAGCAGAAGGCTGTAAGAATTGTGTCAGAAATTAATTAAATCATACTGAGAATGAGTTGACTGGCTATTCAAGAAAGAACTACTGTGTTACTCATACAAGATCTGTGCATGCCTTTCTTTGCAGGGTGAGCCTGGGTGCCACCTGGAGCAGGTGACCAGGGTGATGCTGTTGGGGGTCTCTTGAGGTGTCATGGTTTTGGGGGTGAAGATGCCTTCTGAGGTGACTGGGGGACTGAGTTTTAAGCTGAGGAGAGTCACTAGAGGGTTTTAGATGCCTGGGTATCTTAAGATGCAGGAACTCTATAGTTAATCAACAGTGAGAGGAACAGTCACTCGCATCTACTCTTCTTGCCTATGACCCTCAGCAATCCAGGCAGCTGGCCCTTGATGCAGAGGCAGGCAAACAGTTAATGGCAGCAGCAAAGATGTGTCTGTCATAGGTGGTTTGGTTTGATCTGCCTCAGAAGAGGCTTGTTGCGCAACTATAGCGGCAATCTACGGCAGCTGAAAAGAGGCTGGATGGTGTGTAGTGTGAAGAGGCTCAGGGGAGACCTTCTCACTCTCTACGACTGCCTGAAAGGAAGTTGTAGTGAGGTGGAGGTTGGTCTCTTCTTCAGAATAACTGCCGATAGGACAAGAGGACATGGCCTCAAGTTGCACTGGGAAGGTTCAGGTTAGACATTGGGAAGGATTTCACAGAAAGAGTAGTCAAGCATTGGAACAGCAGGCTGCCCAGGGAAGTGGTGGAGTCACCATCTTTGGCAGCGTTCAGGAAGCGTGTAGATGAGGCACTTAAGGGACATGGTTTAGCAGGCATGGTGGTGATGGGCTTATGGTTGGACTTGATGTTGAAGGTCTTTTCCAACCATTATCATTCTATGATGATGTCCTACAGTTAACTGTACGTTATAGTACTGTTTCTCTTCTAGAGTCTGCTAAGTTTAAGAAGAGATGCTCATGAAATGTTCTTGTTTGTATGAGTCTTATCCCTCACTAGCAGCGCAGGGAGGTTCACGTACTCAGCAGTATGCAACTCTAGTACTCTGCGTCTCCTCTGAAGCAGTGCTGGCTGTGTGGGAGAGGAGCACTGCTAGTATGTTTTCTGTGGTGAACATGGTCTAAGAGGCTTTTCCCAGGCTTTCATAAGCTGCAGTTTCTCTTCAGTGATGACAGAAAAGAGCCATCTTTGGCTGGTTTCAGTTAGAGGCAATGCCTCCTTGAGAGGCAGGAGGCAGGCTGGGTGGCTGTTCGTGTAGTGCAGAAGGAGTAGTGTGCATTTGAGAAAACTGTCCCCAGATTGGTGTGGGCATGTAACCACTAAACCGCCATCTGTTTCCAATGGCTTCAGTATTTTGTTCTGCCGATATCCCTTTGCCTGAGCATGGGAGAGATTTAGAGGGCTGCTCCTTTTCTGTTAGCCTTGGTCCAAGACTTGAGAGCCTAGTTCTGCCCCAGGAGTTATTTTTCATGTGCAATTGCCTGTAGAGAGCTGCTTTTTTTTTTTTTTTTTGACTCTTCACCCATGTCCCTGTACCTTCTTTTTGCTGTCTGCCTATAAAGCTGGAGGGTAGCTGCTTGTGCTGGTTGCTTGTGAAGTCCCATGCAGTTTATACACACAATTTCTCTTAGTAGCTCTCCCTTTCTTCTCTTAAACACATTGGTGAGCTCTAAGCTATTTTTAACTTCTAGGCTATAGGTTTTCTGCAGCCTAAGGTATTAAGTTTTCTCCATTTAAACTTGAGGGGAAAGTAAGAATTGTTTCATATTAATGATTAGTAAAACAAGTCCCTAAAATAATCATAGGAGTCCATTCAGATAGTGTTTTCAATTTATTTATATAAACAATTCCATTTTAAAAACTCTTGTTCTACAAAAATAGTGGGAAAAACACAATTCCACACAATTTTAAATAAATAATCTGACATACACATTTATCACGAGCATCTTGAATCCAGCCTAACCCCGCGGGTTGGGAAACAGTTAAGTGCAGATAAGACTGCTAAAATGTGGTTGCAAAGTACAAAATGCAAACTGAACAGGATTCATTTCTTGAGGCAACTTATCATGAAGCAACAGTGCCTTAAATCTTGTTAATTCATCTTTGTCTCTCCCCAAACAACTGATATGTCTAAAGTTGTCTCCTTTTGAGTTTAAGGCAAACAGTTTTTCTAGGTGGTGGGGGAAGGCTGCTCTGCAGAAGTGTATTCCAAAGACAGCATGACAGGAGTTGAATGACAGCAAAGTATTTAAGAGGATCAAATAATTTTCATTTACTAACATTTACAGTGCTGACCACTTCTAAGTAGAAAGTGACTGAAACTTGTTATCTTAATGCCTTAAATAGAAAACTAAAATAAATACCCCTCTTACACCCAAATTATCTATCTGAAACACCATCTCCAATCACATACTCCTGTTGATTGTTGTAGGACATCTTAGATCAGTTATTTGCAATGAAGATTACAAACTTGCACTGCAGAAGGTAGTTGATGTCTTTCAACTGATGCAGACACAGAAGGTGCAGTCAAACCATACTTGTACCACAGTCCTTATGCAGTACCAAGACTCTGAGGGGCTGGAGAAATTCAAATGCAGTATGAGCTTAACTGCTTTTTAAAAGCACTCATTAACTTTCTCGGCACAAAATACTGTGTTGCCTCTCTGTTTCAGTCTGGAGTGACATTTTTTCCTAGCTGCAGTTCCTTAGCAGTTTCTAGGGGAAGTTCTTCTGCATTTTCCCTCCAGAAGTTAAGGCATTTTCCCTCCAGAAGTTAAGACAAAGACCTAAACACCCTTCCCTACAAGTTTTGAAGTACTGTTTTAAAAAAATGTCCAAGGAAGTTATGTGCCCAGGTAAAACTAGAGATATCAGTGCTGGATGAGGACAAATGTGTCTAGAGTCTCTTAATTTTTTTAAAAAAAGGCCAGTTATAAAAATGTTTAAAATACAATATATTTATAAGTTACAAGATATTATTTTCCCTCCCACCCCCCAAATAAATAAAACTAAGGCATGACTATGGCTTTTGAATGTAGCCCTAAACTAAATTCGAGTCTTGCCGCTATGAAATTGTCAGATCAGTCCAAGATTCATTTTTGCTGGGGATGCGTACACAACTTCCCAGTTTTTGTAATCCCAATGATTTGAATGATGTTTTTGGGATACACACAGGAGAGCCAGGATAGCTAACTTCTAAATAGCTGGTGACTAAGTAATAGTCACCTCCTTAACTAGAACTATATTGTCCACTTGTCCTTAACGTGGCGAAGATAAAAGTTATAGTATCAAGTAGGCCAGAGAATTACAGCTATGGAAAGAACACTAATACTTTGGACTCCCAAGTTTGAGCTCCCCCAACTTGCAAAATAAAACATCTCTATCAAAATAGAAGCCACCTGAGGATCACTAATTTCTACCTCAGAACCAGCAGGATCATCCTTAGCACAAATAATACTTGTGGCTTTGAAGTACATGGCACAAGATTAGGATGAATAATGAATTCTATTCTCTTTAAATAATAATTTAAAAAAGTAATGCCACAGGAAAGCACAGGTTTACACGCGCGCACACACACGTCCACCCACACACACACATGATAAGTTACTGTACAAAGTGCCTTATCTGCAACGAGGGAGAGGTAGTATCCATGAAGAAATGCAACTTATTTTCTGAGTTTGCATTAAAAAGTACATATAAATCATACATTCATCTTAATTGCCAATAATGAAACTGCTAAAGATTATCAACTGCAGTAACTTTGAGTCCTTTTAGTTTGCCAGCCTCTTCTCAAGGCTGAGGAAATAACTTGCTTGTGTACCGTTGTGACCTGTCAACTGCAAGCACAACAACAAACAAATGCCCTTTCTGTCAAGTAAGAAAGTAGTGTGTATACATATATATTAAAAAAGGAACTTCTGTCCACTTTGGCATACATAGTTCTGTTACAGAAGAATTTAAACAAGGGATTTGCTACTGTTGAGCTCAGACATAGAAAAACCCCTTTTGTAAATAGAAGCCTTACCTGAGTAAGAAATCTAGGGCAAACTCCAAAGTGAAGACATATGAGTTCTTTTAAAAAATAGTAATAATAATTAAGACATAAATACAATAATTTATATAATTAAATAAATAAATAGGTGGATACTTTATAACTCAGCCGATCGTTCTTTCAGTAGTAGTGTGGGGTTGATATCTTCCATGGCCGTGTTTGAGGTGCTGACGTTAATGGTTGCCTCCGTGGGTTCGGGGTTTAGGACGTGGAAAGCCGTGAAGGGGCAGCCTTTCACATTGTGGCAAATGAGCTTCTGGAGGGAGGCAGTATTGATTATTTCAAAGCCCACTTTTCCCCCGAAAGTGCTGGGCTTCCAGTACTCAGGGGAGCAGATAGCATTGCCCATCAGTCCTTTCAGGGAGAAGGGCGCTCCAATTTCCACCATCGTTTCGCCAAAGATGGCACCTGGTCGAGGCCTCTCTACCAGGAGGCCTGGATACAGCTCCATAGCATCAATGTCTCCATAAAGCTCTTCCAGTTCTGCTGCCATTTCTTTTTCTCCTGTAATTGACGAGTTAAAAAAAAAAAAAAAAAAAATAGTAGGTAAGCTTATTTTCCTCACAAACTGTCTTGTAGCAGTTCACAAGTCACGCTGCAGGCTTCTATGTGCCCTTTTTAAGGCAAAGGCATTTGTTTGGTAGCAAGAGTAAAAATTATTACCTGTAAGTTCTTCAAATGATTTAAATGGTTTCAACATGAAGCGCTTCCTGTATTCATTCAAGGACTGGTATCTCATTTGTCTGCTTTGGTCAATCGAAGCTTTTGCTACCTTCTGTACGGCAGCAGGAACATTTTTCCCCCCAGCAACCTATTTAGAAAGAGACAAAAGGAAGGTAAGATCTCCAGAAGTCTTGAGGAATCTGTGTGCTTACATAGTCTTATTAGCTTTGGATAGCTTTATTTTACATTTCTGCTGAGACACGAATAACTTGGAAACCAAAAGCTTACCCGGCCAGCACTCTGCTTGGAGAAAGACTTCACCATATGGGAAAGGCCATGTTCCAGCATTATGGAGTTGTTGTAGAGGAACTGTTGGAAAGTGTATTCCTGGTCATGTATCTGGAAGGTGTCTGGCAGAAGTGGGTGCCAGTGGTACAGAGTGTTGAATTCAGCCGCAATGCGGTTCTGGTACTGAAAGCGCTGGTTGAACAACAGCTCAGGATCAAACTTCAGTTTGAAGTGGTAGCCACTCAGGTGTTGTACGTAGTCTTCAATAACAATCTTGATGGTTTCTCCTGTTGATTATGTGAAATGGAAGAGAATATTGGTACTGTTTCCTAGAGAAGTTCTAGGTGGTTACTCTGCTCTGAGGGGAAACACCATTTCTACGCTGTTCTAAAAAAAAAATTTACTGAATGTTCAGGAATATTTGTTATCTCTTAGAGAAAGTTAGTCACAGAAAGGCTTGGCTGTGGCAGGGGAGTATGCTCTCTGTAGTTTTTTCTCCAGAGATAGACTTCCACTGAAGTTAGAATACAGACAGGTATCTGCACTATCTTCAGTTGCACAGGGTGATCTAAGGTGGAGGTAGGCTATAGTTGGAAAGAGTCGGTATCTAGAAGCAGGCTTCGGTTTCTCAACAGCTTAACACGATTGCCTTTCCCTGATTTACTGTTTCAGGCACAGTTTGGGCAGAGCTCTTTCCTAACTTAATGTGTATCAACATTAGATGAAATACTCCTGAACAGAGTTCTACAAAAGCACTATGAAGAGTTCTTTTACGTAACTTCCTGGACTTTGAGATTTAATCACAGTCTTTCTCTTAAACTCTACCTGAACTGACCCAACCCCAGAAAGAACAAGACCTGACAACTTGGGAGCAACTGAGGTTATATGGCCTCACATGCTTTCTGCCTGAAAACTAAACCTTAGCTTCCTGCTGTTTCCCTGTTTTCAGTTCTGTTTCCTTTAGATAAGGGAATTACTGTCAGTTAACTCAATTTTCTTGAGTTTTGTATGTAGCAGGAACAAACTATCTTAATCACAGTCCAGGCACAGGTTATGAAGACTCAAATCCATGTCTGAGGGCGTACATCTAAGTAATGTTTCTTCTCTTACTAAGTCTATTGGGGCTGCCCGTGGGTGGCAGTGTCACGCTTGGGACAACACGCAAGATTACATACTGGAAGAGAGACACTCACCTATCAATATGAGCCTGGTAGTCTGGAAGAGTCGCTCGTCATCCCACTCAGGATGCTCCTGTTTCAGGATGTCGCAGACTCTATTGTGTTCTCTGAGCCATATTGTAGCATACATCATTAAACCTGGCACCAAACCAAACACCTCCTGCCCGACGGAGAACTGCAGGTGCTCGGGAACATGAGGAGGGTACAGCATTTCTGCCTGGGTGTCCTTCACTGTGGGTGGATACATTTCCCCATCAATCATCTGGGGTGGGAGGCAAGCAGAGAGGAGAACAAGGAGTCATTAGCTATGATGCACGAGTTAAATCGTATTGACTTCGTCAGTACTTTGCCTGACTTCTGGATTATATTTAAAGATTAATTACACTGTGAACACAGTGTAATATTGTCATCCAGTAGGAAGGTAGGAATTTTAAAGTTTCCCTCCCCCCACCCCCCTCCAAGTGGGAGCAAACACCTGCACATACCTGGTATTTTAGCTTTCCATCCTTAAGAAGTCTCAATTTAAGTTGTCTCTCTAGAGTCTCTCCGTAAATATGGTTCAGGTCAACCTATAAAACAAAAGTATTTGGAAAATTAAGTCAAGCTACATTTTTTGATATTTTAGGATAAGTCTCCTAGCTTGGAAGCCTTAGATGTCTAATATTAATTATATTAAATGATTGGCACCTTATAAGAATCATGCATTGATAAAGCCAAATTGTTTCTTAGAAACTGGAGCAAACTGCATACTGGTGAGTTTCTGAATTGCCACTAGATTTAAAAGGATTCCTTAAACGTCAGCAGCTTTTATTGTGCAGACAGCTCTGTCTAAAGCGGACAGGCATAAGCAGTATCTATACACACACACACTACATTTACATTGAAAAAAAATTTTCTTTGTTCAAAGATTGTGCACTTGAGAATCTCTTAAATTGGTGTTTACTGCTACTGCAGTTTTTCAATTAAGTCTCTTTAATTAGCAATGATATTGACAATAACAAGATATTTTATAGTGCTATATACAGCTCTTTGCAATGGACAGGAATCCAACAGAGTAGGTCTGGATACGCATCAAATGCCACATGCTTTATGTTAAAGTAAGATTTGGAGAAAAAAAAAAAAAGTACAGATCTGTTTATGGAGAGTTTAAGCAGAATGATTTGTGCTTTGAGTGTGCAGCTCTGCCCAGTAAGGGATGCTATTGAGATGCTGGAATTTTGCCTGATGTTGCATAGTGCATGAGCTGGTGCTTGTGCACCCTGACTACCTATAAGATGCTATTTTAGTCTGATGGCTGCTAAGTGCTCTGCTCAGATTAGTGCTGTGATCTTACCCCATGGCCAAGAGCTTTTGTGAAGCCAGGTCCTTTCGTATGATCTGTCTTAAAGAACTGATGAGTGAAGTGCTGAGCAAAGAATGTGAACATCACGTTTGTGCCTTGGGGGTCAGGAATAAACTTCTTGCGCAGCAAAAATTTCTCCACAATCAGCTTTGAATCTGGGAGCTCTTTCTTCCCTACAAAGGGAGAGAGAATGCACCAAGTTATTTCCCTGCTGCTGCTTTACTCAGTTTAAAAAAAAAAAAAAAAAAAAAAAAAAAAATCTTACAAACAATTATGTTTAACAGGAAGATACAACAGGAAGAGAAAGATATTCAAGACAATTAATATAAGGAAAAAATAAAAGGTAACTACTTTTCATTGGTTATAGTCATATACTTGTCTATGCTTGCTTTCTTGATTTTATTATACATCTCCAATTTTGATCTGGCTTTATGATGTAGCTCAATTATGAAATTTAGAGTAATTATCTTTTAGATATTCACACCAGAGGTCCAACAGATAACTGTTTTACAGTGTGCTTGATTTTGATAATAGCAGCATTCAAGCCAGGCCTCTTAAAAGATTTTTCAAGGCAAACAGAGTCCTAGAAATAAGCACTAGACACCTGTTGTTCTCCTTACCTTTAACACCCATTGGTGTTGGGCAGTCAAGTCCCACTGGTGGCAGGCTCCTTGTGTAATAGGAGAGATTGGAATATGCTTCCCAGCTTTTGTAGTTATAGTCACTGTTGTAAGTTGGGGGGCTATCAATCAAATGTGATCTTGCTGGAAGAAGGGAAAAAAAATTGTTATTTTAGAACTATGCATTTTCATCTTGAGAAGTGGAAAAAAAGACTTTTTTGGGCTTTTTAAAAAGACTTTAAGAAGATTTCTAAATCTTCTAAACATTCACAGCAATTACTGACACTAATTGCATATTAATTAATGAAATTAAATTACTGGATAACAAAGAGGACCAGAATTGTCAGATGCATCCGGTCATGACTTTGACAGATTTCTGATGTTAATGTTGACAAAATCCTGGATTCTGCTAGACTTAAGAGAGCCAAAGGCATTCCCAGTTGGGAGCAAGTTTCCCACAAGCTTGCAGCACTACGGACAGTCCAAGCAAGCCTCATGGTTTTGGCGTGCATCTTAACTTGCTGCTTTACATTTAAGCTAAGCATTAGGCTTTAGTCCTGTGAGGAACCGCTGCCGGGTACTGGAATGAGGCCCCCATACTTACACGTTAGCACATATCGCATGATGGTGTCTCGTAGGAAGGGGATGTTGTTGATGATATTCCAGAGCCCCTTGAAGTGCGTGAGGATGTAGTGGACGGTGTTTGGCGTAGGCTTCAGTGTCAGCTTCAGCCATGTGAGGAGCTCCGCTGGGGAACGGGTGGAAAGGTTGGGTCAAGTTAGCCACAAAAATAAAGCAAATGGAGCATTTCAGTTCTAGACTTGCAAGATGCTTCCAGAGAGCACGTGCGGGCTACTTACGTGTTGTGCAGTTTTCCCCGTAAAATCCCGTCCTCGTGCAGTCACACTCGTAGCGGTCGAACCCCGTCGTCATGCACACCCCCCTGTTCTGGCAGGGGTTTGAGCAGCAAGGGTTGGCTGCGGGGAAAGAAAATGTGCGATTAAAACAATAGTCAGAGTTTTCATATTGCTCGGCTAAGTTTGGGGGGTCTAGAAAGGGACCTGGCCCTGCGCCTCTAGTGCTAACACGTATTCTGCAGGTGGTAAAGAGTGAAGATAGAGGGGGAGTGGAAAGTGGCGCTAAAAAATCCATTCAGTTTCTGGAGAGAAAAAAGGGAGAAGGAAAAACAAAACAAAAACCAACCCCCCCCCCAACGCTCTCCATCCCTAACCGTTGTGCGCGCTGCTGCATCAGCCCCGGCGGCAGCGCCGGCGGTGACGCTTCGCCCCCTTCCCGCCCCTGCGGGGGGCGCCCAACGGCGGCCGTTGGGGCCGTTGCGCGGCCGTTGCTCACCTGCGCGGCCGGCCGCCAGGAGCGCGAGCAGCAGCAGGGCGCGGGGCAGGAGCATGTCGCGGCGGGGACGCTGTGCCTCTTGCTCCGGGCTGGCTCCCTCGCTGCACGCCGAGGCCCCAGTGGTACCGCAGGTAGGCGCAGCCCGTCTATTTATGCGGCCCGGCCCGCTGCGCGCGTGACTCAGCCGGGGGCGCGGCCGGCGCGGGGATTCCGCTGGCGCGGCCGCTTCCCCCCGCCGCTAAGGGGCGCGCCGGGAAACGGTCCCGCGCCGCGGGCGGAGCGCGGCGCGTGTGCGGTAGCTCTTGGCGTGCGCCGCTGGGAACGCTGGAGCGTTTGGCCCCTTCATCCGCGGGAAGCGCCGCTCGTGGCGCGCGAGGCGAGGCAGCGCGCGGAGGGAAGGCTTGAATACCGAAGATACCACGTATTGTGTCTGTGCGTTCGTGTTCTGTTGGGATTCTAATTAAATAAAGTCACATTTTGAAATGACCTGTGGCTTTTTTTTTTTTCCAGCACTCTTGCTTTAAAATATTCCCCCCCTGCTCTGCGTAAACAAATCTTTGTAAACAAATCTGCTCATTTCCTTTTAATACTGTACGGATTCTGACCATCAGAGGATGCTTTACCGTTTTTTGTCATAGGTCTGTAATCCGCAATCTAATTATACGCACTTTACTATTTTTATCCCTTATTTCGTGTGAAGAGTGAATTATGAAACAGCCAGAGACGTTCTGGAGTGCGTAACTCCGGTGTAGGTGTAGCTGCAGCCCCCACTTTCACCCTTGATGTCAGCATAAAACGCTTATGGAAAGCAATCGTTATTTTAGTAAAAACAATCACTATTGTAGTTTCTGGGAGTTGATACTGTTTGGGTTTAAATTTGAGATTTTACAAATTCTACTAAAAGCGGACCTGATCCAACTGAAGCAAAATCGGAATTTGGCAAGAGGAACTGTGTTCATGATTAATCTGTATACATCAGTAGTAGGTCATCTGTGAGGTTTTAGAGAGAGTGGCGCAAGAAATTCCAGAATGGGATGATTCCTCCTAACGTCGGTCGTTGCTTTGACCTCTGGCAGAGTGAAAGGCATGTGCATCTGTTATGCATGTATGTGCAGATGGAGATATTTTTTAAGCACGTATGGTGAAGCGCAGGTTGGTTGAAGTAAAGGGCGGCTGCCAGGAGCCTGGTTCTGCAGGACCTGTAATTGGCCATCCCTTGGGACTTTGTGGAAGTCGCGTAAGGACAGTTGAGCCTCACGAGGGTGTAACGGGCAAGTCTTGTGCCCGCCTTGCAGGGTGTCTGGTGTGAGCCCGGAGGGCTGTGAAACACCGGTCATGTGCGGTGCACCGTGGCACCGGGGAGCTCGCCTGCAAGCAGGCGTAACGCACCCTGCCGTCCGACTTCGTGGGTTCTCCTGTGTCTTGCGTGGGCTTTGTTATGTCTTAAAACAATCTTCTTGATGCCATCAGATAATGAGACTATGCTGAGCAATAGACATGAAAGATATTATTTTTTGAGATGCTCAGAGAAATCTAGGGACAAGCAATATCTCTAGGACTATTTCTGAAGCCAAAGGTATAAAACTAGCAATGTTGAGTGACAAAAAAAAAAACAAACAAACAAAAAACAAAACAACAAAAAAAAAACCTAAGAGTTGCATGCTGTTAGAGATTTACCTCTGAAATGATAATACAGTTGTGTTGCTCAGGGGTTTAGAGAACCCCGGGGATTACATTTGAGTTACTGTAAGTACCGAATGTGCAAACAAGACAACAGAGCTTCCGTTTTAGCAGAGGACAGTTCTTGCAAGCAATGTATTTTGCAGCTGCAAAGGGATGTTTCCACCCTCCACGCTACCCAGTGCTGATGTAGGGGCAGTTGGGTGCAGCACGAGCTCTCTTAAGGTTGTTTTCCACTGGGGAAGGTCATTTGTATGCTGGATAGTTGCCAGGATAACAGCTGCAGGAGGTCATTCTTTAGCTGTTTTAGCCTCCTGTGGCAAGGCAGGGGAAGCCAGGGAACTACCGTGTGGTTGTTTTTCTGAAGGTTGCCCTTCCCCATGCATCACTGAAGGGTTGTCTGTAATACAGAACCCAGCTATTGTATTTGCAGGGGCATTTTTTCCACTTCTGCTGTGGCAGGACTCACCACCAGGTGGAGATTTTATGCATCAATAACGAGGAGTGAGTTCAGTTTATAATTACCCTGACATCTATCACCAAAGGCAACTTTTTGGGGAAGTCTTGGAGGAAGATAGAGCGATCCATAACAGTTGGATTGCTGCGGTAATGCCCCAGAAAGAAATGGCATTTCCCATGGCATCAGGAAAAATCCTGCTAACCTGTCCTATTGGTGCCATGCGTTTGTACTAACTCTGCTAAAATCTCAGGAAATTCTTGTTGTCTTAATGATAAGGAATTTTCTGAGATGGCATTTGTGTGGGAGTTTGGTATTTTGAGGAGCATGAACTTTAGGCAAGAGTGGACTTTCCTCTAAGCTGGCCACACTGTCTATACCAATTATCACTTTAAGGCAAGCAAAAGCTTTCAGCAAACTTATCCTCCCCCCAGTGGTTTTCATTCATTTTATCTATAGCTCTGCATCAATTAGGGGAAAAAAAAAAAAATTCCCACTTCTCATTGGGAATATTTGCACCCTTAAAGTGAAATTCTGCTCTGCAGTTCTGGGAGATTTCCTGAGAACTGCATGTGAAAATTAAGTCTTAACACTGTGTGTTTTAAGAGAGTATGAGACCTTCTTGATTTTCCCCCAGTCGCTAGGTAAAACTCAAAATGACCTATTTTCAACAGCCAGGTTTAAAGAAGCAAAAAGTAGCTGAGTAAACTTTGAAACTGTCTTCTTGTTTCACTGAATATTCCTGCCTGCTTCTGCTGGCTGTTTGTTTCTTATTATATGGCATGATAAATGATGCTGGGCAGCTAATTTTTCTTTTTCTTACTGTTTAAGTGATACCTTATTTTAAGAATAAGCTCTATTGTAAGCTCCACTTACAACCCAAGCCACATGAAATGCTGTTACGAAACTGAACTTCAGAAGTTTAGGATGTCATTAAAGACTGTTAAACAAAAGGCAGAAAAAAAAAATGCAGTAATTATAAGCTATTTCAATATAAAAAGGAAATAATTTGGAACTTTTTGTTCCTCTGAAATTTCAAATCATAGCTGTCCAGAAGGGAATTGAACAAACAATAGAGCAACCCAATTACACTGTGCTTTTAAAAATGAATTAGAAAAAAGTCATCTTTTCGGAATGGGGGAATGGGAACCATTTCCAGGGAGTTTACACTGAGTTGGGTACTGCATTTATTAGAAAATGAACTGAGTGAAAAGGAAGATGAATTAGGATTTATAAATTTGCTGGGAAAAAAATGGTAGAAGTAAGCACTAGGTTTTATAATATTGCTCCTTTATAATCATGTTAGTTTCCTAATATTGATTTAAAAATCAGATGTTAAAGATATCTTCGTAATGCTTTTTGTTTATCTGCTGTTTTCTATATTTTCTTTCTTTCTATGTAGTCCTGGAACTTAAGACTTAAAAGGCATGTGTGATTTTTATTCCTCTTATGCATCGTAGTGGTGCATAGTGAGTGAAGGGGTTGTGTTGAGAGGCTTGAAGAACATGTGGGCAAATTGCTTGCAGAAACACGCTGCTCCTAGCAGAAAAGGGCTTCTCTCCTTCACTTACTGCTGAGCTACTTTCAGCCTGTGCTTCAGGACTGAGAGGAAACAGCACCATGAGCTCTCTGGAGACCAGGATGCTTTTGACTGCCAAGTTTTAAAGATGTGAATGGTTAATAGGAAGGTAATCCCTAAAGCAGCTGTATGCGGCTGCCTCTGCATCTTCTACATCAGGCTGCAGTTACTGTGGTGTCCAGTGAGACGCTGATAAGATAAAGTGAGCTGGTCATCTCTGCTGAGTGAAAACGCAGTGTTTTATAAAACAGCGAGGAGATAACGCGGCATGCTTAGTGAAGGCGTATTTGCACTCATAATTCCAAATATTCTTGTGAAAACCTTGTCAGCTTAGTGCTCATCATGAGTGCAGAGATGTAGCAAGCAACACATATATTGCAGGAGCTCAAACTGAAATAAGGGGTTTTTGGAGTATGGATGCAGAAACGTGAAAGGTGTTTATAGGTACTCTACAAAACAAAATGAAAGAAAATGCTTTTTTTTTTTTTTTGTCTTTATGTTTGTAGTAAAGTAGATCCTGTATACTCTGTACGGTACCCTAGAAGTACATTTATAAAAACAAGAACTTACTGTATCAGTTGGTACAAGAGTAAACAGTATTGAAATCAGTGGGGCTGTTTGCACTTAAACTAAAAGTCAGTTTATTCTCTAGCTGTTTTAATATGTTTCAAATGCTTTCCCATCCATTGTGATTGTGGGAATCTCGTCATCATATTTAATAGCTCAGTAATTTCCTGGCAAGTTAGCTGGTCTTATTTCCACAGTCTGTACTTTTCTGCTCTTTTATTGCAAACTTTTCTCAGTATGCTCAATCTAGAGTTTGCTACCCCAGAAAGCTTTTATGCTGTGCTTTATTCTAAGTGAAAATACACCCTCTTGTGTTCCGCTCTGAGGTCGGTGGCTGTGAAGATAGAGTAGTTCTGCTGTTGTCTGAAAATGTTCCTCCAAATCTAAAGACTTTAGATGAAGCCAACTCTTAAAGCTACTTAGGCTGCTTGTTTTAATGGGTGATGTGAAACCCATCCAGAAATGTTTTGGTGAACTCTGTGCTTCGGAAGGTGGCCAGATACGGATTTCAGGTTGTGTTCAATGAAAGTTGGTCAATGGAGGCTCAGTATAAGTGGCTTCCAGAAATGTGTTTTGTTTTCCACATAGGGTCTATTGGACAATATGTTTTTTTTCCCTCATGTAGACTTGGTAGTCACAAACTGAGTCCTGCTGAGTAGTTCCTGAGAAACAAGCCTCGAGTGAGTTAAACTCAGCTCTAAGCACTCTAGGACAAACTTTTTCCAAGGAGTGTAGACAAGTGCAGTATGAAACATAACATTATGTTAAACATATATTATCCTAATCTCACTTACAGTTTGAGGCAGATGTTGACCTTGAAAATTTCGTTGTGGCTGCTGTCGTTCCCATTTTTCTTAGATGGCAAGACTTCTAAACTCCTTTTACAATTGAAAGGAAAAGACCATAGATATAAGTTCTCATTCAAGAGCTGGACTTTGATACATGAGGCCTATGGATTTTTTTTTTTTTATTGGAAATAATTGAACAGAGCCTCGTTTTTATATTTGTCTGTGGAACTTTCTTCCTATTTGAACCATCTCTGTTAGAACAAAATATTTTTCATTGTTACTTGCATGGAGGAAAACAGGTTTTCCTTACTGGTAATGAGCTACCAAGTACTGAACTTAAACTGTGCACTTCTCTGCTGTTGTGATTGGGTTCTCTCTCTATCTTTCTCTCTCTTATTTTTCCTTCAGAATCTCCTGTTTTTCCTTCGTGTGGCTTCAGTGGGCTCTATTTTCCTACCCAGACATTTGATCAGTTAACTATGAAAAATATGCCATGCGATTTTGTAAACCGCTTACATAAAGAAGCGGCAGCTGACATTTTACCTGCTTTTTATCTTCTCACAAAACAGCTGTAACTCATGTAAGGGTAAATACTTTTGTTATGTAATTTGTAATAAGCAAAAGGTTATCTTTCCATGGAAAACCTCCGCAGAAAATCTGCCTATAAAGAAAAGATTTGCAAATAATACCTTCCTCATTGCATATACTGGAATTCTCTTTTAACTACTTCCGGCTTAAGTTTTAGCAAATTCTTTCATCCAGTCTCACGCTCCGTCCGGTCGTGCAGCAGAGGGCTCGTCTTTTGTAAGGCAGCTGAATACCACACTTTGTAATTTTCCATCCCTTGCTGACTTGCTGACATTAAACTGTAGAAAAGGAGGAGAAATGGAGCGGAAGCTTAGTGTGTTTTTTTTACAGAAAGCATCTCATAAGATAAGTTTATTTAGTTTTATCAATATCTTGTTTGGTTTTCCAAAAGTGGATGTTATCTCTGGGAAGAAGAGGACTATCATGTTCTGCACAAATATTTTTTGGATTACTTTATAGCAGTGCAAGTACTTTTTTCTTCAACTAAGCCCTTTTTGGAAGGGTTCTGTATGGGTTTGAGAGATTTGGAGTTTCACAAGCTGAACTGCCTTTAGCCATTAAAAGAATTCCACAGAACTTTCAAATATAATACTCATATATAGACTGATAACCAGGACGTGTTACGAAGGCTTCTTGTTTGTGTAGCTGAAAGTTAGTTTTTAGGTGAATACAATAATTTGAAATTTTCCATTATTTAGCAAGAATAAAAGTGGGGGATGTGAGGGAAGGAAGCAGCCCTTTAGGATAAACTACGTACAACAAACATGATTGGTTTTACTGAGTAGAAGACGAAATCTAACTCCACTTAAAACATTTGTCCACATCAGCTATAAATAATCTTTGTATTCATGGAATACAGTATAGTCAGTGTTCAAAAAAATCAGATTGCACAAAGTTAGCACTAGGTGCAGCCCGTGCACTTCTGAGTGGAGGCATCTGCATGGTGGGGTGAAGTTCCTTGGCTGTTTTACCTGAAGGTTTTGATGCAGCGGGGTAGTCCTCTGGACACTAACAGTCTAAAAACCCATGGGCTTGCCAGTAACGGTGGGGAGATGGTTCACTGTAAACCCCTGTCCTTAAAGCAGTGCTTAACAAAGTATTGGGATATATTTAAGATTCTAAAGACATAAGCATAACTTCTAATCATGATTTTCCATCGTCTTTGTCATGGACGAGTTTTTATTGATGTGTCTGGAAGTGTGAACCCATCCTCAGCTTGTCTAACACTTTTCAAACGTTGCTCTGTGAGTCTTGTAAATGGTTGCTGGGACAGTGCTGTATTTTCTCACTGTGATTGGCAGATTATTTTTAAAATAACCTTCCTTTGGGAGCATAGTATGGTCAAACAAACCTTGTGGAGTGTTAAGTGCTTTGAGGAGAAGAGGGTTGAGTTCTAGAGCTTCTTGTTGCAAAGCTTTACTTGGAGCTTACAGGAGACGATGCCATCAAGGTACACTTGCATTAAGGGCTATATGTGGTTTAAGATGTTGCTAGGTCTCATTAAAACTGAGTCTAGCTCTTCCCAGCTAAGAGGCCATGGGAGTCATCTGGTGTTAGACAAATGAAAACGTTCCATGACGCAGTGTCACAGCAGCTCTTTGTGCTGGACAGTGGCCCATTCCTGCACAAATTACAGGTGTAGCTTGTGCCAGGGTGGAGAAGTTCCTGGAGCAGGTTGCTCTTTGCTTGTTATGTCCATTTCCAGAATTAAATCTGCAGGGTTTTTGAATGGTTTGTCACTTTGCCTCACCTCCAACACAGTCATGGTTGAAAGAAATAAGAAGATTAAGGAATAAAATTCTAACAGAGGCTGGAATAATATTGAATGAACAAGTCTCTTGTGCCTTTGAGGAAGAAGGACCCAGAGGTAAGATAAAAGCTGTTTCACACATACCTTTGCTTAAAAGGGCTTTAGAAACTGAAGCAAATGGATAACTTGCTGTAATTATTAGCAGTTACTGATGTGAATTGAAGGCATTTGGATAAGTATTGTGAATTAAACTACTCAGGTTGGAAGAAGATTCTACTGTCATAATGTAGGACTTGGCACAGAAAGGCTGGAGACTTTTTTTTTTTTTTTTCTTCCAAAGTTAAATTACATTATTGTGAAGGAGACATTCACATCATGTTGGCTCTTGCCAGACGTATGACTGTAAGCAAAGGTTAAAAAAAAAAAAAAAAAAAAATTTGTTCAAATGCTTTTAGGCTTTTTAAGATGGCCAGTTATGTAACGGCACCAAAAGCTGGCTAGCTAAGTAGTCTTGAAACCCAGTCCCCCCGGGACATAGTGCAAATGTGATATTCATCAGGAAAGAAAGGCTCATTATTTGCTCTCTGAAGTTTTCATGATTTCTTTCTCCTGAATTTATAATTAAGGAAAATGTCGCACAAAAAAAGATATTAAAAAAAAAAAAAAAAAAAAGATAATTAGGGAGATCTCAACCCTGAAGTTGCTGTACTAAATCAGACCTCCTGTCTCTCTAGTTTAGGATCTGCCAGGGAAAATGTTGGCCATTGCCTTGTTGCTTCAATTGTTATAGGTCTCTGCACGTACTCTGCAAGGCAGCATCATCCCCTTGTAATTCACATTTATGTTTGCTAGTGAAGCAGGACAGAGCAGATGCCACTGCTGAAGCCAGAGTGCCATTTGCCTGGAAGAACATGCATCTGTCCCAATGTTTTTTCATATATCCCGTGCTGAGCACTAGAATATTCTTGGCTTTGTCCTCATCCTAACCTAAGCGTTTACCTAAAGGTAAATCATCTAAAATCACTTCAGACCCTTTCAGCTCGTGTTGTGCTCTCGCTGCACGAGCTCCATTTTGCTAGCTGCCTTCCTGGGCCAGCTCCGACCTGAGGCCCATTTGGGAAGCGGGCACCGGCTGTAACTGGGATGTGGATATGGCAAATGAGCCCTTGCAAACTTCCTCTCTGTGGGCTCATTTGGAAGAGGGCACCTGCCCATGCGAGTGAAACACGCAGTCATTCCGAGGTGCTGTAACGTGGCTCTTGGATATTTGCATTGCTTAAAGACTTTCCAGAGGGAAGGAAAGAAGGGAAACTTGTATGGCTAGAACATTTTGTTGTTTCACTTGGCTAAGAATGATTAGCTGTGTTACCCAAGGCTCCTTGTCCCCTGCTCTTTAATGCTAATAAATGTAAATAATGTAAGGCCAGTATTGTGAGAAGTCATATAGTAATGTCGCACTCTGAGCAATATTGAATGAGGGGAAAAAAAGTCAACAAGAAATGCAAAACAGGAGGAGTTACTAGGTAATCTGGGTAACATCCTCTGTATCTGCAGGTGTTTGCTGTGCGTATAGTGTTACCGTATCACTTGGTTTGCTGCTAACTCCCAAACAAGTCCATGCAGCTCCACGGAGATGCACCCTGTAATGCCTGGGGTCTTCTCCTGGGCACGGGATATTTCGGTGATTGCCATTACCTGGATGTTGCCTCAACACAAGCCAGAGTAATATGAATGTAGAATGAAGAACTAATGTGCAACATTAACATCTCAACAGTTAAAAATGTGGCGAACAGCAGTAAAACAAGCCCATATGTAGGAGTCCGTCTTTAGACTGAATCCAGTTCTCTTAAACAGTTACGAGCTTGTCAGCTGAGTAAGGCTTACCTAACCATGCAGGTAGGGAGCCAGTTCCTGTGCAAAAGCTGTGCCTTCAGGCTCGCAGCCGTCATAAATAATGTTGATTTGGATAGATGTGTTTCATTTTATGCTCTAAGCCTGTTTGGAGTTCATCCAGATGAAAAGCTCCCCCTCCTAGGCTTCTCTGATTCCATCTTAATTAGGAGGCTAATTTTAATCTTCCTTTTCCTAAGCTATTCCTGTTTGCTCAGTTGCTTAACAAGAGTATTTCTGAGCTGTTAACTCACTGTGGGTTAAAAACACTTTTCCACCTGGCATAGCTATGTCCCTGCCTTAAGGTGAATCTTTTCCTTCCACTTTGAATTTCCCATTTCTTTTCAACTCCTTTTTTTTTGTTTGTTTTTTATGCACCCGTACTTGGACTCACTGGCAGTATCAGCCTGGGCTTCAGGATGGAGAGCCCAGGCCCGGGCTGTGATGCCTGCTGTGCTCGAGGTGAGGCCGTGCGGAGAGCAGTGCTGCTAGTAAGGGTCCAGCTTGGGCCTTTAGTCTGTAATTGCCCCACTCAGTCTGCTCCATGGAAAGGCACAGCACGTTGTGCATGTGCACCTGTTGACCCAGCCTCTGCTGGCTCAGGCTCTGACCCCAATATTTCCCTTGCTAGGCTTTTATTTTATTAACTCAACAAGATAAATCTACACAAAACATCATAAAAGTGTATCTAAACACAGCAAATTGAAAGTAGTCATAAGGCAAACTTACACAAAGACATAAAAGCAAACAAATTAACATTTTTGGAAGAGGACTTAAAATGTATCCGTCCAGCTGATAGTTCCCAAAGTTATTGCTGATCTCTGCCAGGAAAGGAAGTTGGCAAGGGCTTGTGTGGAGCAGGTGAGCCCGTGTGCAGGTCAGTGCCACACAAAGTGGACGATCCTTTTTCTGTTGAGCTTCTCAAGGAATATTGTGGTCAATTGTATTGGCATTCCCCAGTGGAATGAAATGGGCTTGACTGGTATCATCCTCATGTGAATGCAGACTCTGACCTGCCAGTATGGGCTTGGGAAGGGTATGGGCATCTTGTACAAGTATTTTGAGAGATGCGATGTCGTGAATTGATCTGAAGATATGTAGTCACTATACCAAATTCTGAGACAAATGCCACTTGAAAAATGCTAAGTAACAAAAAAGCTTTAATTCAAATTCCAGGTGATTATTGATAGCGCCATTGTATTGATATTTAAAAAAAAAAAAAAAAAGATCTATCTACACATTTCCATCTTGGACATATTTTATATATAGGAAGATATATATTTCCCTACATATATGTATACATATGTACATATAGTTGCTTAAGAAGATGTGTGGTCTTAAGAGAACAAAAACATTGCTACCCTCTATATTAATAGCATTAGATAGAACATATGGATCATATGAATGTTCTCAGATCTTGAGCTAATCTTAAAACTTCCATCATTTGTGATCATTAATACCACACTTAAGCATCATATTTATTCCAAAAGAATATGGAAGAATTATAGGTGTTAGGGCTTATTTAAAACAAAATGTAATAAGAAGTGAATATTTTTTCATGGTTCTAGTTTGTCATAAATTTCCATGCTCATCTTTAGTAGAGCCTAGATTTATCTTCTGGAACTGGAAGGAGGAAGAGGAAGACTTTGAAGGTAAGGTAGTGGAATGTGTTTCAGGAATATGAATTTGGTTCCTGGTCTTGCCATAAGCTTCATGTGTAACCTGGTGAGATTCATTCAGGCTCCTTTGCTAAATTCCTGAGTGTAAAGGTAGAAGGACAGGACTCTTTTTATCTCTTTTGTCTTGTCTTTTGGGCAAGGACACTCTTAGTTTCTACAGAACTTAACATTCCTGCATTGCAGTGTCCTTGGGGAAACTCTGCTGATACAAACTGCAATTATCTCAGTAAAAAGAAGGTTTAGGATTGCAAAAGACTGAACATTAGTTGTGATTTATCTTTGTTAAATTTGCTCTTTTAAATATTTTCATTTAAGTCAAATTTTTAGATCCTTGGAGAGCAGGCTGAGAGGGTATCTGCTGTGTATTAGCTGTGTGTTTGGAGGAAAGGCTTTGTTGAACTAGTCCACATTCAAAGTGTAGATGAACGTGGCATCTGACATCGAGCCTTTGGCACCCTGACCTTGCCCAGGTACGGAGCTCGTTTCAGACTCACCTGCCTGCCCTCCATGGGGCTTGGTTTGCCATAGGAGCACTAGGTGGCACACATGCTCAGGTCTGAGCACCTCCTGAGGCTCTCCCGTGGACACCAGCACCCCTGCGCCTCTTGTCATGTTGTTCTGCTTACCACAAAATCACAGAATCAGTTCTAAACCCAAGGGAGGCTGAAGCTCTTCCAGCTGAGGACTGTATTTTATGTGCGTAGGCTTTTGCCAGCTCTGGATGTATCATGGTGTCTTCTTACAAGCATTGCGTTTTTTTGTTTTGTTTTGTTTTGTTTTTTTTTTAATTTTGAAAGGAGGAATTAGCTAAGAGAAGCCTAACAACCTCCATGTGCAAATTAAACAATCCATTCGCATTTTTTCTACTGTAAAGGGAAGATGGAGATCCCAGGTAGCGGCACCTCTTTCAGAAAACACCTGGTGCAGCATCAATGTCTGTCCCACCTTTTTAGCATGCAAAATGTGGAGGTTTGGTGGCCTGTGGGCTTACTGGGGTGCTTGATGCCCCTTGCTAGGAAGAGGGGAGAGCTCTGCAGCGGGTTTCCCAGCGAGCTCCTGCTCCAGCCAGATACGGGCAACGCAGGCGAGACCCTGATGAGGAAGAAGGGCCGTGGGGGGCCATGGGCTAGCACAGCCACAGTACTGGAAGCTGTTGCTGTGACAGGTGGTTAACTAGTTTTCCTTTTGTGCCTT
Source organism: Nothocercus julius (assembly GCA_013398735.1). NCBI lineage: Eukaryota > Metazoa > Chordata > Aves > Tinamiformes > Tinamidae > Nothocercus > Nothocercus julius. Next base: position 3,295,883 of record VZSV01000054.1, read on the forward strand.
CGTTTGGTGTTAGCCATTTTGAGGTAAACTATAAAAGAGATGGGCTTCTGAGTTTCTATCAAGTAGGTCTTTTAGCTCTAAAGCTTGCTTGCTTGTTTGTTTTGTCCTTGGTGCAGATGTGTATGTATTTGTTTTACGGTGGTTTGTGCTGAGAACACTGCTCTTTGCAGGACCCACTGTTTTACTGGGTGCTCTCTCCCCTGCTGGACATAATCTTGCCTGCGTACGACCTCTTTCTCATTCTGTCTCGCAGCTGGAGCTTGTGCATTGAAGTTTTATGTTTCTGCTACAAATACTTGCCTATCTGTATCTCACTCCCAGATAGTGTTCTGGCTGTGCGTTGTAGCTCCTCTAGTGAAAGTGGCAGCACAGTGACGTTCATGCTCGTGCTTGCCACCGTGCAGCGGCTGAGATCTCCCCAGCCCTTTGGGCTATAAAGGACTCAGGAGGGGCTGCGTGCGGTCACGCTGAGGAAGCACGGAGGTGTCAAGGGCAAGTGCTTTGCTGGAAGAGCCGCGGATGAAGGCTGAGAACCTAGTTGGGACCTCTTTGCACGCAGTGTCGAGCTGGGCAGGGCTTTGTCCTGGGCCAGTACAGATGCACGTATTTAGGTACAGTGAGTGTCTGTGTGCGTATGCGTGAGGCACATCTAGTCAGAGATACACGTACTGCCTAAAAGATTTCAAGAGAAGCCGGTGCGAAAAACTATTTGCTGTGTTTGCACCTGTAATATCTACCAGGATTTATTAGGAGGTTGATAATTTCTAAATGGACTGGCTCTAGATAAAAATGTCTTTAATAATTTTTGGAGCTTGTAGTCATCCGAATTTAAATATATACTATTGCGAGCTAATAAAGCATGTGTTTCACATGGAGGCAGAGGCTTTGTGTGGTACTGATGCTTCTGGAGTGTCCCCATGTTCTGGGGATGTCTACTGAAGTCTTATTTTTCCCAGGGGCTTTTTGCATTCCTTCAGGAAAGAGGTAGAATTAACAATGTCAGCCTGATGTCATGGTCGTCCTCCTCATTGGTTCCTCCCATGTTTTCATCCAATGACTTCAATCTGTGGATGAGAAAACGGCACAGCTATTGCTCTAATTTGGGAAGGAAGTTCGATACGAGGGGCATGTGAGCTGGAGAGCATAATATAAGTCATTACCTAACTCCAGGAAAATATCTAGAGAGAACTGTTCTGGCATCGTTAAAGTTGGCACCAAAGAGAAACAGAGCACTTTGCTAGAACAAACAATTCCCTATTAAGAGACGTTGCAAACGCCACGGTGTCTTTCTCGAGATTCCTTTAATTGTACAGAGCTTTTACCACACCACTAAATTTACCATCTAATCATGAGGAAAGGAACAGTTAGGTTTTTCTACCTAATCTTTCCTTGCTAATGACAGTCTGTGTCTGCTGGGAGACTAAGCATTTTTTTTCTGGCTCATTATACCCATCTGGCAGATGAATAAATTGTGCTTGGTGTATATAAATCTTAAAAAGCTACTCATAGCAGCTATTCCTACTGTGGAATTAGGGTGTGTGTGGGGAGGAACAGTTAATTCTTTCTGCTCAAGATTTTCTACTGATAGCCTTGCTAAGGATGGGTTCCATTTGGCAATAAGCTTTTACTGAAAAGCAAAAGGACGCTTACCCCGTTTATATAAATCCAGTTATAACATGCACTGAATTTTAACAGTAGCAATGAGGAGCTTCAAAGATGTTAGAATTACTGCTGTGTTCGTACAAGCAGTTAAACATCTGGTAGTTTTATGCTGAAGAATAAAAGCTTCAAAAAATTATTTAGGGGAAGAGGGTCTAGATCCAAAATATGTTTACAAGTTGTAAAATGAATCTAACTTTCCTGAATTTCAGCTTTAGTTTAAGTTTTAGATTAAAATGTCCTTCTAGATCCAGAAATAACAATCAATATGTGGCTGTAGAAAGCATTTTCCCCCAACTTGGAGTATTCTGTTGTAGGATGGTTTTACATAACGAGTGGATGAAGAGAGAGAAGAGCACATTATAAAAGAAAGTTTAAGTAAAATGTGGTCAATGGAATGGAAATGAAATCCTGAAATCTCAGTCACAAAACTGAAATTCTTTTGCAAACTAATAATGGGCTGAGGAAGAGTAAATCAAAGGCACTCAGCAAAAATGACTTACTTAAAAAAGTAAATACCTGATCAGGTATTTATTTTGTTTGTGATCATTTTTAAACTAAATCAGTATAATCCTCTGATTAATCCTAATTAGTGGTGGTATCTTCATACCAGGATTGTATTCTTTTCTATTCCTGGCAATACAATAAAACACCACTTGTGTGGAAGTTCAGAATTGCTTCATTGCCTTTTTGGCTGGTTTTAAACTTCCTATCATTGAAGTGTGTATGTGGAGAAGCCTAAAATGCCATGAAACTGCAGGAACTGGGAGGACAAGAAGGCATGTGAAGAAGCAGGTAGTAATGAAGAGAACCTGGACCAAAAAATACACAAAATGAAATTCAGGATGGGAACTGCAGAAATGAGTAGCCAAAGGAAAATCATCTCAAAAAATAGAGAAATAGCAAAATAAGGAATTATGCTGATAAAAATATATAACAATTCACAGGAAGATTGTCACAAAACCCTGTAACAACCCCAACTGATTTAGACGCTGGTGCTGCCATGTACCAAAGCAGGACGTGCTATTTTCAGTGCAGTTACGCCTAGGCCGTGGCATTCCCTTCTGAGCAGAAGAGAACTGGAAGAAGTGCAGATGAGACATGGAAATGAGAAGATAAGTGGCTGCAAGGCTGGGTTCTGAGAGGATGTTAAAATAAGTAAATATACTGCATAACTTGGCTAAATGACAACTTGCTTGGCAGCTAATTGCCCACAAACATGGGAAGGGCACATGCAAGAAGATGGAAGAGTTTCAGGTGCTTCCAAAAATAGCAGGCAAGTTAAGGGAGGAAAAATGTCGCCTGGATAAAAGGAAGAGGATCTTGTAGCAGTGATGTCTCCCAGGCCACCAGTGGAGAAATGGTGGAAAAAAAGTCATATGAGCATGTTGGATAAAGCACAAGGAATGGGCAGGAGGCACCCAGGGAGAAGAGGCAGGCACAGACAGGAGGCAGAGGAGGGAGAGGAAGAGCAATGTCCGGCTCGTCCTGTGGCATCACCTCACCCAGGAGGGATTTCAGAAATTGCAGTATTCCAGGTCTGTTTCTTAGGGATGTGTTACGTTCTCAATAGGCCAACAGGAAAGAAACCCCAGGATTTGAGAACAGAACTGATGGAGTGTGAATGGAAAAGGCTTATGGCAGACTGGTTTGTTTTGGCGACCTTTACCATTGCTAGTATTGTAATAAATTCTGAGGAAATATACCTAGGAAATTGGTTGTTTGAGGCAATTAATGGCCAGAATGAGCAGTTTACAGCCTGAGGCAAAGCGTAAGCCAAAGACGTAGCAAATTAATCATTAACCGTAGTAATGATTTATTTTCAACAGTATTATAAGAAAAGCAGTGTTTTAACGTCATGTCTGAGAATTATTACTTAAGCTTTAGAAATTTCTCCTTCTGAGGCTTAATGTGTGTTTAGGATGGCTTACACATACAGAGGGGAGAGGAGTTTTTATCTCAAAATTTGAGTGGGATGTGTGAACATAAAAATTGCATCCCCTGCAGGCAACGCAAGATCCCATAGTACTTTTAATGAATGTAGAAGGTGGCCACGTATGAGCCATTTCAGAGCAGCCTTTAAGCATACAATTCAAATAAAGCGCACGCTGAAATTTCTTTGACGTCAATGGGCCTTCGTGGGGCCCTAAAAGTGATGTCTGAATTCCCAACTGTTTGATTCCATTTTGCTTTCTCTTTCTTTACTGATGCTAAGAAGTTGCATTCTTGATTTTTTTTGTTATCATAACTAAGTCCTCACCGGGGTCTGCATGAAAGTAGAAATATATTCTAGCTACTGGTTTTCTCATAGACTTCATTCACGTGACTCCTCCAAGTATTCTGACACAAGATGATATCCTTCTGCTAGTAATAGGCTGCTTTGTCCTGTTTGTCCCTCATGTCACTGTCCTGTTATTAATAAAAGGGGTTCTGATCTGTTATGATAACAAAAATGTTGTCTGTGTGTCCATCTGTGATTATTTTTTCTTTAACTGTTTTACTTAGCAACGATGTAGGGAGAAGTTCTACTGTGCTGATGGTAAGTCTGGAGCTGTCTCCCATAACGGAATTTAATTTGGGGATTTCTGGGCCTAAAAAAAAAAAAGTGCATTCACTGAAGACTAAGATGCTGCACTCATTCAGTTGTTAATAAAAGGGGATTCTGATTTGGTGCAGTAACAATGATAATGATAACATCTAGCAGAGAAAATGCATTTCATCTGACAATATATGTCAATTCTTTCCTGTTAGGCGAAAATATGCTAAGTGACAAGAAGGAGTAAGCATGAAGCTTAAGGGTGTTTCAGAAATTGCAACATGATCTTCTGATGTGTCCTTGGGCTCTATTTACTGAAATGGTGGTTTGCAGCATGTTCTCTTCCAGGCAGGAGAACTGTTTTTCTAGTCTTTCGGAATCTGATTTTTGAGTTTGCCCTGGGGAGCCTTTCAGCTGGAAAGAAGGATTATGGAGCTGCAAGTTCTTACTTTCCCAGAAGAAAGAACAGACATCTCCTGGGCTGGAGAAAGCCGAACAGCTGCCACGTTAGATGAGTTGGAAGTGCACTGAGTTCCTTGGCACTGCAGAACACACCACAAAAAGTATATAGAAAAAAGGACAAATGCCATTTCCTGCGCTCAGCAGGCAACTCTCTTTGGAGTTTGGACACGTGTCTCAACCCCCAGCCCTCGCAGCATGGGATCCCAGGGCAAGGAGTGTCCTCCTGCTGTCCGCATCGGCAGCGCAAGTGGCAAGGACACCTGCGTTCTGTTACCCCTGTTAGTGAGGCTTGGGGGAAGCTTAACAGTGCAAATAACAAGGTAGCTACTCACGTAAATTATAGAAGTGACAGCTCATGGGAGGGAAGAAATATTAATGCTTTAGGCAGGAGGTCGCCCTGTTGCTGAATTGTGTTGCCCACTCTTGTCTTTGGTATCATAAAGCAACGTTTGTGCATGCCTCTCTTGTGGATTGATATTTCTCTGCTGATTTCCCTGGTTCATCAGGTCTAGATTTTTCTCAGTTTTACTTCTATTTCTTAACTCCTGCTCGCAAAATCAACTGTCAGTTTGTTAGCTTGAGGAGAGCGACAAGCTGCTGCTGGATGTGGTGATGACAGTGGCGTTTGTTTGGTCTTTATATTTTCCAGCCATTGCTGGGACCAGATACCTTTAATCATTAGAGTACTTCCCTTAAGAAATAAATAATAGAAGTGATCAGAACAATATGTATCATTAGCTACTACTAGCAATTTCATAACAAATAAGTAACAGCAGCTCAAAAATCTAGCTGTTAAATACAGGGAAGTCTTCAGGTTTACTTATTCCTTGAGTGCCTTTATCCATTTATAACCTGAGGAAAGGATTTCATTGTTGTTTCTCAAGTCTGTATCTGTTTCTCATATCTCTGTGATATCAGTTTTTATGAGATGTCATAAAAAAGATATCATATCTTTTGATATCAGCAGACATATCTTTGACATATCATGTGTCTTTTTTTTTTTTTTATCTCTATTTTGATGCAAACAGTAGAGACCACTGGGTGACTTGTCTAAATTCCAGATGGTCTATTCATTACAGTACAAAGCAAACCCAGAAAAGTGACAGAATTGTCTCCTCCTGCAACAGTAAAAATTGGTCACTTCCATGTGGGTTCTGGAGATGATTTGAGCTTAATTCTTTCCAAACTTCAAAAAACTAGGTTGAGAGGTGGTCTAGTAACAGATTTATCCCAGATTACTAATTGCATGCTTTATTCTAGGTAGTGTGTGGATTTGTGTGTGGATGTTCAGCTCTTCTATAAGTACTTTGAATGTTCTAATTCAGACTCAGTGCACTGAACTGTCTTCCTTTCCTTGCCATAGGTAAAGGACAGAGGATCCCATAGCTGTTATTGGTAGAATAATTTTCTATCTGACATGTTTTACAGAGTATTTCTTTGTGGTTAAGGAATATTTTTATGTGCTTTCCTCTTGCTATAATAATATAGTAGCTTTAGGACGCTGGGGGATAAAGTTTCCTGACAGTCAAAGACTCCTTAATGGTATCAAGAAACTTTACTGAAATACTTGAACATACCAAAAAGAAAGAAAAAAGAGAAAATCTGTCTGCTGAAGTTCTTTCATGCCAGTCTGTGGTGTCCTTTTTTTAAGCTTAACTTAGTGCATGAACACAACGAGGCAAAGGAAGTAACGTTCAGGAGAATGGAGACGAAATAACCCGAGCAGCAGCTGATCGGAGTCTGTTCCTGTGGGCACCGCAGAGTTCAGGCTGGTATTAGTAGAAGGAGAAGCACAGGAGTAATGGACATTGTGGGAAAACATTTTTGTAAATGGTAAGTCGTAACCAGGATAAACTGGACATGGGTTTTAAGTAGCAAAGCATAGAGAGCTGAAGTCGAAATGTGCACTGAGGGGGACGCAGTTAAGAAGTGGTGTTTTCCTGACCACATATTTTCATTTTTAACTGTGTGAGCAGATAGTTTCAGTACAGACTGAACAGTATTAATCTGAATAAGACAGATATTTATGGAGTATTTTAAATATTTAATTGAAACAGCACAAAAGGACTTAAAAAAGATACTTTGAAAGTAAAATTAATGCCAAAATGAGGCTTTCTAGATTTGCATATAGTGCAATATAGTAAAAATGCTGCCTTAAAGAGTACTGTGAGAATCTTTTCAAACATTATAATAGCAAAGACATTATAACAGCATTGCACTCCTTTAGGAGAGGAAATGTGCAAGTTACTCTTTAACTCTTTGAAGAACCTGAATGAAGTTTGTAGAAAACCAATGGCCCGTGGTGTAAATAAATAGCATGTCAAAGGAGTGATTATAATGCAGTTCAAAAGGGCAAGCAAGGTTGTCCAAATACTACGTTCAGCTTTTTAATAGAAATATTTTATTTCCTGAAAAGTCTGTCTCAAATACAAACTATGCTCATGCCCTCAAAATATTACAGGTCCTTTTTAGTTTCCTTGTGATACTCTTGTGAATTTTTTGCAGAAAACATCATGTGTTTCACTGAACCCTTGGCTTTCTTCAGGAGTATAAAAATCAAGAATGGCACGTGTTAGAGCTGCTCCCTGCTGTGGATAAAGAAACTTAACTCTAGAACTCCTTTCCTTTCTGGAATCTTACGAAGTGTTTCCATATGTTTCTTCAGACCTGAGACGTTTGCAAAAACACAATGAGCAGTGAGTCCTGCACATAATACTCGCATGAGTAAGAGGGTAATAGCATTTACTTTATTTGAACAACTTCCATGAAGAAAGGTTTGTCAGAGGGAGAGCTCTCTGTCATCCTGCAGACTATGACAATAAAGGCTGGGACATGATGAAGTCCATGAATGTCATATATTCATCATGTTATTTCTGTGACAAACAGAGCACCGTCCTGGTGTGCTGTTCTGTGCTTCTCCCTGCCAAGCTCCCGGGTATTTTTTCTGGAGTATTTTGAACCACTATACTCATTAATATGGGGTCAATATAATTATTCTGCACAGCTACGATTACGGTACCTATATGCAGATACAGATCCAAATTAGGCTTCACTGTTTGCAAGGGAGAGCTGGTCATCACTGTGGCTGGCTCAGGAGTGAGCAGAAGGCAAGTAAGAATTTAAAAATAGTTAGGTGAGGAATAGAAAACAAGCCAAACCATTGCTACTGTCTGACCCGTCTTTTGAGTGATGCAAGTCATTCTGCTCACTCGTCTTGCACAGAGTTTAGAAGACAGAAAATGTAAATGAAAGGGCAGTGACTTATGTACCCCAGAGGAAAAAAAAAACATAAACTAGGACTTCTCAACTTGGAAAAGAGATGACTGACAGAAATCTATAAACGATCAGCGATGTGGAATTGCGTACAGGAAATTACTCGCTGTTACTTACAGCACAAAAATTCAGAAAATAACCAAACTGTAGACAACCAAGCAAATAAAAAGAAGCAGTTTTTCTGTAAAACCTGTCTGCGGGCCTCTACCCAGGAAGGTACAGAGACAGACGGTGGTCTTTAAGGAAGATAAAATAAAAGGATGATAGCCATGTGCAAAGGCAGATATTAAACATTATGGTCCTGGTGTAAGCGGGGGGAGCGAGAGGGGGGAGGGAGTTCTAAGCTACACTGCTACCAGATCAAGCAGCATTTTATACCTTCCTACTGCTTATATATTTCCCTAAGTATTGCCTGATGGCTTGTAGGGTACTCCAGGGCATAATTTAATCTTATATTCAGCCCCCTATTCATCTCCTTTAAAGTGAATGCTGTTAAGTGGTCTCAATTAAAGTGATCTTAAATAAAATCAGCCTTATATAATTAATCTAATTTGTTGAAAAAATCACACAGTTTTCCTGTCGAGCATGTGGCAAAGAAGCTAGTATTATCATCTATGAGTCTTACATAAAGCTACCTTGAAATGTTTTCTGTTGTGAAATTACTTACAGGAAGGCAGAGGCTTGTGCTTAGTCCAAATTTGATATCTGAGAGCTCTGCAGACAGAGTAAGTGCAGTTTGTGTTGTTCTCTTTTAGATAGAGAGGGTAATACTTGGTTTGTTAGAAATTCAGAGAATGCAGCCTGGCAACTGAAGATCTTGGGGGGGGGGAAGGGGGTAGTGAACTGGAGCCCTCTGGAGAAGTTGATATTGGCCATGTTTTAGCTTTGAATTCACCAATATTTCCAAATGGAGAGAATCACAGGGGTCTGTACCTGTCTTGCTTAACATTCTTATCAACAACGTGAAGGAGGCAACAGAGATTCCGACTGGACCTATGGGGAGATGTTTTCCGCGTGCGGATAGTGGAGCAATGGAAGAGCTTGCCCGGGAGGTTGTGCCATCCTCATCCCTGCAGGTTTTCAAGTCCTGAGCAACCCGGTCTGACCCTGCAGCTGCCCCTGCTTTGTGCAGGAGGTTGGACTAGAGACCTCCCAAAGTCCTGGGCAGCCTGAGTTTTTCTGTGATCCTGTAGCCTCAGGCGTTGTAGATATAATAGCAGAAGATTACAGGGATGAGCTTCTCCCTTAATGTGGAGGTGTCACCCGACGTGCTGCACTTCAGGCCCTCGGGAGGTATTTCAGAACCACAGTGTTGTGTCCAAAACCGGCTGTTATTTTCGCTCCTGATGTTTGTTGTTTCCGTAACTGCCATGGGTGACTTGGCCACCACCCCAGACAACCACCAAGTAGGTGGAAGGAGGGAGAGCAAGAAGGGGTCTTGCCAGGGAATGGGGCACCTGAGCAGAATTCACTTTGCTTTTTTTTCTCGTTCACAGTGGAAAATCTGCTAGAAAAATTGTTTTGTAAATGAAGAGGAAAAAACATTTACGTTTGGATGTGGGGGAGGAACTGTAGAGGGAAACGAGCTTAGAGGAAATTTCAGTTTTCCACTGTAGCGATTTGTCTGATGAATTGTTTCAGAGGAGCAAGATGTAAACTAAGACTACATTTGTTTTGCTGAATGCCAGTGATGAGAGGCATTTTGATAGCCGCTGCTAGCTGAGAACCCAGCTTAAAAAAAAAACAAACAAACAAACAAAAAAAAACAGTATTTACTTTTTGCTTTTGTGATGTTACATGCAGCGGACTAAACTATTTTCATGATGGAAAGAGATATATTTTAGCTTGGCGTTAGCAGGTCTATCAGGTTATGCTCTGCATGGAGACCTTAGGAATGTGGAATTCAGACAGTCCTCAACTGTCTTAAACCTGATCAAAGAGTGATTCTCTTCATATATTTTGCAAAGTGCTTGTCCTGAAAAACATCTGAGAGAATATTTTGGGATTGTGTTAGGCATTTGACAAAATATTGTAATCTGTTTACTTAGCTGATTGTTTGGATTTTCTTTGTTGAGTCTTGATATGCTCAGTCTTGCTCTCCTGTGGTTTTGCCTAACGTTTTTGTCTAGGCTTTGAAGCTTTACAACAGAGCACTTAAACGGCCTCTGTAATTTGTAGTCCCTTCCCTTACAGTGTGGCCTTTGTCTGCTTCCTACTAACAATGTCTCCACACCCTCTCATTGCCTCACCCAAGTGGCAGCTCCTCTCCGCTGGGGGCCACAGTAGGGCTTGACCTGACACAGGCTGACAGAGAAGCTAAGGAACAAGCTCGCAGAGAGTGCCTCGTCCTGAGTTAGACGCAGAGGCGTGTGAACTGCACGTGCGGATCAGCTGCAGGCGGTGGTGCCTTCGCACTGGTGGGTACCACTGCAGCAGCAGGTAGCTCTTAGTGGGTAGAAATCGTATGAGTTCTAAAAAAAAAAATTCCACACGTGAAGACATAGTTAAATAAGAAAGTGAAAGAAGGTTTTCTAATTTAGATCATTTAAAAAGTGGGTGACAAGGCATCCTGCAGAGTCTTTTCCTGCTAAGAGTCATGAGTTGATGGTGATGTTCAGGCAGTAGCTCATGTAAAAGTCCTCAGTACGTGAAGACTTGAGTAATAACACTGTGGTGGTTTTGCTGCATTTTTCTGGTTCATGTTCCCTCAAATAGGCGAGATGAGGATGTGGAGGAAGAGGCTGTCCACATCAAATACGTGCTTTCTGAGCTGGCGGGCCTGGGTTTGCTTTCTAAACATAAACTTGCCCTTCTTTGTGACAGCACATAGAGGACGGCACTTTCCTACTATAAGGCCTTTTTTCCCTACGAGACAAAATACCAGGTTAAAATAATGGCTGGAGTTGCTCACCCCTTGCAGTCGTCATGCTAGTGGGGGGAAAATGAGCTTCCCGACTTGCTTTGCTCTGAGGAGAGCCTCACGTTCGTCTGACGGTGACTCCGGCTTTCCTACGTGTTCAGGAATCTCACGCTGTGTGAATGCTGCTTACTTATCTGTCACTTGTGGAAGTGTGCCCCTTGCTTTTGACATTTTTGAGACATTTTGTCCTTTGTCTTTGCTTTTTTTTATGATGTTATTTTCCTAAGAAATATTTTCCTATTTTGATGTTATGTATGTGCAGAGCCCCGGCAAATTCCAGTAAGCTCCATCTTAAGACTTACGATTGGTTATTTGGAGAGAACCTGGCTTGATGTGAGAGAGAGGAGCATCATTCTTAGCTTCTGGTGCCTGGAGAGGAAGGCGCTTTTCTGAGATATTGTGCTAGTTACAGGAGAGGGCAGCTGCAGCTCCAGCTGCCAAATCGCCAGACTCACAGTGCAGTCCACAAACCCAAATGGGAAATATATATATAGTTTATGATCATGACGCTGCAAATTATACTTTAACTTTCTATCTCTAAAAACAACGTCAAGAGGAACCTCCACCACCAGCAGCGTGGCGGCTCGCGGGGGCGCGCGCTGCGAGC